>OW121744.1:47416444-47948944 GCA_933228675.1 Stomorhina lunata
TGATGCTAAAAACTTGCTTTTGTATATGAAAAGAAAAAGTATTAATTAAAAAAGCATAATTATTTTCTTTCTTTTCTATTTTATGGAGTGCAATTGAAAAAAAATTTAACATATGTATGTAGTTTTAATTGTTTACCAGAAATTATTAAATATTGCAAAATTAAGCTCAGCAAACAACTACGAGATATATATTTCGAGTTAAATTTAAAAAGACATATGCCCTTATTTCCTAAATAACATAATCTTTTTTTTACTTTTTTTTAAGTCACTCCATAAACTGACACATGTCATTTATGTGAAAAGTTCTGTGAAAGTAAATTTGCGTTTACTTTTGCAATTAGCAGATTTGAACTTTTACTGTGATTCTTTTGAAAAATATGTCATGGCAAAATACTTGAATGCAAAAAAAAAATAATAATTAAAGTTGTACCAGATCCTAAAAATGTCATTATAATTTTCTTATTTTAAGTTGATAAGTTTTATAGATTTTTTTAAACAAAATTTTATTTATAATTAGGAAATAAATAAGAACTTTATAAGCCCATAATCAATATGTGTTAAATTTAGAAACATATCTCATATATCTACTAGGAAGCTGCTAACATAAACTGTTAAATACATTTCGTTGTTCTTTATAGTTAGGTCCAACACGTTGATAGTAATACGGCAGGTCCATATATTTTGTAATTAGTTCTTAATGTATCCATCGTATATAAAGTCTGGACTTAACATTGATTTATAACTATCTAATTCCGTTAGCGCAATTTTAATACACCTGTACCTCTGTTTACGCAGTTTAACGTTCCTGACAAAAGCGAGTAAATAAAATTAAAATTTTCATATGGAAAAACCGCGCAAAGCTTCTTAAAAAAGTTATTGAACACAAAATATAGCTTTATGATCTTAATAAGATATGAAATTACAACATAAATATAAAAACAGTTAAAACAAAAAATGTTTATACCGAAAATTTTCTATAAAAAATTTTTGTACCGAAAATTTTCTAAAAAAATTTATACCGAAAGCTTTCTATAAACAATTTTTATACAGAAAATATTTTAATAAAAATTTTCATAAGGAACATTTTCTATAAAAAAAAATTATAAGGAAAACTGTTCATACTTTTTGTCTAGAAAAATGTTCTTCTTCTTCTACTATCTTTGGCTCCTAGTGGAGCAGAGGGCCTCAATAGAAAAAATTTATGCCCAAAATTTTCTATAAAAAAATTTTTATACGGAAAATTTTCTATCAAAAATTTTATACCGAAAATATTCTATAAATTTTTTTTTTCCGAAAATGTTCTATTAAAAATTTTTCTACAGAAAATTTTCAATAAAAATTTTTCTACCAAAAATTTCCTATAAAAAAGTTTTATACCGAAAATATTCTATAAAATTTTTTTTTACCGAAAATGTTCTATTAAAAATTTTTCTACCTAAAATTTTCTATAAAAAATTTTTCTACCGAAAATTTTCTATAAAAAATTTTTCTACCGAAAATTTTCTATAAAAAATTTTTCTACCGAAAATTTTCTATAAAAAATTTTTCTACCGAAAATTTTCTATAAAAAATTTTTCTACCGAAAATTTTCTATAAAAAATTTTTCTACCGAAAATTTTCTATAAAAAATTTTTCTACCGAAAATTTTCTATAAAAAATTTTTCTACCGAAAATTTTCTATAAAAATTTTTTCTACCGAAAATTTTCGATAAAAAATTTTTCTACCAAAAATTTTTCTATCAAGAATTTTCTATAAAAAAATTTTCTACGGAAAATTTTCTATTAAAAATTTTTCTACGGAAAATTTTCTATAAAAAATTTTTCTACAAAAATTTTTTTACCAAAAATTTTTCTATCAAGAATTTTCTATAAAAAAATTTTCTACGGAAAATTTTCTATTAAAAATTTTTCTACAAAAATTTTTTTACCGAAAATTTCCTACAAACAATTTTTCTATGGAAAATTTTCTATAAAAAATTTTTCTAAGCAAAATTTTCTAGAAAAAATGTTTCTACGGAAAATTTTCTATAAAAAATGTTTCTACTGAAAATTTTCTATAAAAATTTTTCTACCGAAAATTTTCTATAAATTTTTTTTTACCGAAAATTCTCTATAAAAATTTTTTCTACCGAAAATTTTCTGTAAAAAATTTTTCTACCGAAAATTTTCTATAAAAAATTTTTCTATCGAAAATTTTCTATAAAAAATTTTTCTATAAAAAATTTTTCTACCGAAAATTTTCTATAAAAAATTTTTCTACCGAAAATTTTCTACAAAAAATTTTTCTACCGAAAATTTTCTGTAAAAAATTTTTCTACCGAAAATTTTCTATAAAAAATTTTTCTACCGAAAATTTTCTATAAAAAATTTTTTTAACGAAAATTTTCTATAAAAATTTTTTTAACGAAAATTTACTATAAAAAATTTTTCTACCGAAAATTTTCTATAAAAAATTTTTCTACCGAAAATTTTCTATAAAAAATTTTTCTACCGAAAATTTTCTATTAAAAATTTTTCTACCGAAAATTTGCTATAAAAATTTTTTCTGCGGAAAATTTTCAATAAAAAATTTTTCTACCGAAAATTTTCTATAAAAAATTTTTTCTACGGAAAATTTTCTATGAAAAATTTTTGTACGGAAAATTTTCTATAAAAAATTTTTCTACCGAAAATTTTCTATAAAAAATTTTTCTACCGAAAATTTTCTATAAAAAATTTTTCTACCGAAAATTTTCTATAAAAAATTTTTCTGCCGAATATATTCTATAAAAAATTTGTTTACCGAAAATTTTCTATAAAAAATTTTTCTACAACAATTTTTTTTACCAAAATTTCCTATAAACAATTTTTCTACAGAAAATTTCTTATAAAAAATTTTTCTAAGCAAAATTTTCTAGAAAAAATGTTTCTACCGAAAATTTTCTATAAAAAATTTTTCTACCGAAAATTTTCTATAAAAAATTTTTCTACCGAAAATTTTCTATAAAAAATTTTTCTACCGAAAATTTTCTATAAAAAACTTTTCTACCGAAAATTTTCTATAAAAAACTTTTCTACCGAAAATTTTCTATAAAAAATTTTTCTATCGCAAATTTCCTATCAACAATTTTTCTACCGAAAATTTTCTATAAAAATTTTTTCTATTGAAAATTTTCTATAAAAATTTTTCTACCGAAAATTTTCTATAAAAAATTTTTCTACCGAAAATTTTCTATAAAAAATTTTTCTACTGAAAATTTTCTATAAACAATTTTTCTACCTAAAATATTCTATAAAAATTTTTATACCGAAAATTTTCTATAAAAAATTATTCTACCGAAAATTTTCTATAAAAAATTTTTCTACCGAAAATGTTCTATAAAATTTTTTTTATAAAAAGTTTTTCTACCGAAAATTTTCTGTAAAAAATTTTTTTACCGAAAATTTTCTAAAAAAAATTTTTCTACAAAAAATTTTTTTTTTTTTCTACAAAAAATTTTTTTACCGAAAATATTTCTACCGAAAATTTTCTAGAAAAAATGTTTATACCGAAAATTTTCTTAAACAAAATTTATATAAACATTTTCTATAAAAAATTTTTCTACCGAAAATTTTCTATAAAAAATTTTTCTACCTAAAATTTTCTGTAAAAATTTTTATACCGAAAATTTTCTATAAAAATTTCATCGAAATTGGTACGTGTTCGAAAATTTTTGATTTCACTTAAATATAAATATTTTTTTATTTTTAAAACCGCGTCAATTCGAATTAGCGTAAAACGAGTTCCGCGTAAACCGAGGTACAGATGCATACTAAATGTATATCCAAATCTTTCTGATTGTAGATTTAAAAAGGGAATATTATATATGGGCAAATCCTGCGTAATGGACGATACATTTGTACGGATTTTGTTGTACTTAAATGTATCCCATTGCCGTTCTGCACTAGATATCTTTGCGCAGATTTCAGACAATATTAACCCATCCATTGTGCTATCGAATGGAATTTGGTAATTTACATATTTCTTTTGAAGGAAAAAGATATTCGCTTTAAAAGTGCTGTAAATGACGCTACAAAAAATTAAAGTTATGTGTTTCTGCAATTTTCATCCAAGCGGTCGTAGTAATGAAAAAAATTGTAAATAAATTAAAGATGGAGGAAAATCAGAGTATTACAAAACAGCTTTTATAAAATATTTTTAAGTTTCCAGTTTTACCAAAAATCCACAAATGATCTGTTGCAGATTTTTGGGCACAATTTAATGTTTCACAAAACGGCTACACCGTCTTTAATGAAATTCTATATGCTCCCTAGTGCTTATACAAAACTTTCTCGTGCAAATTGTATCATCATAGCTGTTATAAATTGGCATTTATTAACAAATAAACGATATGCCTAGACGAGGTTATACGGCAGCTATGGTCAAACGTAAGCTGATTTTCCCAGAAATAGAGAATATCAGGTATGTGATGGACATTTTCGTTTTGAAATCGATCGATTTCAGACATATTTTTTTAGCTAATTTTCGGTTATTTCCCCCAAAAATAATGAAAATTTTGGCTTTAATCCTTTTGACTGATATTTTATCTTTCATTTGGTTTGAGTTTTTTGGGGAAATAACCGAAAATCTTAAAAATATATCTGAAATCGATCGATTTGAAAACGATCGTTTTCCATCACATACCTGTATATTTGCCAAGTTTCAGTGAAATTTTTTATATATTTAGTTTCTGGTAAAACTAGGAAAACCTAATTTTTTTATATTTTGCTTCTTTACGATTGACTTATGCTTAGCCCAAACGTTTAAATCTTTGCCAAAGATTCTCTTTGTGGAGCGTTTTCCAAAGTTTCCAATTTTTCATTAGTCTGACGCATAAATGAAACTGAATTTGACAGATGGCATGGGTTATGTTTGCTTTGAGGACCTCTGTGGTTTTTGGTTTTTATAAAATATTGTTACCAAAATTATTTAATTAACATTTTTCGACAATTTCTCAAATATTTGCAAACAATTTTATGGAATATAAATACATCTAGCAAAAAATTGCATTATTTTTGCATTTAAATTGTGGTTTCATTTCTACACTCCCCAACATTATATTTGCTTTCGGCATTAAAACATGACATGAAAATCTAAAATAATCTCAATGTTGGCAAGTTACTTTAATTTAACAAGATAAAGAAATGTTTAGAAATGCTTACGATAGAAATAAAATATTTTTCAAAGTTTTCAAAACAAACACTTTCAAATGAAATTCATTTGCTAACAATGACCCTTAAGAGGGCAAGAGTTCTAAGTGACAAAATGCAATTCTAACTTGTTAAAACATATGTTTCTTGCGTGTGGAATATAATTCTTAGTAACTTTAAGAAAGTTATAAACAGGAAAGTTCAGAGTTCATAATTAATTTACGAAATATACCTAGAAAAAATTCAGCAGAATGTTGTTTACGATATTTTTGTTGTCAAGCCTCAAAGTGTTCAGAGTAAATAATATGTTGATTTTTGTAAAAACAATAAAGATTAAAATCATGCAATGTAGAATGTACATAACATAGATATTTTAATAAAAATTAAATAACCAAGATAAGTTTCAGGCACTAAAATATTTTGTACAATTCTATAGAAAAATTGTTGTTCAAAAATATTTTTCTATAGAAAACTTTTTGTTCAAAAATATTTTTCTATAGAAAAATTTTTGTTCAAAAATATTTTTCTATAGAAAAATTTTTGTTCAAAAATAATTTTCTATAGAAAAATTTTTGTTTAATAATATTTTTCTATAGAAAAATTTTTGTTCAATAATATTTTTCTATAGAAAAATTTTTGTTCAATAATATTTTTCTATAGAAAAATTTTTGTTCAATAATATTTTTCTATAGAAACATTTTTGTTCAATAATATTTTTCTATAGAAAAATTGTTGTTCAATAATATTTTTCTATAGAAAAATTGTTGTTCAAAAATATTTTTCTATAGAAAAATTTTGGTTCAAAAATATTTTTCTATAGAAAAATTTTTGTTCAAAAATATTTTTCTATAGAAAAATTTTTGTTCAAAAAATATTTTTCTATAGAAAAATTTTTGTTCAAAAATATTTTTCTATAAAAAAGTTTTTGTTCAAAAATATTTTTCTATAGAAAAATTTTTGTTTAAAAATATTTTTCTATAGAAAAATTTTTGTTCAAAAATATTTTTCTATAGAAAAATTTTTGTTCAAAAATATTTTTCTATAGAAAAATTTTTGTTCAAAAATATTTTTCTATAGAAAAATTTTTATTCAAAAATATTTTTCTATAGAAAAATTTTTGTTCAAAAATATTTTTCTATAGAAACATTTTTGTTCAAAAATATTTTTCTATAGAAAAATTTTTGTTCAAAAATATATTTCTACAGAAAAATTTTTGTTCAAAAATATTTTTCTATAGAAAAATGTTTGTTCAAAAATATTTTTCTATAGAAAAATTTTTGTTCAAAAATATTTTTCTATAGAAAAATTTTTGTTCAAAAATATTTTTCTATAGAAACATTTTTGTTCAAAAATATTTTTCTATAGAAACATTTTTGTTCAAAAATATTTTTCTATAGAAAAATTTTTGTTAAAAATATTTTTCTATAGAAAATTTTTTGTTAAAAATATTTTTCTATAGAAAAATTTTTGTTAAAAATATTTTTCTATAGAAAAATTTTTGTTCAAAAATATTTTTCTATAAAAAAGTTTTGTTCAAAAATATTTTTCTATAGAAAAATTTTTGTTCAAAAATATTTTTCTATAGAAAAATTTTTGTTCAAAAATATTTTTCTATAGAAAAATTTTTGTTCAAAAATATTTTTCTATAGAAAAATTTTTGTTCAAAAATATTTTTCTATAGAAAAATTTTTGTTCAAAAATATTTTCCTATAGAAAAATTTTTGTTCAAAAATATTTTTCTACAGAAAAATTTTTGTTCAAAAATATTTTTCTATAGAAAAATTTTTGTTCAAAAATATTTTTCTATAGAAAAATTTTTATTCAAAAATATTTTTCTATAGAAAAATTTTTGTTAAAAATATTTTTCTATAGAAAAATTTTTGTTAAAAATATTTTTGTATAGAAAAATTTTTGTTAAAAATATTTTTCTGTAAAAAAATTTTTGTTAAAAATATTTTTCTATAGAAAAATTTTTGTTAAAAATATTTTTCTATAGAAAAATTTTTGTTACAAATATTTTTCTATAGAAAAATTTTTGTTAAAAATATTTTTCTATAGAAAAATTTTTGTTAAAAATATTTTTGTATAGAAAAATTTTTGTTAAAAATATTTTTCTGTAAAAAAATTTTTGTTAAAAATATTTTTCTATAGAAAAATTTTTGTTAAAAATATTTTTCTATAGAAAAATTTTTGTTACAAATATTTTTCTATAGAAAAATTTTTGTTAAAAATATTTTTCTATAGAAAAATTTTTGTTAAAAATATTTTGCTATAGAAAAATTTTTGTTAAAAATATTTTTCTATAGAAAAATTTTTGTTAAAAATATTTTTCTATAGAAAATTTTTTGTTAAAAATATTTTTCTATAGAAAAATTTTTGTCAAAAATAATTTTCTATAGAAAAATTTTTGCTAAAAATACTTTTCTATAGAAAAATGTTTGTTAAAAATATTTTTTTATAGAAAAATTTTTGTTAAAAATACTTGTTAAAGATATTTTTCTATGGAAAAATTTTTGTTAAAAATATTTTTCTATAGAAAAATTTTTGTTAAAAATACTTTTCTATAGAAAAATTTTTGTTAAAAATATTTTTCTATAGAAAATTTTTTGTTAAAAATATTTTACTATAGAAAAATTTTTGTTAAAAATATTTTTCTATAGAAAAATTTTTGTTCAAAAATATTTTTCTATAGAAAAATTTTTGTTCAAAAATATTTTTCTGTAGAAAAATTTTTATTCAAAAATATTTTTCTATAGAAAAATTTTTGTTCAAAATTATTTTCCTGTAGAAAAATTTTTGTTCAAAAATATTTTTCTACAGAAAAATTTTTGTTCAAAAATATTTTTCTATAGAAAATTTTTTGTTCAAAAATATTTTTCTATAGAAAAATTTTTGTTCAAAAATATTTTTCTATAGAAAAATTTTTGTTCAAAAATATTTTCCTGTAGAAAACTTTTTGTTCAAAAATATTTTCCTGTAGAAAACTTTTTGTTCAATAATATTTTTCTAAAGAAAAATTTTTGTTAAAATTATTTTTGAGTAGATGTTGCCGATATTTGTGTTCTATTCTTAAAACAACTTTAATTCTTCGAATCTATTTTAAAAAGAAAACTTAGATTTTTTTTCATTACACAGGAAATTGAATTTATTTAAGTACCTTAACAAGAAACAAGAACAATAGATACACGTAGCAACAAAACGAGAAAATAATATTGAATAATGGTTGTAATTGTAATTAATGACAGTTAACATTATCACAATTCATACTTTTACTAGACATACTTATGTACTAGACCGGTCCTCATTTGATTTCCATTAAAATTTTAATAATGAACCGTTAAGGTCAAATTAACACACAAAATTTTAAGCGTCTGAAAAATATCAATAAGATCCGAGGGTAGGCTACCATTTTGTGGTTATTAAGTTTTGTCAAATGTCATTATATTATTACATGCTTTGCGAGATACACTACATTTGACTAAATTTTAACGTTTATTGTTTGCTTGAAATAAACATAACAGATAAAACCATGAAACCTTGACACAGACATTGCAATCTACATTAATGCAACCTCAAAATATCAATATGTGTTATTGTTGAAGGAACCCTGAATGCCAAAGAAATTTAGATCATAAACAGGAATGCACACGATGCGACCAGCAATAAAACTTCACAGGTTGCCTATACAGGTTGCAATGTGGACCGGTCTAATATGCACATGAGTATGTAAAATACAACAAAGATGATCAAAAGAAAAATAAACATCATGTCTGCATGTGTAATTTGTTAAAGAGTGTGTAAAATGTAAAATATGTCATAAAGAAAATTGACTTGAATAGTCAGTCAACAACATAAATTAATAGAACCTCAAACTACTTTAAAAAGTACTAACAATAAAATTAACAAAAAGGGTGGTAATACAAAAGGGCATGAGTATTTTAATGCCAACCACTACATCCTCTTTTTCAATACAATAGAACACAGATAAACGTATGCAAACTTAACCAAATTTCTATTCCTGTTACAAGAAAACCCAAACTAAAAAAAAAAAACACATAAACATCATGCAACAGAACAAAAGAAAAAAAATTAAGTTATGAAAACTCAATGCCTTGACTAAATGTGGTGAAAATTTGCACTTGAATAGAAAACAAAACTTTACATTATTTTGATTCAATTTTTCAAATATATGTGTGTATGTATGTATGTAACCTTATACATCCAACATCAGCTACTACATGAAGCTTATAACAGCATTTAGCATATATGTCAGTACAAATATTTAACCTTATCGTACAAATGAGACCAACTACAATTTAAAGACAACCGCAAAGATGATTCCATTCCTGACCAAACTTAATATAACAAAATTCACTCTTAAATCGATTTAAGCGGGTTTTTATTATGAACACAGCATTATAAAAGTTTGTTTTTATTAAATACCTGAAAGCCGGTCACACTTTTCCACTATATATGCCCATTTTACGCATTATAATAAATGTGTATTAAGGTTACCCTTATTTCCTATTTTCAAGCCGGACTTCGGTCATCAAAAAATCGCTTCGGTGACAACACTATGAAAACCTGCACCACTGACGTCAAATATTGACATATTACACTGTGCAGTCATCACCCTCATCATCAACAATTACAATGGAAAATAAGAACAAGTAAGAGTGTTGTATTCGGCTATGCCGAATCTTATATACCCACCATCAAGTTGTGTTAAATTTAGTGGCCATAGCTATCATAGTTTCTAATTTAATAGTTTTTAACTGGCCTTTGCTAAAATTTTTGGTTTCCGTGAGTGTTTTTCATAAGAAAGCTCAAGTCAAATATGAACTGATTCCTATAAAATTTTATAACTGATCAAAAATTGCATAAAACTTCCCTATTTTAAATTTAATCGTCATAGCTATTACAATTGTATTCAATTTATCAGCATTTATGTGTTTCCCGGGGCGGGGTTATATGGGAGCTCTAACTAAATTTGAACCGATTTTGACCATTTTCAACACACATCTTTTTTAAGATATCCAAAATACTTTTGTAAAATTTTGTCTCTCTAGCTTTTTTAGTTAAGGCGCTATCGTGCTTTTATCTGACGGACAGACGGACATAAACAACCTTTTCTTGATATATTTTTGTGTTTCCATAAGTTTTTTATATGGGAGCTATGGTCAAATGGTGATCGATTGTGACAAAATTTTGCACACTGGCTGGCATTGACATAAGACTTCCTTGTGCTTAATTTAGTCTTACTAGCTCTTGTAGTTGGGGAGCTATCGTGAGTTTATCTGACAGACAGACGGACATAAATCCCCTTTTCTTTTTGAATTTTTGTATTTTCGTAAGTTTTTTATATGGGAGCTAGGTCAAATGGTGCCCGATTGCGACAAAATTTTGCACTCTGGCTGGCATTGATATAAGACTTTCTTGTGCCAAATTTAGTGGTTATATCTGTTATACTTTTAGATTAATTGGCATTTAAGTGTATTTTAGGTGAAATTTAGGCTGTTTTCGTAAGTTTTTGTATGGGAACTATGGCTAAATGTAAACCGATTTCGATGAAATTTTATATGCTGCCTAGTGCTTATGTAAAACTTCTAGATACCAAAGTTTGTCATCATAACTGTTATAATTTGTCATTTATTAGCAAATAAGCGATTAGCCTAGACGAGGTTATACGGGAGCTATGGTCAAATGCAAACCGATTTTGCCCAATTTCAATACCAACATTTCTCATAGATAAAGAATGTTTTTGCTAAGTTTCAGTTAGCTAGCTCTTTTCGTTTAGACGTTATTGTGATTTCAACAGACAGACAGACAGACGGACATAGCTCAATCGTCTTAGAATTTCATAAGGATTCAGAATATATATCGTTTTTTTGAGCCAATATTAAGGATTCAGAATATATATCGTTTTTTTGAGCCAATATTAAGGAAATTACAAACGGAATGACAATCTTAATATACCCCCCATTCTTTTTGATGGTGGGTATAAAAAGTAGACTATTAAGTAAACAGAACTGAAAGGCTCCATCAAGCTCACCTGATCTAACCCTCATGGATTTTGTATGGGGCTACCTCAAAGGCTTTAAAGGAAAATATTTTTCGAAAAATCAGCTAAATTAACCAAGTTAACTGCAGCATGTGTTGCAGTTATTTTGGGATGCAAATGGGATGCAGTTGTTGCATGGGTTTCCTGCTAACAGGTGATAACTGTATTCAATTCCTAATCATACCTCCTCGTGGTATCCTGGAAACCTGAGGCACCTAGCTAAAGATGAGGTAAATAACCCTAGTCTGATTCTAGGTCAGGGCCAGCGTGCGGGGGAGTTATCTTGGAGCCATTCCGACGTATTTGGTCTAAGGGTCTAAGATAATTGTACTTGGCAAAGTACGAAACTGTAGCGTCTGTTCAACATGTTAGTTGCGGCTGCAAGCGGGCGTCTGTCTCGGATCGAGCGGCTCGCTTTTCAAACGTGGTTCATGTCTTTGGACACATCATCCACCGACTTAGCACTTACGATGTTTTAAGTATGGAAAGAAACAACATTACAAAATATACTACTCGAAGGGGTAATAAAGCGAGAAATCCCCCTGCTACGGCAGCTGGCACAAGGATTTTGGGAGGTAAATAATCTATACAAGAACATCCTGTTGAATGAAACTAATTCATGAGGCCCTTTGCTCCACTGGGAGTCATGGATAACAGAAGAGGTAGTGCAGAATACAAGATTCTGTTTTGAACAATGTGTTCAACTCGACGGAAGATATCCGTCGGCATTTCTATTCTATCGTCCAATGCTCCTAATAAAACTATGTGTTAATTATTAATTTTTTTATTTAAGTTTGAAAATATGCCAACACACAACAGTCTCTTTGACCGGCTGACATTCCAGCACTGGTCAAAAAATATTGATTTTTAAAGCTTGTTTGGGCAATGGCTAACCTTCTCAGCTCTTTGTACTATGCCATTAAATATACTCGGTGTTGGAATGTTAAGAAGCGTAACGCCAAAAAACCCAAAAACAACCGCCCAATAGCAATTTTTTCTGGACTCTCCAAACTTTCGCTAACCTACTTAGCGACCGCTAGTAAGGATTTTAAAGGAAATGCTGTACGGAAGGCCCAATAGCCTTCTTATCGGAAAAATTGTATTATTCAATCCACATACTTTGCGAAAGTATAGCTCTAAATATATCCAAGGCTTTCGATCAATTCCGGGAAGTGGGACCTATGGGAGGTACCATAAATAATGGACCGATTTTGATGAATTTCAATAGCCACTTTAAAAAAACTTATCTGTGCCGAATTTTATCAAATTATCTATGGAATTGCGACCTGTACTTTGATTACATGATTACGGATGGACGGACAGACTGACATTGCTAAATCGACTCAGAAAGAGATAAACCTTTGGTATACTAAAAGGACAATATTTCTAAGCGTTACATACGTCAGCACAAGCTTACCCTTTCCACCTATGGTGATGAAGGGTATATAGCGGATCACCTCATAACTCATAAGCTAGTCACTGGTTACTGAGTGTAAGGCTATGTAAAACTTCTCTAACTAATGCATTTGCCATTCGCAGCCGTAATTAAAACGTAGATCTCTTTCAATGAGTCTAAAAATAGAATCGAATGCAGCTCATTGTCTACAAGAAGTACCCCTCGTTCCAAATGGAATGTTGTAGTTGTAATTATATATATAAATTTATGGTCCTGAGTAGCAAAATTATTCGCAAAAAATCTACCACCCTAATATACTTGTATTCTTAACTGATTTGCATATGAAACGAGAGACCAGATACTAAAACTTCAGAAACGAAACATAACAAATGCAAAATACATACACAACAAAAAAAAAACTGCACCAAAAAGTCTACAATCAAGTTTCCTAGGGAAAATGCAAAACAAAATGTTGTTAAGGGAAAATATATGCAAATGGATGAATAGATGGATGGATGGATGCTTGTAGTACTGGAATATTGCAATTGTATTTTGCTCAAAGAAGATACAAACCTCAAACAACAGCAAACAAACACAGACACACACATGTGTGCATGTATGCAAAATGTTTGAGTATGAAAAATTCGGAGAAAAAAAAACAAAACTATCCACAAAAGTGCATAAATAACTTGCATTAAATGATTTTAACCACACATTTTCTAGGATGTTCCAAGGATATTTAGTGTATGCATTCATCTACATACATATACGTATATATATGAATGTGTTGCTGGAAAGTTTAAAAATAGTATAAATTCATATATAGATTACTTCGGCTTGAAAAAAGTGAGTCTTGATAAAAATTTAAGTTTTCTTGATTTTATGACACCATTTTAAAACTGCTTTGTCCAAAATCTTACACTGATCAGTTCAACAAAAGTCAAAGGATTTTAATAAAAATTTAAAGGGTTTTAATAAAAAGTGTTGTTAAGTTATAACATTTAATAAAAGAAACAATTTAAAAATAATAAAAAAAATATCAGCATTTTTTAATTTCAATTTTCGCAAGAAAAACATTTTTATAGAAAATTTTTCTATAGAAAAATATTTTTATCGAAAATTTTTCTACAGAAAATATTTTGATCGAAAATTTTTCTAAAGAAATATATTTTAATTCTACAGAAAATCATTTTGATCGAAAAACGTTCAATAGATATATATATTTTAGTCATAGATTTTCTATCTATAGAAAAGTATTTTTTCGAAAAATTTTGTTTTTATCAAAAACTTATCTATAGAAAAATATTTTTATGGAAAATTTTTCTATAGAAAAATATTTTTATCGAAAATTTTTCTATAGAAATATATTTTTATCGAAAATTCTTCTATAGAAAAATATTTTTATCAAAAATTATAGAAAAATTTTTTTATCGAAAATTTTTCTATACAAAAATATATTGATCCAAAATTTTTCTACAGAAAAATATTTTGATTGAAAAATGTTCAAAAGGAATAAATTTTATTCAAAGATTTTTCTGTAGAAAAGTATTTCTTCGAAAATTTTTCTTTTTATCGAAAATTTTCCTATAGAAAAATATTTTTATCGTAATTCTTTCTATAGAAAATATTTTTATCAAAAATTTTTCTATACAAAAATATTTTTATTGAAAAATTTTCTATAGAAAAACATTTCTATCGAAAATTTTTCTTTAAAAAAATATTTTAGTCGAAAACCTTTTTTTAGAAAAATATTTTGATCAAAAATGTTTCTACAGAAAAATAATTTTTTAGATAATTTGTCCATAGAAAAATATTTTTATCGAAAATTTTCTATAAAAAAATATTTTAACCAAAAAATCTTCTATTTTTATCGAAACTAATTTTAAAGAAAAATATCGAACATTTTTTCATTGAATTTTTTTTTTTCTTTTTTTAGATAAGTTTTCTATAGAAAAATTTTTGATGAAAAAAATTTCTATAGAAAATTTTTTGATAAAAAAAAAATTCTATAGAAAAATTTTTGATAAAAAAATTTTTGATAAAAAAATTTTCTAATAAAAAATTTGTAATAAAAAAATTTTCCATAGAAAAATTTTTGCTAAAAAATTTTTCTATAGAAACATTTTTGCTGAAAAAAATTATGATAAAAAAATTTCCTATAGAAAAATTTTTGATAAAAAAATTTTCAATAGAAAAATTTTTAATAAACAAATTTTCTATAGAAAAATTTTTGCTAAAAAAAATTTCTATGGAAACATTTTTGTTAAAACAATTTTCTATATACAAATTTTTGATAAAAAAATTTTCTATAATAAAATTTTTGATAAAAAAATTTTCTATAGAAAAATTTTTTACAAAAAAATTTTCAATAAAAAAATTTTTGATAAAAAATTTTTCTATATAAAAATTTTTGATAAAAAAATTTTCTTCAAAAATTTTTGATAAAAAAATTTTCTTCAAAAATTTTTGATAAAAAAAATTTCTATGGAAAAATTTTTTGATAAAAAATTTTTCCATAGAGAATATTTTTGGATAAAAAAATTGTCTATAGAAACATTTTTGATAAAAAAGATTCTATAGAAACATGTTTGATAAAAAATTTTCTGTAGAAACATTTTTTATAGAAAAATTTTTTAAAGAAAAATTTTTGATAAAAAAATTTTCTATGGAAATATTTTTGATAAAAAAATTTTCTATAGAAAAATTTTTGAGAAAAAATATTTCCTATAGAACAATTGTGGATAAAATAATTTCCCATAAGAAGATTTTCTATAGAAAACTCTTTGATAAAAAAAATTTCCATAAAAAAATTTTTGATAAAAAAAATTCTATTTAAAAATTTTTGTTAAAAAAAAATATATTTAAAAATTTTTGATAAAAACAATATTTTTTCATAGAAAAAATTTTTCTACAGAAAAATAATTTTTTAGATAATTTTTCCATAGAAAAATATTTTTATCGAAAATTTTCTATAAAAAAATATTTTAACCGAAAAATTTTCTATTTTTATCGAAACTAATTTTAAAGAAAAATATCGAAAATTTTTTCATAGAATTTTTTTTTTCTTTTTTTAGATAAGTTTTCTATAGAAAAATTTTTGATGAAAAAAATTTCTATAGAAAAATTTTTGATAAAAAAAATTTCTATAGAAAAATTTTTGATAAAAAAATTTTCTAATAAAAAATTTGTAATAAAAAAATTTTCTAAAAAATTTTTCTATAGAAACATTTTTGCTGAAAAAATTTATGATAAAAAAATTTCCTATAGAAAAATTTTTGATAAAAAAATTTTCAACAGAAAAATTTTTGATAAAAAAATTTTCTAATAAAAAATTTGTAATAAAAAAATTTTCCATAGAAAAATTTTTGCTAAAAAATTTTTCTATAGAAACATTTTTGCTGAAAAAAATTATGATAAAAAAATTTCCTATAGAAAAATTTTTGATAAAAAAATTTTCAATAGAAAAATTTTTAATAAACAAATTTTCTATAGAAAAATTTTTGCTAAAAAAAATTTCTATGGAAACATTTTTGTTAAAACAATTTTCTATATAAAAATTTTTGATAAAAAAATTTTCTATAATAAAATTTTTGATAAAAAAATTTTCTATAGAAAAATTTTTTACAAAAAAATTTTCAATAAAAAAATTTTTGATAAAAAATTTTTCTATATAAAAATTTTTGATAAAAAAATTTTCTTCAAAAATTTTTGATAAAAAAATTTTCTTCAAAAATTTTTGATAAAAAAAATTTCTATGGAAAAATTTTTTGATAAAAAATTTTTCCATAGAGAATATTTTTGGATAAAAAAATTGTCTATAGAAACATTTTTGATAAAAAAGATTCTATAGAAACATGTTTGATAAAAAATTTTCTGTAGAAACATTTTTTATAGAAAAATTTTTTAAAGAAAAATTTTTGATAAAAAAATTTTCTATGGAAATATTTTTGATAAAAAAATTTTCTATAGAAAAATTTTTGAGAAAAAATATTTCCTATAGAACAATTGTGGATAAAATAATTTCCCATAAGAAGATTTTCTATAGAAAACTCTTTGATAAAAAAAATTTCCATAAAAAAATTTTTGATAAAAAAAATTCTATTTAAAAATTTTTGTTAAAAAAAAATATATTTAAAAATTTTTGATAAAAACAATATTTTTTCATAGAAAAAATTTTTCTACAGAAAAATAATTTTTTAGATAATTTTTCCATAGAAAAATATTTTTATCGAAAATTTTCTATAAAAAAATATTTTAACCGAAAAATTTTCTATTTTTATCGAAACTAATTTTAAAGAAAAATATCGAAAATTTTTTCATAGAATTTTTTTTTTCTTTTTTTAGATAAGTTTTCTATAGAAAAATTTTTGATGAAAAAAATTTCTATAGAAAAATTTTTGATAAAAAAAATTTCTATAGAAAAATTTTTGATAAAAAAATTTTCTAATAAAAAATTTGTAATAAAAAAATTTTCTAAAAAATTTTTCTATAGAAACATTTTTGCTGAAAAAATTTATGATAAAAAAATTTCCTATAGAAAAATTTTTGATAAAAAAATTTTCAACAGAGAAATTTTTAATAAACAAATTTTCTATAGAAAAATTTTTGCAAAAAAAAAAATTTCTATGGAAACATTTTTGTTAAAACAATTTTCTATATAAAAATTTTTGATAAAAAAATTTTCTATAATAAAATTTTTGATAAAAAAATTTTCTGTAGAAAAATTTTTTACAAAAAAATTTTCAATAAAAAAATTTTTGATAAAAAAATTTTCTTCAACAATTTTTGATAAAAAAAATTTCTATGGAAAAATTTTAGATAAAAAATTTTTCCATAGAGAATATTTTTGGATAAAAAAATTGTCTATAGAAACATTTTTGATAAAAAAGTTTTTTATAAAAACATGTTTGATAAAAAAATTTTCTGTAGAAAAATTTTTTATAGAAAAATTTTTTAAAGAAAAATTTTTGATAAAAACATTTTCTGTAGAAATATTTTTGATAAAAAAATTTTCTATAGAAAAATTTTTGATAAAAAAATTTTCTATAGAAAAATTTTTGATAAAAAATATTTTCTATAAAAAATTGTGGATAAAATAATTTCCCATAAGAAGATTTTCTATAGAAAACTTTTTGATAAAAAAAATTTCTATAAAAAAATTTTTGATAAAAAAAATTCTATTTAAAAATTTTTGTTAAAAAAAATTATATTTAAAAATTTTTGATAAAAACAATATTTTTTCATAGAGAATATTTTTGGATAAAAATTGTATCTATAGAAAATATTTTTTTATAAAAAAAATTATCTATAGAGACATTTTTGATAAAAAAATTTTCTATTGAAAAATTTTTAATAAAAAAAATTTCTATAGAAAAATTTTTATAAAAAAAAATTTCTATAGAAAAATTTTTGATAAAAAAATATTCTATAGAAAAATTTTTGATAAAAATTTTATTAAATTTTTTTTTTTAGAAAAATGTTAGATAAAAAAATTTCTATAAAAAAATTTTTGACAAAAGAATTTTCAATAGAAAAATTTTTCATAAAAAAAATTTCTATAGAAAAATTTTTGATAAAAGAATATTCTATAGAAAAATTTTTGATAAAAATTTTACTAAACATTTTTTTATAGAAAAATGTTTGATAAAAAAAATTTCTATAGAAAAATTTTTGATAAAAAAAATTTCTATAGAAAGAGTTTTGATAAAAAATTTTTTTATAAAAAAAGTTTTGATAAAAAAATATTCTAAAGAAAAATGTTTGATAAAAATATTACATAAACGGAGTAGAAAACTTTATCTGTTTTAAACATCAGAACTGCACATTGAAAAAATACCTCGTTTAGTTGAAAGTATAAAAACAGCAACTCTGAGCACGATTTTTGTTGTGTCCTCTTTGTGCCGACCTCTGCTACTACATTGAAATTTCGAAGAGTTTCATGTTTTCATCATATCATACGCTAGGAAATTACACGGTCTATAATCACTTATAATAATACTTCTCCATGGAAAATGTTTGCTGGGTTGTATTCATGAACTTACCTTTCGAAATCACCAATTAAAACTTAAAAATATTAAGTTACTTAAAAAGAAAATTTCCTCTGTTTATACATTTCAATTTAATTTCGAAATTAAATTATGCAAAATCATTCTGCATTTACAAATATCGTTTATTGTTTAACAAATATTCTAGACTTAAATACATACATACATACATATTTACGTACATTAATAGTAATGCATTGTTTTACATGACAATTCATTTGTATTCATATTATGCAATTTCATTTTGGAATAACTTCCTTTTGGTTTCCGGTACGTTTTAAAGTTTTATTTCCTGCTCAACTAAATTTTGCAACAAATTTATTTATTTTGTTTTTTTTTGTCTTCTTGCTCATGTTTTGGTCGATGTTAACTCAATATTTACTTTTTCGTCTTCTTTATATTCAAATTATCATTGTTTTTGAGTACAAAAAAAATAAAATATATGAAATTTGTTGCAAGTATGTACAAAAATGTTGGTTACTTTATTCTATTATCATACAAATTCTTGAATATTTGCATATTTTCAGTGTGAGAGAATAGAATATTTAATATCTATTTGAGTGTATCTGGATATCTTCTTATAGTTAAATAATGCAAAAATTCTGATAAACATTATCGTATTTGTAATGCACTTGTTAAGGTATTCAATTTTATATAAGTGAGAAGATGCAGTGACATTACAAATAAATAAACTTGATGTTTAAATTCTGTCTGTTTATTTCAATGCTTAGATTTCTTCTTTACATTGTTTTTATATACAAGTTTTTAGCATTGGTCTTTCAAAATTAGTAATCCTGACTAAGATATCACAATTTACTTTTTTTTTAATTTTTTTTGGACGGGTCAATGAAACACATGATTTATATAAAAAGTAATTTTATTTTTCTACATGAATTAGTCACACGTTTCTATAATAGTTTTATAACTTCCGAAAAATAACATTTGTCGAAGTCATCAAAATTGGAATTTGCTTGTGATATGATTCCGTAGTTGGTCTCAAACTTCTTTTGCCAGAACCATTTCTTTAACTTTGGAATTTGTATACCCAGCATCAAAAAACATGGGGGTATATTGAGATTGTCATTCCGTTTGTAGTTTCCTTAATATTGGTTCAAAAACCAAAAGCGATATATATTCTGAATCCTTATAAAATTCTAAGACGAGCGATGTCCGTCTGTCTTTCTGTCGGTTGAAATCACAATAACACATAAATGAAAGGAGTGAGCTCATTGAAACTAAGTAAAAACAGTCTTCATTTTTGGAGAAAATCTGGTATTGAAATTGGGCAAAATCGGTTAACATTTGACCATAGCTCCAGTAGAACCTCGCCTAGGCCAATCGCCTTTTTGCTTATAAATAACAAACTATAATAGTTATGATGATCAAATTATAGTATATAGAAGTTTTACATAAGCCCTAGGCAGCGTATAAAATTTCATCAAAATCGGTTCACATTTAGCCATAGCTCCCATACAAAAAACTTATAAAAACAGCCTAAATTGCACCTTTAATACACTTAAATGCCAACAAATCTAAAACTATAACAAATATTACCACTAAATTTAGGAAGTCTTACGTGAATGCCAGCCAGTGTGCAAAATTTTGTCACAATCAGTCACCATTTGACCACAGCTCCCATATAAAAAACGTCTGTCCGTCAGATAAAAGTGCGATAGCTCCTTAATTACGAGAGCTAGAGAGACAAAATTTTACAAAAGTATTTTCAATATGTTATAGAAGTTGTGCACTGAAAATGGGTGAAATCGGAACACATTTAGTGAGAGATCCCATATAACCCTGCCCCAGGAATCACATTTATGCTGATAAATTGAATACAATTTTAAAGCTGTGACAACTAAATTTAGAATAGGGAAGTTTTATACAATTATTGTTTAGTATATCAAATGTAATAGGAATCGGTCCATATTTGACTATAGCTTTCATGTAAAAAACACTCCCGGAAACCAAAAAAATGTAGCAAAGGCCAGTTAGAAGCTATTAAATTTGAAGCTATGACAGCTATGGCCACTAAATTTTGCAAGAATAAGCTTTATATAAATACCAGTCAGTGTGTAAAATTTGTTGCAATCGGTCAACATTTGGCTATAATTCTAATATATGTATATAACATTCCCTTTTTATACCCACCATCAAAAAGAATGGGTGGTATATTGAGATTGTCATTCCGTTTGTGGCTCAAAACCCAAAATTGAAGTATATTCTGAATCCTTATAAAATTCTAAGACGATTGAGCGTTGTCCTTCTGTCTGTCCGTTGGCGGCACGATAAAACCTTAACCAACGGATATAGGTCACTGAAATTGGACATAAATAATCCTCATTTCTTGGAAAATTTGGGTATTGAAATCGGGCAAAATCGGTTAACATGTGACCATAGCTCCCGTATAACCTCGTCTAGACTAATCGCTTATTTGCTAATAAATGACAAATTATAACAACTGTGATGACAAAATTTGGTACCTAGAAGTTTTACATAAGCAATATGTAGCATATAAAATTTCATCAAAAGCGGTTCACATTTAGCCATAGCTCCCATACAAAAAGCTTACGGAAGCAGCCTAAATTCCACCTGAAATACACTTAAATGCCAAAAATGATGAGCTGTAATAGCTTTAGCCACTAAATTTAGCACAACAAAGTCTTATGTGAATACCAGCCAGTGTGCAAAATTTTGTTACAATCAGTCATCATTTGACCACAGCTCCCATATAAAAAACTTACGGAAACACAACAATACAAAAAGAAAAGGGGGTTTATGTTCGCCTGTCCGTCAGATAAAAGCGCGATAGCGCCTTAACTACAAGAGGTAGATAGACAAAATTATACAAAAGTATTTTTGATATATAACAAAAGTTGTGTACTGAAAATTGTCGAAATCGGTTAACATTTAGTTAGAGCTCCCATATAACCCTGCCCCGGGAAACACATGATAAATTGAGTACAATTGTAATAGCTATGACGACTAAAAAAATGTAGCAAAGGCCAGTTAAAAGCTACTAAATTCAAAACTATGATCGCTATGGCCACTAAGTTTACCAGGAATAAGCTTTGTATAAAATTTTGTATTAGCGTGTCAAATTTTGTGACAATCGGTGAAAATTTGACATTTGACTAAAGTAAAGTGACTAAATAAGATCCCCTTTTTATATCTACAATCAGAAAGATTTGGAGGTACATTCTGTATTTTATGATTGCACCAAGGAAATTAGATAGCTGTCAATCAATGTCGAGACTTTATATACGGTAGATGGGAACTTCTAAAAAAATATATGGACCTATCGTATTACTATCAACTTGTTTATCCTAATTACATACTAAGCGCAACGAAAAGTATTTAACAGCTTATTAATGTTAAACTATACCCGGTTATGAGACTAAATTTTGTGCAAAATAAATACTGGGGAAACCACTAAGATACTTTTATATATTGAACTATAAAGCTACTGCAGTCGAATTTCGTCCAAATATTTTACCAACAATACCAACTAGCGTAACAAATTTCTTTTTTTGGAATTTGGTTAGCATTTTAAATTAGCTGCACAATCGTAGATATACGAGATATATTAATAAATTTAACACAAGTTGATGGTGAGTATATAAAATTTGGCACAGTATAACCTCTTGGTTTCAATTGAATCCATCTAATAAGTTGTTAATAACCGTCAATGAATGTAGTTATTTTGGATTACATCAGGTGCTTCTAAAAATCCCTTTGCCTTTTTTGCCCAACAACCATTTGGCCTCCGGTGTGGTCTCTACATTTTTATTAAGCAATTACATATATTCATGTAAAATTGACACATGTTTGTTGCGTTTTTGGTTAATCGTGAGCAAATATGGCAGCTTTTTTGCGAAAAGCTTTCTTAAACCCAAGTGATCGTTCAAAATGTAAACCATTAAGCCATACGAGATATCTTTGGCTTTTATAATCACTCTCATTTTCAATCACCGATCGGCTAAAACGATATCTTATATTTTTTCATTAATTGATGCTATGGCTTACTTGGTTTTCACTTCGACTACTAAGCGTAACATATCATATTCATGGCCTGTTCCACGATCTCGAAAGAATGCTTTCTTTCTTATCCTATACGAAAGAAATTTGCAATACGAAAGCAAATGTCAAAATGAGTCACTTGATATTTTGCTTTCGAATAAAAACGAACGAAAGGCTTCGAAATAGTGAAACCAAAATTAATACGAATTCGAGTTACTCACTTTCTTTCGAGTATATTTTCTTTCGAAATCGTGAAACAGGCTATCAGTCTTTATAATTTAATAGTTTGAAATTCATAGCCTGTTCCACGATCTCGAAAGAATGCTTTCTTTCTTATCCTATACGAAAGAAATTTGTTTTTCGTTTCACTAACTTTGTTTTCTGCGAAAGATAAGTCGAAAAACAAGTCGAAAGAAAACGTAAGTATTTTCATACAAATTTTTGTTTCGCTATTTCGAACAAGTTACCAGCAATACGAAAGCAAATGTCAAAATGAGTCACTTGATATTTTGCTTTCGAATAGAAACGAACGAAAGGCTTCGAAATAGTGAAAACAAAATTAATTCGAATTCGAGTTACTCACTTTTTTTCGAGTAGATTTTCTTTCGAAATCGTGAAACAGGCTATCAAAATATGTATTTATTTTCTTAGCAGCTAAATCCGTAATATAAAACTTTGTTTATTCCTTTTTAATCTCTAAACTGGTAAGATAAAGTTTCACTCCTTCATCTTTTTTTGTTACTTGCTCTAATTGATGGTTATTTTATTTAATTACCTGTATTATTCTGTAAAGCACTTATCTTATAAAACTTAATCAATTTACGTTACTTTTCAATCATCGTTGTTTAGTTTTCTTTTCTCTATAGGAGGTGTATAATAATTAGTATTTAATACGTACTTTGTTTTAACTTAATATAAATTATTTGATAGGAGTAATTATTTATACCCGAAACGATTGTTTAGTTTTTCCCCATTCCGAAAAGCCCGTTGAAGCGGATGAAGAAGACATAAGGTGATGCAAAATATCGAAAAACAACAGAGAGTGACTGAATACAATAGTTAGCCGGTCGAGAGCAGATGGTTTTAACTATCCGGGTTATTATTATTGACTTGTATTTAGCCGACCGAGCGACGAAGTAATAATCTCGTCGAATAGCTGAAGTATTAATCTTGTCGTATCGTAGTTAGATTACCAAGAAAATAAACATTTACCTCGTTGGATTGTAGTCTTGGAGTTAGCAAATCAGATCTAATAATCAAGCGTAGACAGCCCATACCACCAGAAGCCGAAGACTTTTTATAAATTTCATAAATATCATGATCATAAATGAAACTCTTGAAAATGAGTATGAGTTGAGTTTTAGATGTTAGCAAAGTCGGTTGATGCCGCTTTGTTAAAGAAAATACAAAAACAAAATATACAACAAACAAAGTTATAATCTCATTTATAGCTACAAAATATAGGTACGGTTCAATAGATAGATAGATAGAATTAAATCTAAAATATGGTTGCCATGACACTATTTTTTTGTATACAATGTTTGAAATTAATTAAATCGAATAGGGAATATTTTTCGAAATTGAAATAATTACTAACGTTAAAGAATTTCCTATAAAAATATTTTTATAAGAAATTTTTCTATAGAAATATTTTCGATAAAAACATTTTTTTATAGAAATTTTTTGATCAAAATATTTTTCTCTGGAAAATTTTTCGATAAATTGTTTTTTATAGAAAATTTTTCGATAAAAATATTTTTCTCAGATATTTTTCGATAAAAATATTTTTCTTTAGAAAATTTTTCCTCAAAATTGTTTTCCTATAGATAAATTTTCGATAAAAATATTTTTTTAAAGAAAATTTTTTGACAAAAATATTTTCCTATAGAAAACTTTTCCATAAAAATATTTTAATATAGAAAAATTTTCGATAAAAATATTTTTCTATAGAAAAATTTTCGATAAAAATATTTTTCTATAGAAAAATTTTCGGTAAAAATATTTTTCTATAGAAAAATTTTCGATAAAAATATTTTTCTATAGAAAAAATATCGATAAAAATATTGTTCTATAAAAAGAATTTCGATAAAAATATTTTTCTATAGAAAATTTTTCGATAAAAATATTTTTCTGTGATTATTTTAGATAACAATATTTTTTTTTGAAAATTTATCTATAAATTTTCTTTGGATAAATTTTCCATAAAAATATTTTTATATAGAAATAAATTTTTTATAATATTTTTCAATAGAAAAAATTTCGATAAAAAAATTTTTCTATAGAAAAATTTTGGACACAAAAATATTCATAAAGAAAATCTTTTGTTAAGGAGAAAAATGTTTGATAATAAAAATTTTCTGTAGAAAATGTATAATAAAAAACTTTGCATAGAAAAATTTTTGATAAAAAAATTTTCTATAAAAAAAATTGTTGATAAAAATTTTCAATAAAAACATTTTTGATAACAAATTTTCTATCGAAAAATTTTATATTTTGATAAAAAAAAATTCTATAGAAAAATTTTTGATAAAAAAATTTTACAGAAAAATTTTTGATAAACAAATTTTCTATAAAAAATGTTTTAAAAATCAAATTTTCTATAGAAAAATTTTTGATAAAAATATTTTTTTTTAATTTTTTTTCTTAAATTTTTGTAAAAAAAAAAATTTTCTATAGAAAAAATTCTATATTTTAATAAGAAAAATTTTTGAAAAAAAAAAATTTACAGAAAAATTTTCGATAAAAAAATATTCTACAGAAAAGTTTTCAATAAACAAATTTTCTGTAGAAAAATTAAAAAAACAAATTTCCTATAGAAAAATTTTTGATAAAAATTTTTTTATAGAAAAATTTTGGATAAACATTTTTTTATAGAAAAATTTTGGATAAAAATTTTTTTATAGAAAAATTTTGGATAAAAATTTTTTATGGAAAAATTTTGAATAAAAATTTTTTTATAGAAAAATTTTGGATAAAAATTATTTTATAGAAAAATTTTAGATACAAATTTCTTTATAGAAAAATTTTGGAAACAAATTCTTTTATAGGAAAATTTTGGATACAAATTTTTTATAGAAAAATTTTAGATAAAAATTTTTTTATGGAAAAATTTTGGATACAAATTTTTTATAGAAAAATTTTGGATAAAAAAATTTTTTTGTAAAAAATTTTGGATAAAAATTTTTTATAGAAAAATTTTGGATAAAATTTTTTTTAGAAAAATTTTGGATATAAATTTTTTTATAGAAAAATTTTGCATACAAATTTTCTTATAGAAAAATTTTTGATAAAAAAATTTTTGTAAAAGATTTTCTACAGAAAACAATTTTATATTTTAATAAAAATATTTTCTATAGAAAAATTTTTGATAAAAAATTTTCAAAAAATAACAAAATTGTCGGAATATTATTCAAAAATAATGACTATTCGGATTTGATCCCAAATCTGTTACATTTATTTATTAATGTAACAGACCAATTTATTGATAAAAAGCCAAAAATTGTTTGCGGAGAAACTAAAATTCCTCGACGCGTTTCGACGGTTTGTCAGGCTATCTCTTCAGGAGGATTATCCCCAATTTAAACAGATCGAAAAAATCGCATTATTACTTATTTTACAAACAAAACCTTTCAGAATTATGTTCATAAACCATAAGTAAAAGCGTAGATCATCGACTGAACAAAACACAATTTTTGGCTTTTTATCAATAAATATAAATAAATTTTCTATAGAAAAAAGTTCTATACTTTAATAAAAAAAATTCTATAGAAAAATTTTTGAAAAAAAATTTACAGAAAATTTTTCGATAGAAAAATGTTCTATAGAAAAGTTTTTGATAAACAAATTTTCTATAGAAAAATTTTTAAGATACAAATTTTCTATAGAAAAATTTTTGATAAAAATTTTTTTATATAAAAATTTTTGATAAAAATTCTTTTATAGAAAAATTTTGGATAAAAATTTTTTTATAGAAAAATTTTGGATAAAAATCTTTTTATAGAAAAATTTTTGATAAAAAAATATTTTATAGAAAAATTTTTGATATTATAGAAAAATATAAAAAAAATTTCTATAGAAAAATTTTTGATAAAAAAATTTTCCTTCGAATAATTTTTGATAAAGAAATTTTCTATAGAAACATTTTTGATAAAAAAATTTCCATAGAAACATTTTTGATAAAAAAAAGTTCTATATGGCACAATTTAGTTTCTTATTACATCTATCATTGGCCTTAATCCCTATGGAATAAAATATATTAAAACAAGTATGAAAGTGCTATAGTCGGTCAAGCCCGACCATACGATACCCTTCACCACTAAGGTCAAAGGTGTTATTTTTTTGTATAAAGACAAATATTTGCTAAATTTTGCCATCATACAAACATGTTCTCGAAACTTATACATTTAAGCCGTTTCCGTCATTTGGACTTATATGAGAGCTAGGGTCAAATGTAGACCGATGATCTCGAAATTTAGCAAATTGATTACAGTTGTTACAGAAAATTATGTATTCAAAAAATAAACTTATTGCCTGTTTCACGATTTCGAAAGAAAATCTACTCGAAAGAAAATGAGTTACTCGAATTCGAATTAATTTTGGTTTCACTATTTCGAAGACTTTCGTTCGTTTTTATTCGAAAGCAAAATATCAAGTGACTCATTATGACATTTGCTTTCGTATTGCTGGTAACTTGTTCGAAATAGTGAAACAGAAATTTGTATGAAAATACTTACGTTTTCTTTCGACTTGTTTTTCGACTTATCTTTCGCATAAAATAAAGTTAGTGAAACGAAAAAAAAATTTCTTTCGTATAGGATAAGAAAGAAAGCATTCTTTCGAGATCGTGGAACAGGCCATTAAAATTCTCATTATCTTCGAGCGTTTTAGTGAATTTTGTCTCATTTAGTGCGTTTTGAGAAAAGATTTTGTATGGGAGCTATGGTCAAATGTGCACCGATTTCAACAAAGTTTGGTACAATGATTTAAGTTTACATAAGCAGTATTTGGTTTAAATTTCCTGAAAAAATATTGAATTTTGTGACCAATATATCAATTCAGGGAAGTGGGACCTATGGGAGGTACCATAAATAATGGACTGATTTTGACGAATTTCAATAGTCATGGTCCTATTATCAAAAAAATGATCTGTGTCAAATTTCATCAAATGATCTTTAGAATTGCGACCTGTAGTTTGATTACATGGTTTACATTGGGGTCCACCCAGCCAGACGGACGGAAGGACATCACTAAATCGACTCAGAAAGTGATTCTAAGCCTATTGGTATACTAAAGGAAGGGTCTAAGACAAATATTTCTATGCGTTACATACATCAGCACAAACTTATAATTCCCTTTCTACCTATGGTGGTAGGGTATAAAATGGATACCTTTAATTAACCCCGTATACCTCATAGGGATAATATTTTGTGCTGGAGTCGGTCTATATTTAAAAATTATTCCCATGCAATACCAACTGAATTGTCTAAAGATTTGTTATTTTTGGGGTATTAAGGTATTTTTTTTTTTAAGAATTTGGCACAGTGATTTAAATGCAACCAAATTTTAACAGTTATTGAGAAAATACACAAAATTGTAGACTAGTCACATTTCCACGAATGTAAAACAGTTGAGCCCCAGAAAAGTTAACTTATTTATTTATTTTGTAGAAAAATTAACAACTTGCAAACTTAAATAGTTTTTTTTTTTTTTAAATGCACAATCCTTTAACTATGTACATGTCAAGATAACAAGCCAATTTATTGAATTACTCAACCAAACATAAAAATCTAAAGTATCGGATTTGAAAAATTCTATGCTAGTTTATTAAAAAAAACCATTTGTTGCAATATTGTCATAACCTAAATGTACGCTTTTTAGGTATATGATAAGTTTTCAAACAATCTACAGTTAAAAGAATTAAAAGTTTAGTTCAAAAGCTGAACAATTTGAGATAGTACAAAGTTGCAGCAAAGGAACGATTTTATGTAGATTGGCGTTGTGCAGAATTTAGTAATCCAATAACTTATTCTATTTCGAAAGATATTTTGTTAAGAGTAAATAGCACAAATAAACCTTGAGAACATTTCAAAGCTACGACATCTTTTAGGAAATAATTATTTTAGAGTTATCAACCCATAAACAAATATACATAATTTCATTTTCATAATCTCACATGTTTACACAAATCAAAAAATTTAAAAAAATATATATCTACATAAAAATTTCTACATTAGGATTAAAATAATATTCTTTATTCGTTATGTTCTTTCGCTTTACATTTTTTCAGTTGAGGACTTAAATATTTGTAGAATTGAGAAAAAAATTTAGAAATCTAAATATAATTTGTTATATTTATTTTAATAGTTCCTTTTAAATTTGTATCTCTTTTTACAGAGCTCAGATAAAGTGCATTAGAGTGACTCCAAGTAAGCACCGAAAAAATATCTGGAAGGAAGCTAATATTTTTAAGATTCTAACAAAACATAAGAAACAATCTTATCTCACCCTAAAATTGCTTTACAAATTTTAGAAAAAATTTACAATATTTTGGAACGCCTTAATCAAGAGTATTTGTACGAATTGAAGTGCATCGTCGGAAACAAGGAACCAGAAGTAGTTATTTACATATGAAATCTTTAACGATGCAATCAAATTCAATAAATATTTATTTCAAAGAATAAAAATTGTAAATATCATTTGCAATAAAAGTATTTGACTTAACAACACTTTTCTAAATTTCTTTGAATTTAAAAATAACAAAAATGGAAAAATGAATAAAAATATGTTTTGCTCAAAGAATTTAGAAATTCTGCACTTAGTAATTCTTTAGATTTAGACTTTACTCGAATATGACTAGTCGTAGTCTAGTCATAGTCTAGTCATAGTCTAGTCATAGTCTAGTCATAGTCTAGTCATAGTCTAGTCATAGTCTAGTCATAGTCTAGTCATAGTCTAGTCATAGTCTAGTCATAGTCTAGTCATAGTCTAGTCATAGTCTAGTCATAGTCTAGTCATAGTCTAGTCATAGTCTAGTCATAGTCTAGTCATAGTCTAGTCATAGTCTAGTCATAGTCTAGTCATAGTCTAGTCATAGTCTAGTCATAGTCTAGTCATAGTCTAGTCATAGTCTAGTCATAGTCTAGTCATAGTCTAGTCATAGTCTAGTCATAGTCTAGTCATAGTCTAGTCATAGTCTAGTCATAGTCTAGTCATAGTCTAGTCATAGTCTAGTCATAGTCTAGTCATAGTCTAGTCATAGTCTAGTCATAGTCTAGTCATAGTCTAGTCATAGTCTAGTCATAGTCTAGTCATAGTCTAGTCATAGTCTAGTCATAGTCTAGTCATAGTCTAGTCATAGTCTAGTCATAGTCTAGTCATAGTCTAGTCATAGTCTAGTCATAGTCTAGTCATAGTCTAGTCATAGTCTAGTCATAGTCTAGTCATAGTCTAGTCATAGTCTAGTCATAGTCTAGTCATAGTCTAGTCATAGTCTAGTCATAGTCTAGTCATAGTCTAGTCATAGTCTAGTCATAGTCTAGTCATAGTCTAGTCATAGTCTAGTCATAGTCTAGTCATAGTCTAGTCATAGTCTAGTCATAGTCTAGTCATAGTCTAGTCATAGTCTAGTCATAGTCTAGTCATAGTCTAGTCATAGTCTAGTCATAGTCTAGTCATAGTCTAGTCATAGTCTAGTCATAGTCTAGTCATAGTCTAGTCATAGTCTAGTCATAGTCTAGTCATAGTCTAGTCATAGTCTAGTCATAGTCTAGTCATAGTCTAGTCATAGTCTAGTCATAGTCTAGTCATAGTCTAGTCATAGTCTAGTCATAGTCTAGTCATAGTCTAGTCATAGTCTAGTCATAGTCTAGTCATAGTCTAGTCATAGTCTAGTCATAGTCTAGTCATAGTCTAGTCATAGTCTAGTCATAGTCTAGTCATAGTCTAGTCATAGTCTAGTCATAGTCTAGTCATAGTCTAGTCATAGTCTAGTCATAGTCTAGTCATAGTCTAGTCATAGTCTAGTCATAGTCTAGTCATAGTCTAGTCATAGTCTAGTCATAGTCTAGTCATAGTCTAGTCATAGTCTAGTCATAGTCTAGTCATAGTCTAGTCATAGTCTAGTCATAGTCTAGTCATAGTCTAGTCATAGTCTAGTCATAGTCTAGTCATAGTCTAGTCATAGTCTAGTCATAGTCTAGTCATAGTCTAGTCATAGTCTAGTCATAGTCTAGTCATAGTCTAGTCATAGTCTAGTCATAGTCTAGTCATAGTCTAGTCATAGTCTAGTCATAGTCTAGTCATAGTCTAGTCATAGTCTAGTCATAGTCTAGTCATAGTCTAGTCATAGTCTAGTCATAGTCTAGTCATAGTCTAGTCATAGTCTAGTCATAGTCTAGTCATAGTCTAGTCATAGTCTAGTCATAGTCTAGTCATAGTCTAGTCATAGTCTAGTCATAGTCTAGTCATAGTCTAGTCATAGTCTAGTCATAGTCTAGTCATAGTCTAGTCATAGTCTAGTCATAGTCTAGTCATAGTCTAGTCATAGTCTAGTCATAGTCTAGTCATAGTCTAGTCATAGTCTAGTCATAGTCTAGTCATAGTCTAGTCATAGTCTAGTCATAGTCTAGTCATAGTCTAGTCATAGTCTAGTCATAGTCTAGTCATAGTCTAGTCATAGTCTAGTCATAGTCTAGTCATAGTCTAGTCATAGTCTAGTCATAGTCTAGTCATAGTCTAGTCATAGTCTAGTCATAGTCTAGTCATAGTCTAGTCATAGTCTAGTCATAGTCTAGTCATAGTCTAGTCATAGTCTAGTCATAGTCTAGTCATAGTCTAGTCATAGTCTAGTCATAGTCTAGTCATAGTCTAGTCATAGTCTAGTCATAGTCTAGTCATAGTCTAGTCATAGTCTAGTCATAGTCTAGTCATAGTCTAGTCATAGTCTAGTCATAGTCTAGTCATAGTCTAGTCATAGTCTAGTCATAGTCTAGTCATAGTCTAGTCATAGTCTAGTCATAGTCTAGTCATAGTCTAGTCATAGTCTAGTCATAGTCTAGTCATAGTCTAGTCATAGTCTAGTCATAGTCTAGTCATAGTCTAGTCATAGTCTAGTCATAGTCTAGTCATAGTCTAGTCATAGTCTAGTCATAGTCTAGTCATAGTCTAGTCATAGTCTAGTCATAGTCTAGTCATAGTCTAGTCATAGTCTAGTCATAGTCTAGTCATAGTCTAGTCATAGTCTAGTCATAGTCTAGTCATAGTCTAGTCATAGTCTAGTCATAGTCTAGTCATAGTCTAGTCATAGTCTAGTCATAGTCTAGTCATAGTCTAGTCATAGTCTAGTCATAGTCTAGTCATAGTCTAGTCATAGTCTAGTCATAGTCTAGTCATAGTCTAGTCATAGTCTAGTCATAGTCTAGTCATAGTCTAGTCATAGTCTAGTCATAGTCTAGTCATAGTCTAGTCATAGTCTAGTCATAGTCTAGTCATAGTCTAGTCATAGTCTAGTCATAGTCTAGTCATAGTCTAGTCATAGTCTAGTCATAGTCTAGTCATAGTCTAGTCATAGTCTAGTCATAGTCTAGTCATAGTCTAGTCATAGTCTAGTCATAGTCTAGTCATAGTCTAGTCATAGTCTAGTCATAGTCTAGTCATAGTCTAGTCATAGTCTAGTCATAGTCTAGTCATAGTCTAGTCATAGTCTAGTCATAGTCTAGTCATAGTCTAGTCATAGTCTAGTCATAGTCTAGTCATAGTCTAGTCATAGTCTAGTCATAGTCTAGTCATAGTCTAGTCATAGTCTAGTCATAGTCTAGTCATAGTCTAGTCATAGTCTAGTCATAGTCTAGTCATAGTCTAGTCATAGTCTAGTCATAGTCTAGTCATAGTCTAGTCATAGTCTAGTCATAGTCTAGTCATAGTCTAGTCATAGTCTAGTCATAGTCTAGTCATAGTCTAGTCATAGTCTAGTCATAGTCTAGTCATAGTCTAGTCATAGTCTAGTCATAGTCTAGTCATAGTCTAGTCATAGTCTAGTCATAGTCTAGTCATAGTCTAGTCATAGTCTAGTCATAGTCTAGTCATAGTCTAGTCATAGTCTAGTCATAGTCTAGTCATAGTCTAGTCATAGTCTAGTCATAGTCTAGTCATAGTCTAGTCATAGTCTAGTCATAGTCTAGTCATAGTCTAGTCATAGTCTAGTCATAGTCTAGTCATAGTCTAGTCATAGTCTAGTCATAGTCTAGTCATAGTCTAGTCATAGTCTAGTCATAGTCTAGTCATAGTCTAGTCATAGTCTAGTCATAGTCTAGTCATAGTCTAGTCATAGTCTAGTCATAGTCTAGTCATAGTCTAGTCATAGTCTAGTCATAGTCTAGTCATAGTCTAGTCATAGTCTAGTCATAGTCTAGTCATAGTCTAGTCATAGTCTAGTCATAGTCTAGTCATAGTCTAGTCATAGTCTAGTCATAGTCTAGTCATAGTCTAGTCATAGTCTAGTCATAGTCTAGTCATAGTCTAGTCATAGTCTAGTCATAGTCTAGTCATAGTCTAGTCATAGTCTAGTCATAGTCTAGTCATAGTCTAGTCATAGTCTAGTCATAGTCTAGTCATAGTCTAGTCATAGTCTAGTCATAGTCTAGTCATAGTCTAGTCATAGTCTAGTCATAGTCTAGTCATAGTCTAGTCATAGTCTAGTCATAGTCTAGTCATAGTCTAGTCATAGTCTAGTCATAGTCTAGTCATAGTCTAGTCATAGTCTAGTCATAGTCTAGTCATAGTCTAGTCATAGTCTAGTCATAGTCTAGTCATAGTCTAGTCATAGTCTAGTCATAGTCTAGTCATAGTCTAGTCATAGTCTAGTCATAGTCTAGTCATAGTCTAGTCATAGTCTAGTCATAGTCTAGTCATAGTCTAGTCATAGTCTAGTCATAGTCTAGTCATAGTCTAGTCATAGTCTAGTCATAGTCTAGTCATAGTCTAGTCATAGTCTAGTCATAGTCTAGTCATAGTCTAGTCATAGTCTAGTCATAGTCTAGTCATAGTCTAGTCATAGTCTAGTCATAGTCTAGTCATAGTCTAGTCATAGTCTAGTCATAGTCTAGTCATAGTCTAGTCATAGTCTAGTCATAGTCTAGTCATAGTCTAGTCATAGTCTAGTCATAGTCTAGTCATAGTCTAGTCATAGTCTAGTCATAGTCTAGTCATAGTCTAGTCATAGTCTAGTCATAGTCTAGTCATAGTCTAGTCATAGTCTAGTCATAGTCTAGTCATAGTCTAGTCATAGTCTAGTCATAGTCTAGTCATAGTCTAGTCATAGTCTAGTCATAGTCTAGTCATAGTCTAGTCATAGTCTAGTCATAGTCTAGTCATAGTCTAGTCATAGTCTAGTCATAGTCTAGTCATAGTCTAGTCATAGTCTAGTCATAGTCTAGTCATAGTCTAGTCATAGTCTAGTCATAGTCTAGTCATAGTCTAGTCATAGTCTAGTCATAGTCTAGTCATAGTCTAGTCATAGTCTAGTCATAGTCTAGTCATAGTCTAGTCATAGTCTAGTCATAGTCTAGTCATAGTCTAGTCATAGTCTAGTCATAGTCTAGTCATAGTCTAGTCATAGTCTAGTCATAGTCTAGTCATAGTCTAGTCATAGTCTAGTCATAGTCTAGTCATAGTCTAGTCATAGTCTAGTCATAGTCTAGTCATAGTCTAGTCATAGTCTAGTCATAGTCTAGTCATAGTCTAGTCATAGTCTAGTCATAGTCTAGTCATAGTCTAGTCATAGTCTAGTCATAGTCTAGTCATAGTCTAGTCATAGTCTAGTCATAGTCTAGTCATAGTCTAGTCATAGTCTAGTCATAGTCTAGTCATAGTCTAGTCATAGTCTAGTCATAGTCTAGTCATAGTCTAGTCATAGTCTAGTCATAGTCTAGTCATAGTCTAGTCATAGTCTAGTCATAGTCTAGTCATAGTCTAGTCATAGTCTAGTCATAGTCTAGTCATAGTCTAGTCATAGTCTAGTCATAGTCTAGTCATAGTCTAGTCATAGTCTAGTCATAGTCTAGTCATAGTCTAGTCATAGTCTAGTCATAGTCTAGTCATAGTCTAGTCATAGTCTAGTCATAGTCTAGTCATAGTCTAGTCATAGTCTAGTCATAGTCTAGTCATAGTCTAGTCATAGTCTAGTCATAGTCTAGTCATAGTCTAGTCATAGTCTAGTCATAGTCTAGTCATAGTCTAGTCATAGTCTAGTCATAGTCTAGTCATAGTCTAGTCATAGTCTAGTCATAGTCTAGTCATAGTCTAGTCATAGTCTAGTCATAGTCTAGTCATAGTCTAGTCATAGTCTAGTCATAGTCTAGTCATAGTCTAGTCATAGTCTAGTCATAGTCTAGTCATAGTCTAGTCATAGTCTAGTCATAGTCTAGTCATAGTCTAGTCATAGTCTAGTCATAGTCTAGTCATAGTCTAGTCATAGTCTAGTCATAGTCTAGTCATAGTCTAGTCATAGTCTAGTCATAGTCTAGTCATAGTCTAGTCATAGTCTAGTCATAGTCTAGTCATAGTCTAGTCATAGTCTAGTCATAGTCTAGTCATAGTCTAGTCATAGTCTAGTCATAGTCTAGTCATAGTCTAGTCATAGTCTAGTCATAGTCTAGTCATAGTCTAGTCATAGTCTAGTCATAGTCTAGTCATAGTCTAGTCATAGTCTAGTCATAGTCTAGTCATAGTCTAGTCATAGTCTAGTCATAGTCTAGTCATAGTCTAGTCATAGTCTAGTCATAGTCTAGTCATAGTCTAGTCATAGTCTAGTCATAGTCTAGTCATAGTCTAGTCATAGTCTAGTCATAGTCTAGTCATAGTCTAGTCATAGTCTAGTCATAGTCTAGTCATAGTCTAGTCATAGTCTAGTCATAGTCTAGTCATAGTCTAGTCATAGTCTAGTCATAGTCTAGTCATAGTCTAGTCATAGTCTAGTCATAGTCTAGTCATAGTCTAGTCATAGTCTAGTCATAGTCTAGTCATAGTCTAGTCATAGTCTAGTCATAGTCTAGTCATAGTCTAGTCATAGTCTAGTCATAGTCTAGTCATAGTCTAGTCATAGTCTAGTCATAGTCTAGTCATAGTCTAGTCATAGTCTAGTCATAGTCTAGTCATAGTCTAGTCATAGTCTAGTCATAGTCTAGTCATAGTCTAGTCATAGTCTAGTCATAGTCTAGTCATAGTCTAGTCATAGTCTAGTCATAGTCTAGTCATAGTCTAGTCATAGTCTAGTCATAGTCTAGTCATAGTCTAGTCATAGTCTAGTCATAGTCTAGTCATAGTCTAGTCATAGTCTAGTCATAGTCTAGTCATAGTCTAGTCATAGTCTAGTCATAGTCTAGTCATAGTCTAGTCATAGTCTAGTCATAGTCTAGTCATAGTCTAGTCATAGTCTAGTCATAGTCTAGTCATAGTCTAGTCATAGTCTAGTCATAGTCTAGTCATAGTCTAGTCATAGTCTAGTCATAGTCTAGTCATAGTCTAGTCATAGTCTAGTCATAGTCTAGTCATAGTCTAGTCATAGTCTAGTCATAGTCTAGTCATAGTCTAGTCATAGTCTAGTCATAGTCTAGTCATAGTCTAGTCATAGTCTAGTCATAGTCTAGTCATAGTCTAGTCATAGTCTAGTCATAGTCTAGTCATAGTCTAGTCATAGTCTAGTCATAGTCTAGTCATAGTCTAGTCATAGTCTAGTCATAGTCTAGTCATAGTCTAGTCATAGTCTAGTCATAGTCTAGTCATAGTCTAGTCATAGTCTAGTCATAGTCTAGTCATAGTCTAGTCATAGTCTAGTCATAGTCTAGTCATAGTCTAGTCATAGTCTAGTCATAGTCTAGTCATAGTCTAGTCATAGTCTAGTCATAGTCTAGTCATAGTCTAGTCATAGTCTAGTCATAGTCTAGTCATAGTCTAGTCATAGTCTAGTCATAGTCTAGTCATAGTCTAGTCATAGTCTAGTCATAGTCTAGTCATAGTCTAGTCATAGTCTAGTCATAGTCTAGTCATAGTCTAGTCATAGTCTAGTCATAGTCTAGTCATAGTCTAGTCATAGTCTAGTCATAGTCTAGTCATAGTCTAGTCATAGTCTAGTCATAGTCTAGTCATAGTCTAGTCATAGTCTAGTCATAGTCTAGTCATAGTCTAGTCATAGTCTAGTCATAGTCTAGTCATAGTCTAGTCATAGTCTAGTCATAGTCTAGTCATAGTCTAGTCATAGTCTAGTCATAGTCTAGTCATAGTCTAGTCATAGTCTAGTCATAGTCTAGTCATAGTCTAGTCATAGTCTAGTCATAGTCTAGTCATAGTCTAGTCATAGTCTAGTCATAGTCTAGTCATAGTCTAGTCATAGTCTAGTCATAGTCTAGTCATAGTCTAGTCATAGTCTAGTCATAGTCTAGTCATAGTCTAGTCATAGTCTAGTCATAGTCTAGTCATAGTCTAGTCATAGTCTAGTCATAGTCTAGTCATAGTCTAGTCATAGTCTAGTCATAGTCTAGTCATAGTCTAGTCATAGTCTAGTCATAGTCTAGTCATAGTCTAGTCATAGTCTAGTCATAGTCTAGTCATAGTCTAGTCATAGTCTAGTCATAGTCTAGTCATAGTCTAGTCATAGTCTAGTCATAGTCTAGTCATAGTCTAGTCATAGTCTAGTCATAGTCTAGTCATAGTCTAGTCATAGTCTAGTCATAGTCTAGTCATAGTCTAGTCATAGTCTAGTCATAGTCTAGTCATAGTCTAGTCATAGTCTAGTCATAGTCTAGTCATAGTCTAGTCATAGTCTAGTCATAGTCTAGTCATAGTCTAGTCATAGTCTAGTCATAGTCTAGTCATAGTCTAGTCATAGTCTAGTCATAGTCTAGTCATAGTCTAGTCATAGTCTAGTCATAGTCTAGTCATAGTCTAGTCATAGTCTAGTCATAGTCTAGTCATAGTCTAGTCATAGTCTAGTCATAGTCTAGTCATAGTCTAGTCATAGTCTAGTCATAGTCTAGTCATAGTCTAGTCATAGTCTAGTCATAGTCTAGTCATAGTCTAGTCATAGTCTAGTCATAGTCTAGTCATAGTCTAGTCATAGTCTAGTCATAGTCTAGTCATAGTCTAGTCATAGTCTAGTCATAGTCTAGTCATAGTCTAGTCATAGTCTAGTCATAGTCTAGTCATAGTCTAGTCATAGTCTAGTCATAGTCTAGTCATAGTCTAGTCATAGTCTAGTCATAGTCTAGTCATAGTCTAGTCATAGTCTAGTCATAGTCTAGTCATAGTCTAGTCATAGTCTAGTCATAGTCTAGTCATAGTCTAGTCATAGTCTAGTCATAGTCTAGTCATAGTCTAGTCATAGTCTAGTCATAGTCTAGTCATAGTCTAGTCATAGTCTAGTCATAGTCTAGTCATAGTCTAGTCATAGTCTAGTCATAGTCTAGTCATAGTCTAGTCATAGTCTAGTCATAGTCTAGTCATAGTCTAGTCATAGTCTAGTCATAGTCTAGTCATAGTCTAGTCATAGTCTAGTCATAGTCTAGTCATAGTCTAGTCATAGTCTAGTCATAGTCTAGTCATAGTCTAGTCATAGTCTAGTCATAGTCTAGTCATAGTCTAGTCATAGTCTAGTCATAGTCTAGTCATAGTCTAGTCATAGTCTAGTCATAGTCTAGTCATAGTCTAGTCATAGTCTAGTCATAGTTATGACAGACTGTACTTAAATGATTAGTAAATTTTTACTCTATATTCAGCAAATGTTCACTATTATTCTTGGATTGAAATATTACATATTTAACACTTTAATCAAAGTGAATGATTTCTAATCTTCAAATTGAAATTGCTGCTGATTTTAGTTGAATATTTACTTGGACTATCATAACTTCTTCATTTCAAAGAAGGTTAAAAGTGCTTAAATATAATAGGCTTGTAGATGTATAGGTTTATTATTTATCTGTGTGCTTTCGTAGAACATATTCACAAACATAGCGTCAAGTTTTCCTTTCTTGTTTCCGTTTCCGCTAACACTATTCTCTTTATCAAACACACTTTTCGTCAAAATCAAAGATTAAAACAACAACACTAGAAACATAGATGGTATCGTATTCCTACCATTTGGAGTTGTATAATAATTCGAATGTAGGTATTAACATCGAAATGTAAATGTGTAACAACATCAGTCTTAGCTCTAAGTCATCCCAACTCGTTAAGACAAAGTACAATACATTCATCTAGTTGACCCCAAAGGACTAAACAAGATAGATGGAAAATGTAAAAATGAAACATCACTTTTTTTCCTCTGGTTGTTTTTGTCTTTCCCAGCTCAGCCTTCCTTCCTACACCTTTAGTGCTTTATTAATTCACCAATACTAGCCCAAGATTTTATACACAGACACGAGAGTACTAAGGAAATATTGTTTTAAAGTTGTAGGAGGCTTTTGATATGTAGCAATCTATTCTTAACCTGGTTACAGATCAATAATGATGATGAGCAATAGAGTTAAGGAAGGAAAAGTGGGATAACCGCAACAAGAAGTACTTTAGTGGTAAATGGCATCATGAGGTTAATGGATAGAAAGACAGACAGACAGAGAGGCATACAGAAAGCATAATGGTGAAGTTAAGACAAATGAAGACGCAAGCGGTTAACGGATAGGTAAATAGTAACGATAGTTAAATAACCAGATGGAAATTAAGTTAAAGTTGAGAGAAATTGAAAATTCTGGAAATTGTGTTTGATTGAAAATCGATATGGAATAATTATGAAATGGGAAAATATTTACACACAGAATTTAATTAAATTCTTTGTTTAATTTGAATTTATATATTATTATGGTAGAAATTGAGATAAATTTTCTTTGTCAATTAAAAGTAATAGATCAGTTTGTAATATTTAAACACTATAATAACAAGAATGTATTAAAGATAACTATATGAATATATATGACTTTATGATGTTCTACACCACTAAGGTTATATAAGGTCCATTGACTCGGGAAGTGATTATAACCTTCCCGAAATAATAAGCATTTTTCAACCATTTTCAATCAATTTTAACAGAAAAAATCACTTTTTTCACTTTCCCTTTGAACTAAATAATTTGTTTTTTCACCAAAAAAAAAAAAAAAATAAAGTTTTCTTTTTTCCCTAATTTTCTTCATTATTTGTAAGATTTTTTATTTCCCCTTTCATTATCCTAGCAGCTAATATTATAATTTTTGAGGTCTTATAAGCTAAATCATCAAGTAAAATAAATTACAAAAACAAAGTAAAAAATACAAAACCAAGTGAAAAGGTGAAAAATAATTATTTAAAACATCAAAAGGAAATAAAAGTTTTCTTAAGAAAAACTTTAAGTAGAAAATTATGAAATAAAAAGTTTAGATAGTTAAAGAATTTTATACACCAGAAAAACCTCAACTGCCAAGAAAAAGTTAAGCTCAGCTTTAAATTAAATTAGCTTCATGAGGAAAAGAACACAGTGATACAAAAGTAATAATATAATAGTAAGTTTTTCAAAATCTTCCTATAAACATAGTAAGTTTTTGAATAACTTCCTATAAAAATAGTAAGTTTTTGAATAACTTCCTATAAAAATTGTTAATTTTTTAAAACATCCTATAAAAATTGTTAATTTTTGAAAACTTTCTATAAAAATTGTAAATCTTTGAAAACTATCCTATAAAAATAGTAAATCTTTGAAAAATTTTCTATAAAAAGAGTAAAGTTTTGAAAAATTTTCTATAAAAATATGAAATTTTTGAAAAATTTCCTATAAAAATGTGAAATTTTTTAAAAATTTCCTAAAAAATAGTAAATTTTTGAAAAATTTCCTATAAAAATAACAAATTTTTAAAAATTTCCTATAAAAATTGTAAATTTAATTTCCTATAAAAATAGTAAATTTTTGAAAAATTTCCTATAAAAATAGTAAATTTTTGAAAAATTTCCTATAAAAATAGTAAATTTTTGAAAAATTTCCTATAAAAATAGTAAATTTTTGAAAAATTTCCTATAAAAATATTAAATTTTTGAAAAATTTCCTATAAAAATAGTAAATTTTTGAAAAATTTCCTATAAAAATAGTAAATTTAAAAAAAAATTCCTATAAAAATAGTAAATTTTTGAAAATTTTCCTAAAAAAATAGTAAATTTTTGAAAAACTTCCTATAAAAATAGTAAATTTTTAAAAAATTTCTTATAAAAATAGTAAATTTTTGAAAAATTTCCTATAGAAATAAGAAATTTTTGAAAAATTTCCTATAGAAGTAAGAACTTTTTGAAAAATTTCCTATAAAAATAGTAAATTTTTGAAAAATTTCCTATAAAAATAGGAAATTTTTGAAAAATTTTCTTATAAAAATAGGAAATTTTTGAAAAATTTCCTACAAAAATAGGAAATTTTTGAAAAATTTCCTATAAAAATAGTAAATTTTTGAAAAATTTCCTATAAAAATAGTAAATTTTTGAAAAATTTCCTATAAAAATAGTAAATTTTTGAAAAATTTCCTATAAAAATAGGAAATTTTTGAAAAATTTCCTATAAAAATAGGAAATTTTTGAAAAATTTCCTATAAAAATAGGAAATTTTTGAAAAATTTCCTACAAAAATAGGAAATTTTTGAAAAATTTCCTATAAAAATAGGAAATTTTTTAAAAATTTCCTATAAAAATAATAAATTTTTGAAAAATTTCCTATAAAAATAATAAATTTTTGAAGAATTTCCTATAAAAATAGTAAATTTTTGAAAAATTTCCTATAAAAATAGGAAATTTTTGAAAAATTTCCTATAAAAATAGTAAATTTTTGAAAAATTTCCTATAAAAATAGTAAATTTTTGAAAAATTTCCTATAAAAATAGTAAATTTTTGAAAAATTTCCTATAAAAATAGTAAATTTTTGAAAAATTTCCTATAAAAATAGTAAATTTTTGAAAAATTTCCTATAAAAATAGTAAATTTTTGAAAAATTTCCTATAAAAATAGTAAATTTTTGAAAAATTTCTTATAAAAATAGTAAATTTTTGAAAAATTTCCTATAAAAATAGTAAATTTTTGAAAAATTTCCTATAAAAATAGTAAATTTTTGAAAAATTTCCTATAAAAATAGTAAATTTTTGAAAAATTTTCTATAAAAATAGTAAATTTTTGAAAAATTTTCTATAAAAATAGTAAATTTTTGAAAAATTTCCTATAAAAATATTAAATTTTTGAAAAATTTCCTATAAAAATAGTAAATTTTTTAAAAATTTCCTATAAAAATAGTAAATTTTTGAAAAATTTCCTACAAAAATAGTAAACTTTTGAAAAATTTCCTATAAAAATAGTAAATTTTTGAAAAATTTCTTATAAAAATAGTAAATTTTTGAAAAATTTCCTAAAAAATAGTAAATTTTTAAAATAATTTCCTATAAAAATAGTAAATTTTTGAAAAATTTCCTATAAAAATAGTAAATTTTTGAAAAAAATTCCTATAAAAATAGTAAATTTTTTAAAAATTTCCTATAAAAATAAATAATTTTTGAAAAATTTCCAATAAAAATAGTAAATTTTTGAAAAATTTTCTATAAAAATAATAAATTTTTGAAAAATTTCCTATAAAAATGGTAAATTTTTAAAGAATTTCCTAAAAAAAAAAGTAAATTTTTGAAAAATTTTCTATAAAAATAGTAAATTAATATACAAGAATCAGAGAATATTATACGTGTAGCAAAGTGAAGATTCCGTAATTTAAAATCAACGAATTAACTGTTAATTGGTAAAGTTTTTAAATCTTGTGGCGGAAGGTTGATGGTTTTCATACTACGTAGAAGTTAAGTACTTATAGGTAATAGAAAACTTAAGAGGATTTGAACTAAACTTTCCCCAAAAAATTTCTTTAAGTAAAGAAGCCTTATTCCAAGTTTTATTTTCAAACTACAACTATATTCTCGACCTCGACTAATACCACGAAGTTCATATACTTAGCTTAATTTAAAATAAAGTTTTTCAATAACAATAAACGAAAAAAAGATAACTTTATACAAAAATCTTATTTATTTAAGTAACAACTTTAATTTATTGCCATTAAAACAAATTAATCCAACAAATGAAATATTTATTTATTCCAGAATCCAGAAAAAAACTTTATTGCAAATATAAATATTTTTGTATTAATACTTATAATTAAAATACTATAATATTTATAGTATGAAATAATATTTTTTTACCCTGTGTCCCCTGGAGTCTGATTAAAAATATGAATTAAAAAACCAAACCATCAACAATTCGGGAAAGAAAAAAAGTCTGCAGGAAAAAATATATGAAAACCGGAGACAGTTTCTAGCCGAGCAAAAAATAAAAAAAGTGAACGCACACGAAAAACGCAACACTTCCGCTGACATTTAAATTACCTTCAACACTTGATGAACATAAAAATATGTGCGTTTTTATATATATGAATGTTATATATATTTTCTTTTTTGTTGTATATAAATATGGGGTTTATTCAAAATTTTTTAACTCCTTAAAAAGTCTGACTGCAAACTTTTAAAAATATTTTTCATTTTCTGAATATTTCCAATTTCGCGTAACTCTTAATTTGGTTAAAGGATTTCCAAACATTTGATAAACTCTTGGTAAATTAAAAAAAAAACTGGGTTCTAATCACCGCATTCACTATCTATCGAAAACTCGGACTTTTAACTAAATATTGTGTAACATACATTTCAAAATTTAATATCTCGATATCGATTGATATCGAGTTCGGCTATTCGGCATTTGACCTTAAGTATGTGTTAAAGCATGGCAGAGGCTCAATCATAGTGAGGGCTGAGAAAATTTTCCACAGAAATATTTTTCTATAGAAATATTTTTCTATAGAAAAATTTTCAATAGAAATATTTTTCTATAGAAACATTTTCAATATAAATACTTTTCTTATAAAAATTTTCAATAGAAATACTTTTCTATAGAAAAATTGTCGATAGAGATACTTTTCTATAGAAAAATTTTCGATTGAGATATTTTTCTATAGAAAAATTTTCGATAGAGATATTTTTCTATCGAAAAATTTTCGATAGAAATATTTTTCTATAGAAAAATTTTCGATAGAAATATTTTTCTATAGAAAAATTTTCGATAGAAATATTTTTCTATAGAAAAATTTTCAATGGAAATATTTTTCTATAGAAAAATTTTCAATATAAATACTTTTCTTATAAAAATTTTCAATAGAAATATTTTTCTATAGAAAAATTTTTAATAGAAATATTTTTCTATAGAAAAATTTTCAATAGAAATATTTTTCTATAGAAAAATTTTCAATAGAAATATTTTTATATAGAAAAATTTTCAATAGAAATATTTTTCTATAGAAAAATTTTCAATAGAAATATTTTTCTATAGAAAAATTTTCAATAGAAATATTTTTCTATAGAAAAATTTTCAATAGAAATATTTTTCTATAGAAAAATTTTCAATAGAAATATTTTTCTATAGAAAAATTTTCAATAGAAATATTTTTCTATAGAAAAATTTTCAATAGAAATATTTTTCTATAGAAAAATTTTCAATAGAAATATTTTTCTATAGAAAAATTTTCAATGGAAATATTTTTCTATAGAAAAATTTTCAATAGAAATATTTTTCTATAGAAAAATTTTCAATAGAAATATTTTTCTATAGAAAAATTTTTAATAGAAATATTTTTCTATAGAAAAATTTTCAATAGAAATATTTTTCTATAGAAAAATTTTCAATAGAAATATTTTTATATAGAAAAATTTTCAATAGAAATATTTTTCTATAGAAAAATTTTCAATAGAAATATTTTTCTATAGAAAAATTTTCAATAGAAATATTTTTCTATAGAAAAATTTTCAATAGAAATATTTTTCTATAGAAAAATTTTCAATAGAAATATTTTTCTATAGAAAAATTTTCAATAGAAATATTTTTCTATAGAAAAATTTTCAATAGAAATATTTTTCTATAGAAAAATTTTCAATAGAAATATTTTTCTATAGAAAAATTTTCAATAGAAATATTTTTCCATAGAAAAATTTTCAATAGAAATATTTTTCTATAGAAAAATTTTCAATAGAAATATTTTTCTATAGAAAAATTTTCAATAGAAATATTTTTCTATAGAAAAATTTTCAATAGAAATATTTTTCTATAGAAAAATTTTCAATAGAAATATTTTTCTATAGAAAAATTTTCAATAGAAATATTTTTCTATAGAAAAATTTTCAATAGAAATATTTTTCTATAGAAAAATTTTCAATAGAAATATTTTTCTATAGAAAAATTTTCAATAGAAATATTTTTCTATAGAAACATTTTCAATAGAAATATTTTTCTATAGAAACATTTTCAATAGAAATATTTTTCTATAGAAAGGTTTTCAATAGAAATATTTTTCTATAGAAAAATTTACAATAGAAATGTTTTTCTATAGAAAAATTATTGATAGAATTATTTGGCTATGGAAAAATAGTAGGCAAAATAGATTTTTTTTGAGTCTGACTACAATTCTTGTGGAATCTGAAATCGTTCATATTGGATCTCGGATTGTACAATATATGATATTGTCCGAATTAGGCGACTTAAGATATCGTGATTACTGTTTTTTACAGATAATGAAATTTGGGAAATGTCCATATAATAACTTTTTTTTTTAATTTTGCCACTTTAGTTTATTACATTGAGGAAGAGAAATAATAGAGTTAAATCATTATTTTGCTTGATATCCAATCACCAATATCACACATAATCTTTATACCCAACATCGAAAAGAAGGGAGGTGGCGTATATTGAGATTGTCATTCCGTTTGTAACTCTTAATATTGGCTCAGAATCCCTACTAAACTCTAAGACGATTGATTGATTTCCGTCTGTCTGTCCGCATGTCTATTGAAGAAGGTAGATCACTGGAACTTGGCAAAAATACATTATTTGAAACATTATTATTATTATATTATACTAGAGTTAATGAAGTTGAAATTCTAAAGGTAAACCGATATTTTTGTTCCTAGCAGTTTTAACATCTTCCGGATATTCACATTTAATTAAAAAAATCAGCTCAAGACCTAATTCTTTCTTAAATCTGCCATCAACTGCAGAAACAACAATAAACGCAATCATATTGTAGTATAAATGTCTGCTAAAATAATGTTTTTGCTACACATCCAACAGACTCGTCATACTATCAAATATTGTAGTATATTTGTTAGCAATTTCTGGTTGGGTTTTTTTTTTTAATGTTTTTATTTCGAATTCACCACAATCAACAGCAACAATAATATAAATAGTCCTCGTGCTGCTACTTCAACAATACACAACTTTTGTTATGTAGAAAGCAGCAACAATGAGTAACAATTTTTTGATTAATGTGTCTGCTACAAATTATAAATAGCAACATATGAATGGTATCCAACAAAAAAAAACACAAAAGAAAAATGGGTAAAAAAAACCGACAACATCAGCAACAACTCTAACCAAAAGTGTCATACTGTGTTGTCTGTGTCTAACAAGCATCAGGAAGATCATTTTTATGTTTTCTAGGCTTGATAATTGACTTGATTTAGAACACCTACACAAAATTAGAAAAGTCTTGCTATCGTCAACTTTTCTATAGAAAAGTCTTTCTATCGTCAACTTTTCTATAGAAAAGTCTTTCTATCGTCAACTTTTCTATAGAAAAGTCTTTCTATCGTCAACTTTTCTATAGAAAAGTCTTTCTATCGTCAACTTTTCTACAGAAAAGTCTTCCTATCGTCAAGTTTTCTATAGAAAAGTCTTCCTATCGTCAACTTTTCTATAGAAAAGTCTTCCTATCGTCAACTTTTCTATAGAAAAGTCTTCCTATCGTCAACTTTTCTATAGAAAAGTCTTACTATCGTCAACTTTTCTATAGAAAAGTCTTCCTATCGTCAATTTTTCTATAGAGAAGTCTTTCTATCGTCAACTTTTCTATAGAAAAGTCTTTCTATCGTCAACTTTTCTATAGAAAAGTCTTCCTATCGTCAAGTTTTCTATAGAAAAGTCATCCTATCGTCAACTTTTCTATAGAAAAGTCTTCCTATCGTCAACTTTTCTATAGAAAAGTCTTCCTATCGTCAACTTTTCTATAGAAAAGTCTTCCTATCGTTAACTTTTCTATAGAAAAGTCTTTCTATCGTCAACTTTTCTATAGAAAAGTCTTCCTATCATCAACTTTTCTATAGAAAGGTCATCCTTTCGTCAACTTTTCTTTAGAAATGTCTGCCTATCGTAAACTTTTCTTTAGAAATTTCTTCCTATCGTCAACCTTTCTTTGAAAATTTCTTCCTATCTTCAACATTTCTTCAGAAATGTCTTGTCGTCAGCTTTTCCGTAGAAATGTCTTACTAACGTCAGCTCTTTTATAGAGCTTTTCCTACAATTATTTAGGCTATAGGTTTTTGCACAAAGATGCAAAAATTTGACTAGTTGTTGTCATGTTTCCTACTAGGAATTATTGTATTATTTATATTCTTGGAAAAATGTTTGAAAGGTTATGTAATATATGTATATGCATATATTTTGGAATTATTATTATTATATTTCCTGCTGTTTTTAATTGCATGAAATTTTGGTTATTATTAGGATAATATAAGTAAGTGTTAAACCAAGTGCACTTGATTAGTTTCAATACATTCATATGCGATTTTCCAAAAAAAAATGTTTTACAGAAGAACACCAAAATTTTAGTTTTTATATATAAAACTTTAAACTCGACTCTCTCGTTAATAATGACAGATAGAGCTAAAACAACAAAATTCTATGATCACTCATATTTCGTATTAATTTCTTTTTTCAATTTTTTATATGAAAATTTTTAAACTAGATTTTCTCGTTAAATACGATAGATAGAGCCAAAATACCAAAAGTCGGATATATCGTGTAATTTTTGGAGTTATTTTAATAATTTCTAATGAAATCTGTTGTTTATTTCTTTAAATTTTATGTATAGTAAGTGCTTTCTTTTAAATGTGTAAAAGCCAAAAAACTTGTTCATTTAAATCTAATGAAATTGAAATAAAAATAATGTAAAACAAAATATGTAAAGGCTCCTCTACTGGCAATAAATATTCTTTTATTTTACTATCCTCCTGTAATATCAATAAATATTTTAACAAACTTTACAACAAGAATTTACCATAAATTCTTGTTCCTTTTACACTCAATTTATGTTTTATTAGAGAAAAAAAAACAAAAATAATTCCATTTAGTTTGAGGAGGCAAAAGAAAAAAACATGTACCAGAAAATAAAATTATTTATATATCCTACCAACATCATGTTTGTTGACCCTAAAAGAAAACATCAGAACATACATTAGTTCCATGTTCACATTCTCCAAGTTTCTTCTATTACTGTAGTTTCATGCTCCGTCTACGCTACAAGAAAGAATTCCTGACTTATGGCCAGCCAGCGACAGTGGAACCACCCTTTTTCAACACTTTACCTTCTTTTTATGTTGTTTTTCACTGAAGCAAGAAACTTCAAATATAAATTAAAAAGTTTAGCAATTTTTTTCAAAAAATTTTTGTCGTTTTTTTCTGTTTGGTTATAGATGAAGAAAGAATCTACATAAAGACTCAATAAACCCCATAAAATAATATATAAGTATGTTATGTAATGTAGTGTGATAGAAAGAAAGAAAATAAAACCCAAAAACTTTTTATTTTTCTATTACAATTTTCGACATTGAACAGTTTTAGAGAAAAACTAAAGTAAAACAGAAAAAAAAAATCGGTAAAACATACAATAACTCTTTTTAGAAATGTGTGACTAGGTTTGTATGATTTGTGTTTTAAAACTCCCAAAAACATGAAGTAAACGCCCATTTATGTGGTTAATATTTCTTTTTTTTTTCCAAACCACATTTGCTTTGGGTTCTCAATTTTTTATTTATTCAATTTTTATATTGGTAAATGCAAATTGTTTGCTGGAAAAATATTTCATAATATAAATATTTATAACTTTGCAAACATGTATAGATATATGTTTGTAGTCTGTATTAAGATTTTAAAGTTATTATATTTTAATAAAAAAAAGCAAAACATAAAAGTATTGAATCAAATACTGGGAACGCAATTTAGATTAAAATTTTGATAACTTTATAACAAATAGAAATACTTTGCTGTAAGAAAAACTTTTCTATAGAAAAGTTGACCAAAGAACAAGTTTTCTATAGAAAAATATACCAAAGGACAAGTTTTCTCTAGGGCAAGTTCTCTATAGAAAATTTAATCAAAGGACAAATTTTCTATAGATAAGTTGACCAAAGTGAAAGTTTTTTATAGAAAAGTTGACCAAAGTACAAGTTTTCTATAGAAAAGTTGACCAAAAGACAAGTTTTCTATAGAAAAGTTGACCAAATGACAAGTTTTCTATAGAAAAGTTGAGCAAAGGACAAGTTTTCTATAGAAAAGTTGACCCAAGGGCAAGCTTTCTATAGAAAAGTTGACCAAAGGGCAAGTTTTCTATAGAAAAGTTGACCAAAGCACAAGTTTTCTATAGAAAAGTTGATCAAAGCACAAGTTTTCTATAGAAAAGTTGACCAAAGGACAAGTTTTCTATAGAAAAGCTGACCAAAGGACAAGTTTTCTATAGAAAAGTTGACTAAAGGACAAGTTTTCTATAGAAAAGTTGACCAAAGGAAAAGTTTTCTGTAGAAAAGTTGACCAAAGGGCAAGTTTTCTATAGAAAAGTTGACCAAAGGACAAGTTTTCTATAGAAAAGTTGACTAAAGGACAAGTTTTCTATAGAAAAGTTGACCCAAGGGCAAGCTTTCTATAGAAAAGTTGACCAAAGGGCAAGCTTTCTATAGAAAAGTTGACCAAAGCACAAGTTTTCTATAGAAAAGTTGACCAAAGGACAAGTTTTCTATAAAAAAGCTGACCAAAGGACAAGTTTTCTATAGAAAAGTTGACTAAAGGACAAGTTTTCTATAGAAAAGTTGACCAAAGGAAAAGTTTTCTGTAGAAAAGTTGACCAAAGTACAAGTTTTCTATAGAAAAGTTGAACAAAGCACAAGTTTTCTATAGAAAAGTTGACAAAAGGACAAGTTTTCTATAGAAAAGTTGACCAAAGGACAAGTTTTCTATAGAAAAGTTGACCAAAGGACAAGTTTTCTATAAAAAAAGTTGACCAAAGGACAAGTTTTCTATAAAAAAGTTGACCAAAGGACAAGTTTTCCATAGAAAAGTTGACCAAAGGACAAGTTTTCTATAGAAAAGTTGAGCAAAGGACAAGTTTTCTATAGAAAGGCAAGTTTTCTATAGAAAAGTTGACCAAAGGGCAAGTTTTCTATAGAAAAGTTGACCAAAGGGCAAGTTTTCTATAGAAAAGTTGACCAAAGGGCAAGTTTTCTATAGAAAAGTTGACCAAAGGGCAAGTTTTCTATAGAAAAGTTGACCAAAGGGCAAGTTTTCTATAGAAAAGTTGACCAAAGGGCAAGTTTTCTATAGAAAAGTTGACCAAAGGGCAAGTTGACCAAAGGGCAAGTTTTCTATAGGAAAGTTGACCAAAGGGCAAGTTTTCTATAGAAAAGTTGACCAAAGGGCAAGTTTTCTATAGAAAAGTTGAACAAAGGGCAAGTTTTCTATAGAAAAGTTGAACAAAGGGAAAGTTTTCTATAGAAAAGTTGACCAAATTAAAAGTTTTCTATAAAAAATTAGATTAAGGGACCACTTTTTTATAGAAAATTGGACCAAAGAACCAGTTTTCTATAGAAAATTGGACCAAAGGACCAGTTTTATATAGAAAATTGGACCGAAGGACCAGTTTTCTACAGAAAATTGGACCAAAGGACCAGTTTTCTATAGAAAATTGGACCAAAGGACTAGTTTTCTTTAGAAAATTGGACCAAAGGACCAATTCTCTATAGAAAATTGGACCAAAGGACCGGTTTTCTATAGAAAATTGGACCAAAGGACCAATACCCTATAGAAAATTGGACCAAAGAACCAGTTTTCTAAAGCAAATTGGACCAAAAGTCAAGTTTTCTATAGAAAAGTTTTTTATAGAAAATTTTACCAAAGGACCAGTTTTCTATAGAAAATTGTACCAAAGACCAGTTTCAATAGAAAATAGGACCAAAGGAAAGTGGAAAATGGGCCAAGGAATCAGTTTTCTATAGAAGAGTTTACCAAATTACAAGTTTTCTATAGAAAAGTTGAGAATTACCACCTTTACTTTGATAACATGTTTTACATGAACAGAAGGTTAACCTTATAATATTTTAATATTTTCCTATGTGTTTGTGTTGCTTCTCAAATGAAACTAAAGCCATGACAATAATACATAGGTTTATCTCATAAGATAAATATCTTAATTGAATTTAATTATTTGCCTATTCAGTTTAAGTGGCACCATTTTACTGCAATTCTCTTTAATTGTATTAGTTCTCGACGTTGTATTTTGTAATCGGTGTATCCTGTAACACCGCCACTTTAACATTTTACTAAACACACAGATTCTTACTAGTACAAATTTACTAGGAAAATAATTAAATATTTAGATGTATTGTAATTGTAGTAAACGGAAATATATATACAATGATTTCATTTGCGCAGAGCTAAACTTTTATACAAATACATTGGGAAGAAAAACGAAAACAATTCTGAGTGAAAAAAGGTACTTCACCTTATGCTAATTAGCAAATTATTTCAGGATATTATCCTGCAACAAAGGAAATAAGGAAAACATTTAAAATTCTCTAGTATTTTTATTTGTTTTAAGTATTTTGATTGCGAATAAAAGGATTAGCAAAGATTTTATTTTTAATTAATTTTGAGTAAATAATTTGTTAGTATTTGCCAAATATTTTCATTTCAAATATTTAAAGAACTTAGTTCTCCAAGGCATAAGTTAAATGCTTAAATTCTTTTAAGATCCAAACGAGTTGTCAATTAACACCAGCAAGTTGTACTAGAGGAATCATGTTTTATAAAGAAAAACATTCTATATAAGCTTTTCTTAAAAGAAAAATATGTGAAAAATGGGGATCCAAGACAGGTACCTTAAGAAGTCGAGTAATTTTAACAAAAAGAGAGCTCTTTTTTGCAATTCTCGTAAGAATTTGAAAAAAATTGACACACGTTATATAAGTAAATCCAACAAAAAGCTCTACCACTTTTGGTTGAAATCCGTCCACTTCTTGGGGTACCTGCTTTGGACCCAAAATTTTCACTTAATTTACTTCTCAATATAAGCCGCAATTCTCAACAGAATTTGATTAAATTTGGGACGCATCTATTCGTTGACCCAAAAAAGATCTCTGCGGTCTCGACGGTTGAAGTCCGTCGACTCATGCGAGACTTACACTTAAATTCAATTTTATTAAAAAGTTACGCCTAAATGACTGCAACACTTTTTGCTTAAATTATGCGTAACAATTTATGTGACTTTTTCAGAAAAATTAGAACTTTGTTCTACGATCGGTAATTTTTGGTGAATTTTTTTAGCTCAGTGAAAAGAAAAGACTTCTACCTTTCACATGATTGTGATGGAGGCACCGAACAAAACCGAGCCAACTTAGTTTTTGTCCAAAGAAAAACGAAAACACTGATTTTTATAAAGCTTTTTTGATTTCCTGATATCTTTAAAACTATATCGAGGGTTTATATTCAAATAGTGCTATCTACAAATTCATAATTTTACATTAGAGCGAAAAAACTGTTTTTGTCATTAACTGTAACAGTAGTAAATAAACGATTACAGTTCGTTGTAGAGAATTGTGGTCCATTTTGTTGGTTTATCACTAATTACGATGTATATTTTATAACAATTGTTACTATTTCCACAAATATTTTAAATGTAGATAGTACTATTTTTTGATTATGAGTAGATAGCACAAACATAATTTGTGAAAAAAACAAATGTTTTAGAATTATTCTTCTTTCTTAAAATTTATATGACGTATGACAGATTAGCCAAGGAACACGTTTCTATTAAAAACCATTTTGGTCGAAAATGTAGATAGCACTTTTTGTATATAAAGCGTCGATATAAGAGATTAAGTTAGCTTTTTTGCAGACTAAAACCAAGATTCCGTTTCGTAATTATATCGACATCAAGATCAAAGCTGTGAAACTATATTCGATGCATGAGCTACTGAGTTTGATGACAAATTTCATCACTTTTCGTTTTAGAACATTAAGCACATTTTAATACCTTTTTATTAAAACATTATATAACTTTTTCTTGGAAACAATTATTGATTCTTTATATCTAGATTCTTCTCTATAGAACTGCATTATTAAATATTTCAAAACCGGTGGTCAAAAAATGGTGTTTTTGCAGCAGAAATACTATAGTGCGTCATGGCGGCACCTGTAAAAGTTATCTGATCACAATAATGTTTCATATTTTGATTATTGGGATCAAATGGAAAAGAAACTGGGGGTGTGCGAATCTGAATTCGAAAAAAAAAAATTTTCATACAAGCTCATGACAGTCTACTCTCCACCCATAGAAGCCGAGGATATAAAATCTCTGATATATGTGTAATTTATAGAAATACAATATTACAATTTTGGTAAACTTTCTTAAACACATCTCCAATATTGGCATTAACATTTACATAGCCCCACAAAAATAGACTAAAAAAGTTTTGTCGGACGTTGGGTAAACTATTCATCGAATTCTTCTTCCAATTGGTCCATTGTTTTTCTTGCTGTATGGCATGTGGCACCGTCTTGTTGAGACCATATATCAGGCTAGTCCACCTCTTCTATTTTGGGTCAAAAAATATTTCCAAAGCATCCGTTAACATTAAGACTCGAAACAGTTCAAGATGCATTGGCAGTTCCAGTTCCGGCTTCTGACTACTTTTCGCAATTTCTAGGTCAAACTGATGTAAAACGGCTAAGCTGTAGGAAATAGTCTTTAAAATGTATAACTAATATAGATGATATCTCATATTTACGCACTTTAGTTTATTTAAATTTAAAGACAGGAATAGCCCAATAAAAACGACTGCTTAGTTTAACGCAGAGTGTAAAAAATTTATATTTTTATTTCCTTTACACATTGCAATATTTTTCATGTAATTAGATATTTCATTTCCATTAGCTACTCTTAAACAGAAGTTAATATAATTCTGTTAAATTTTACACTTAAAAAAATTAAGATAACTTAAAAAAATTAATTTGAAAAATACTAAAAGTTATTATCAATAATTTATTATAATATTGTAATTTATACATTGATTATGATCACTTAAGATCGGCTAGTTAACCCTAGAATGGCAAACAAAGCCTGTGAGGCGAAACAATATTTTGGTTAAACGATGTTTTGTGATTGAAGCTGTCTCTCATGCCATCTGGTGTTTGATTTTGAATAAATATGTTTTTGTTTATTTTAAAAACGAAGTTTACCATTAGGTCGAGTCAATTTTGCTTCGAGAAAAAAAAATGTATTTTCTATGAGTGTAAATTTGTTCAAGAGTTTAGATACAAATTTCCATTGACATAATTTGAACATTTAGTTTTTTTCTACTTGTTCTTTTATTTACAGTTCTTTTACATTTTCAATTGATATAATTTTGTAACTTTTTTTCTGTCTATAATCAAATATTTTCTCAATTATGCACAAAAAGTATTCAACAGTATTTCAACTGTTAATAAATAATAACTTTTTTGCTAGTGGTAAAAATTAAAAAAAAATCAAATCTATTTTGATGTACTTTTATTCATGCTTTCTATTAGAGTTACATTAAATCTGTTGTAGCTATTTTAGAATAAAGGACATTTATAAGCTTACAAATCTATATATACGAGTACACTAGGATTAGCTCAGTTTTATTAAATATTCAGGACATCTTTTTTTACCCACCATCAAAAGGAGTATTAAGGACTATCATTATACCCACCATCAAAAAGAATGGAGGGTATATTGAGATTGTCATTCCATTTGTAATTTCCATAATATTAGCTCAAAAACTAAATTCTGAATCCCTATGAAATTCTTAGACGATTGAGCGATGTCAGTCTGTCTGTCTAGTCTGTTGTAGGCACGATACAACCTTAAAACAAGAATATAGGTCACTGAAATTTGGCATAAATATTCCTCATTTCTTGGAAAATTTTAGTATTGAAATCAGGCAAAAACGGTTCATATTTGACCATAGCTCCGGTATAACCTCGTCTAGGCTAATTGCTAATTTGCTAATAAATGACAAATTATAACAGCTCTGAAGATAAAATTTGTTGCATGTATGACTAAGCACCAGGCAGCATATGAAATTTCATCGAAATCGGTTCACATTTAATCATAGCTCCCATAAAAAAACTTACTGGAGCAGCCTAAATTTCACAAGGAAGTCCTATGTCAATGCCAGCCAGTGTGGACAATTTTGTCATAATCTGTCACCATTTGAAAAAGAAAAGGGGGTTTATGTCCGTCTGTCCGTCAGATAAAAGCGCGATAGCTTCTTGACGAAAAGGGTTACAGCAACAAAATTTTATAAAACGAAGTCTTATGTGAATGCCAGCCAGTGTGCAAAATTTTGTTACAATTGGTTACAATTTGACCATAGCTCCCATATAAAAAACTTACAGAAACACAAAAATACAAAAACAAAAGACGGTTTATGTCCGTCTTTCCGTCAGAGAAAAGCGCGATAGCTCCTTAACTACAAGAGCTAGAGAGACAAAATTTAGCAATAATATTTTCGATATATTATAGAAATTGTGTGCTAAAAATGGATAAAATCGGTTCACATTTAGTTAGAGCTCCCATATAACCCTGCCCCGGTAATCACATTTATGCTGACAAATTGAATAAAATTGTAAAATCTATGACTACTAAATTTAGAACAGAGAAGTTTTATGCAACTTTTGGTCAGTATGTCAAATTTTATAGGAATCGATCCATTTTTGACCATAGCTTTATTGTAGAAACCGCTCCCGGAAACCACTAAAATGCCACAAACGCTAGCTTAAAGCTATGAAATTATAAGCTATGACAGCTATGTCCACTTTGCACAAATAAACTTTATATAAATACCAGCCAGTATATAAAATTTTGTGACAATCGGTCGACATTTGGCTATAGTTTTTGCTTATAACATCCCCTTTTTATATCCACAGTCAAAAAGATTTGGAGGTACATTCAGTATATGTGACCTAATTTTGTTTTTGAGTCATAAGCCACCTTTTCCCTTTTCTTAACAGCTTATTAACATAAAACTATACGCCGTTATGGGACAAAATTTTGTAAAAAGTAAATACTAGGGAAACCACTTAGATACTTTTAAATGATGAACTATAAAGCTACTGCAGCCGAATTTAATCCAAATATTTTACCAACAATATCACATTTGGTCAGCATTTTGAATTAGCTGCACTCTTGTACAACTTTATGGTGGCTATATAAGATTCGGCACAGCCGAATATAACACTCTTACTTGTTATATCTAAATCAAAAAGATTCGGAGGTACAATCAGCATATTTAAATTGTACCAAGGAAACAAGATAGCAATTAATCAATGTCCAGACTTTATATACGGTAGATGCGTTAGGGACTCCTTACAAAATATATGCCCCTGTCGTATTAGAATCAATATGTTTATCCTAACTAAACATTAAGCTAAACGAAAAGTATTTAACCCTTCTACTTCCCTTGGATTTGTGCCCTTCATATTACGCTTTGGATTCAATATGACCCAACAATGAAATATTAGCAAAATTTCATATTTAACATAGGAGTTTTTTTTTTTAATTTAGGACCAGCACTCAGGGGATGCAATATATTGTGTTGGAAAGGAAAATAGGTTATGGGAGGGAGGATAGATAGAATTTATCTATATTGCAACTGGCAGGGAAAACTTCTCTGGGAAGTGAATGCCACATACGAACTATGCGGCTGAAGAACGAATTTAATGTAGAGTTTTGTTCGGTCTCGACCGCAAAGGAATGAGCTCTAACAGAATGAATTGTATTGTGTAAAAAAGTCCGAGTTTCGGGAATGAGTTCTCTGATTTCGTTAGAGAGATTCCAAAGTATTAACAATATAATAGTGTGACATAACTCAAATTGCGACGGTGCTCCTGTAAATCAATAGAGCTGTCCCGATGAGCACTTTCGCCATTTCCTGCACTAGGTCGAGAAGCTCCAAAATAGACTTTAAAGCGCCGATCCATACATGAGGTGGTGTAAATAGTAAGGAGATCAGATGGAGTGAAGTATTTCTTGCACCGTTTTAGAAAACCGAGGCACTAGAATGCTTCTTTCGACACTTGAAAGATGTATTTTGTCGAACAGACATCACATTGAATTCTCATGCCCAAAACATCAAGAGCATCTGATTCCTTAATATGTACACCACCCATTAACACAGATGAAGAAACGTTTCCACGGCAGTCGGTTCTTCGTACCGGAACGACTCGGAATTCTTAGGATTCCGACCAAGAACTGTCACTTTTAAGATATTACCAATAATATCGCAGTTACAACAACAACAGATGAAGAAACGTGAGTTTATGCGTAATCATACAAGATCTATTCGCACGACCCCATTCTAAAATTGTTTCTAAATCTCGGTTTAATGATTAATACATGTTTTGTCTCAGAGCAGCAACCTCAAGAAGGTTTGGCGTACGATTGAATGAATATGAATGACAGATATTACTATCATCTGCAAAAGAGTAGATAGGAATAGAAGTTTGACGTAGTAGGTTATTTATAAAGATAAGAAATAGAGTTGGAGAAAGAACTGAGGTTGCGGTACCCCTGAATTAATCTAGAACTCGTTTGAAGAGAATCCATCTATAACAACTCGTATATGAGGCAAATACAATAAGTTTTGATAGAAGTGCTCCGTGCCACACTATATCATAAATGGAAAAATATTCAATGAAAGTGATTTTATTGATTATTTGACTGAACAAATTATTGATAGATGATTCGGAATGAAGGTGAACTCGATTCAATTATGTTCAATAGGAAAATAAAGTTATAAAGTGGAATTAAGCTTGAAATATCGCTTGTTGGGTCATATTTTTTTCGAATTTGGTCCACATTTTAAATTAGCTGCACCCTCGTAGATATATGTTAGAGTTTGCAAAAAAACGTGAAAATGAGAAACCGCGGTTTCGGTTTTAAAACACCCAAAACCGGCCAGTTTCGGTTCGGTTTTCGGTTTTTTAAATAAAACTATTTTGATTAAAATTTGTAGTAAAATTTAGAAAATTTTATTAAAACAAAGTAAAGGTATATTTATTGAAGCTCATATTTATAATTTAATACTAAAACTAGAAACTGCAGAGCCTATTAGCTTGTATGATATTTGCATCCGAGCAACAAATTGCTTCAACAGTCAATTTTACGAACAGCAACGAATCTTTAAAAGTATTTACAATTTCAAAGTCGATAGAAGCAAATCTAAGGTCTACAGCTTTTCTAAACTTTCATGAATACTTTATTTTAGAAGCAGAAATCTAAGAGTAAGCTTAATTCACGGTTATGATGCTTTTTAACGCTTGTTTGTAACATTTTATTACGAACTGACAAATTATTGAAATACCAGACAGTTTTTCTTACAGCCTCTAGGTTCAAATTTATATGGACAATCGGTTTTAAATGATTTAAAGTTTCATTGTCGCAATCTTTAAAATTATCTTCGCTTTCGTCGGTTAGAAATTCATCCACATCTGGATTTATAAGAAATTTTTCATAAAAAACATCAGTGACTGCAAGATGAATTCCGTGTGCCAACCATAACTGAAGCAGTGTTTGATTTTCAGATCTAAATTTGATATTGACTGCTGCTCCATCTATAGTACATGCCACTATGTTTGTATCAAGTGAAATATTAAACTCCATTAGCTTTTGTCTAATGGTTTCTTGCGTTTGCTTGGAATTACATGGTCCAAAAAAGCGGCTGAGTCCCAGGTTATAAAATATACAGTCACATACTGCCTTCACCTTGCACTTGTCCATTCGCCCATTGTAAGACACCTCTTGTTTTTTCATTCTTCTGCTTCATTTCTTAGACAAATTACGTGCAAATTTATAAAGTTATTTCTAAATAATACCAACAAAAAATTATGAAAAATAAATAGCTAAAACCGCGGTTTTTTCTACGGTTTTCGGTGTCGGTTTTGAGGCATAAAAACCCGAGGTTTCGGTTTCGGTTAAAACCGAACTGCAAACCCTAATATATGTGATATGTTTCTAAATTTAACACAACTTGATGGTGGTTATATAAGATTCCACACAGCCGAATATAACAATCTTACTAGTTTTGTTTTTAAATCCTCAAATAATGGCCCTTATGAAACTTTCAGACTATTGAGCTATGTCCGCCTTTCGGTCTATCTGCCAAAACAAAAACATCTTAAGAGACAAATTTTGCATCGTTTACGATTTCTGTCGTAGATATTAATAAATTTTTGTATCATCCTAATCAAATACTGCAAACAAATAAAAAAGTCTTTAAATAATTTGCAAAGAAAATCGCATTTTTTAATTGAAATTTGATTTCGTTTTTCCAATTTCTTTTTGTTAACTTTCTTTAATACATTTAGATCTAGTTGGAAAAGAGATAGAGTTCTAAAACAGGTGTATTCCTTTGCAACTTGTACATTTATAATTTTGCACTTTTGTAGTTTGTACAAATTAAACTCGAACCATGGCCATTTTTTTTTTAATTTTTTCCTTTCGTAAATTCATTCATTTAGCCATTCTTTTTTTTTTTTGTAATTTTAGATTTTATTCTTCCATCCTCTTGTTGTTTCTGCTTATTTCTTAGAATTTTTTTTTTACCCATTCTGATGGCATAATTGCATTTCGTGGACAATTAATTTCTTTTCTATTGCCCATTTTGTTGCAATTAAATTGCAAATTACTTCCTTTCTTTGCTCTTCTTTTCTTTGCCCATTTAGTTGCTTCTTCGTTGCTTTTAGTTACAAATTATTTCTTAATAATTTGTTCAAGAACATGTTTATTCTCTGCTGTTGCCAAGTTATAGATATAATAGGAAACTGATTAGAGTTTAAAATGATTATATAGTAGATTTCTATTTTTTGTGTAAAGTTTTTTTATTAATTATTAAAATTTCACAATTATCCAGAGCATTATATTTGGACGTTAAATTGAAGCACAGAATTCAAAATCGTTTTAAAAAGTACGTAGGCTAACTCATCGATGGTGCTACTACATGAAATTCTTTTAATATTAATTTCTAATAAAATTATTATTATCACATATTACGTAACCCTCTCAGGGAGGAAAGGAGTATGACTTTAGTTACGGTAGTGGAATTTTGTATGCGTATTTCTATTGAAATGTGTAACAAAGGGGGGGGGGGGGCTGTTAAAAATCTGTAAAAATAGCGTTACGTAATATGTGACTATCAAAGCATCTTCCATCGGCGATATACCTACAGCAATAACACGCCGCACAGTGGTATTTCTTGAAACATCGAAGTGCAAAAAATTGAAGAAGTTATCCTACAACGATGAAATTTTGTATACTTATTCAGTTTTATATATATATAAGGAAAATTTAAACAAAAATTTCGAAATCCATCGACTCTTTAGGGTTTCAGCCTTGGACTCCCATTTTTCCACCTATTTTTCTTCTCAATGTACAAGTCGCAATTCTAAACAGAATTTGATTAAATTCAACACTCGTCAATTAATTAATTAAAACAAGCAAAAAAGTGCAAGATCGACCGTCACGGTCGGTCAAGACCGACCTTCACCCTTCACCTCTAAGGTTAAAGGTGTGCTTTTTCCAATAGAAAGACAAATTTTGCCATCGTACAAACATTTTCTCTAAACTTATATATTTATGCTGTTTCCTTCATTTGGACTTATATGAGAGCTAGGGTCAAATGTGGATCGATTATCTCGAAATTTGGCAAACTGATTTCAGTTATTACAAAAATTACGAAAAATAAACTCAAAATTCACATTATATTCAGATATACGAGCGTTTTAGTGATTTTTGTCTCATTTAGGGCATTTTTAAAGAAGAGCTTGTATGGGAGCTATGGTCAAATGTGGACCGATTTCAACGAAATTTAGTACAGTGATTTAGGTTTAGATAAGCAGTATTTTTTAAAAATTTCATAAAAAAAATATTTATATTTTTGGTCAATATATCAATTCCGGGAAGTGGGACCTATGGGAGGTACCATAAATAATGGACCGATTTTGACAAATTTTAATAGCCATGGTCCCGTTATCAAAAAAATGATCTGTGCCAAATTTTATCAAATTATATTTCGAATTGCGACCTGTAGTTTGATTACAAGGTTTACATGGTAGTCCAGCCAGCCAGCCAGACGGACGGACATCGCTAAATCGACTCAGAAAGTGATTCTAAACTATTGATATACTAAAAGGTGGGTCTAAGTCAAATATTTCTATGCGTTACACACATCAGTATAATACCCTATCCACCTATGCTGGTGAAGGGTATAATTACACTCTGATACAGTGAAAATATTTACACTCGGAACGAAACCAAGCTCAATCAGTAGAACTCGGTTAGAAGATCATTTTACCATTTTTAAAATTTTCGATATACCCTCAAAATCGAAAGTTATCGATAAAAAACGACTAAAAAAAAATCATGGTTACCATTTTGTAAAACAAGAGTACTTTAATTAAAATCGGAAACATATTAACAGAGATATAACAATTTTAGTAAAAAAGGTGAATTCAGTATTATTTGTGTATTAGAAAATTTTCTATACAATACTACGTTAGAGTGTTTTTTCAACTTTTTTTAAAGGTAGAGAAATGGCGGTCGGATTATTATGGCATTCGGTGAGAAACTTCAAATAACAAAATTTAAGCCAAATCGGACTACGTTATCACGTGGCGCCCAGGCCATTAAGTTGAAAATTGCGTTTATAAGAAAAAATATGGCCAATTTTTTAGTTCTTGCAAAATTTAACTTTTTTAGTAAACATTTTACAAAGTGTAAATATTAATTCATAATGTAGACTCAATTAGCTTTCTATCTACGTAAGTAGCGTATAAATTGGCTAAGGATTTTTTGAGTTATCGGAAATTTTCATAGAAATTTTGGGTTCTTGAAGACATCTATTTGATTTTATGATATTTGTTGATGCAAAGCAAATTGGGTCTAAATTACAAATTAGCATTCAGATTTTGTCAAAAAGTTAAGCTTATATAAAAAATTGCACATTTTTCTGGCCGGCACTCCTTGAAATTCGAGAAAAGTGACTTAAGTTGCTTCTTTTGTCTTTTACGGCTATATACACTGTCAGTCGTTTCACGTTTGAGTGACCAGCAGTAATTTGCTAGCATTTTTATTGGGCATTTCCCCTGGTAGCGTTTTTCAAAGTTAAAATTTCTTGGTGGAATCTTTCACCTTGCTCATCACTGAGTTTTCCAGAAAAGGGTTTGGTCGTGAAAGTTGAGATGATTTCAAGACAGTCAAACCGAGAACGGCAATAGAGGCATAAATAGAGCTTGGACATTATGTCGTACTTCTTTGTTTCTATCCTTTTTTAACTTCATTCATAAGTGCGTATAAATATAAGTACTTATATGTATATATTTAGTACGTTAATTAAACTGGCCCTTTTACAAAAAAAAACTTATATTTTTTTTTAATTCGCTGTTAATTTAAATTTAAATAATCTAGGTTCACAAAATATTTAATGCACTTTTCAAGTAAATATAAAAAAGTTTGGCATTCTTAACAAAATACTGCGGAAAACGGCGTCCCAATGTGAAAAAATCGAAAAAAAAAATAAAAATTTAAATTTGTTTGAAAAATTTAAATGTTTGAAATTGAAGAAAGCCTGATGTCTTGTCTGTCTCAAACCGTGTTAAAATTTCAAATCGATAAACAAATGACTTAGCTAGGCCTATTTTTGTTCGAAAAGACCAAAAAAATCGTTTTTTATCTATAACTTTCGATTTTGAGGGTATATCGAAATTTCTAAAAATGACAAACTGATACTCTCAATAAGGCCTAGTTTGATATAGGTTTTCTTAAAAGTGTATTTCTTTTTCCTCAAAATGTATCAGTGTGTTATTAGTACTGAAATGGGGGAATTTTGGGTATTTAATTGTCCCCGGACCGGAAGAATAAAAGGGTTTCTAAAAATTCAAATTCGTTTTTGAAAATGGTAGGCCAAGAGAGATATGTGCAAAAAATTTCATTAAGCTACCATAACTTCTTCAACTTTTTTCCAGTTTTACTATGAGGACCGTTCACTGTGCGACACTATTATTTTTGTAAACATTGGGAATATTTTTGTAAATTTTTAAAACAGAAATAAATTCTAATATTAAACAATCTTAGATTCTTTTCTTTTTTAGATATTTTCGATATAAACATTTGTTTTTTTTATAGAAAAATTTTTTGATAAAAATATTTTTCTGTAAAAATTTTCGATAAAAATATTTTTATATTCAAAAAATTTAAAATGTTGTATGGAAAAATTTTTGACAAAAGCAATTTTCTAAAGAAAAATTTTTGATAAAAAGATGTTCTACAGAAAAATATTTGGTAAAAAACTTTCCATAGAAAAATATTTAATAAAAAAAAATGTTCTATAGAAAATTTTTTGATAAAAAATTTTTCTATTAAAAATTTTTTGATAAAAAATTGTGTATAGAAAAATTTTTGATAAAAAAATTTTCTATAGAAACATTTTTGATAAAAAAAACTTTATAGAAAAATATTTGATAAAAAAATTTTCGATAAAAAAATTTTTTATAGAGAAATTGTTGATAAAAATATTTTTAGAAAGTGGAGGAGAAAACTTTTTCTTTTTAAAACGTTAGAACTACACATTGAAAAAAAAAATATCGATTTTAGTTAAGAGTATAAAAGAATAAAATTAAAATAAATTTCTTCTATTCTCTTTGCGCAAACCCGTGCTTTTAATACTAATTAATACGGTTTCATTAATGATCGGGATATTTACGAATATTACTAAAAGACATCGGCTTCTTCTATTAATTTCACTCCTCTTGAGTAGAATTTTGGAAGATACAGATTTTTACAACTTTTTTGTTTCAAAGCACTGTGCGCTAGTGGAGACAATATTTCCTCGACGCATATCGATTGTTGGTTAGGCCATCATTAACAGCAGGAGTATCTTAAAATCTAGATGGATTGCATATTAGAAAAAAATATATTTTTTAGCCTACGAACTATTCACCCTATCTGTTATTTTTGACAAAACTTTTGTTGAAACCCAAAAACTTTTATAAAAAATTAACATTCCTAACTTTCCACCAACCATAGAAAATATCAACCTTTGTAGCTGGTCTTTTAAAAGCTTACTTCTAAGCTTTAAAATGTTATTATTTTAAAAGATTTTCTACTTTGATGACAAAGTAAGTGTTCTTTTGCTTTATTTTTGTTGTTATTCTTAAACTTTCTTGCAAAGATTTCTCCATTTTCTAAGTATAGTTTGGTCTTCTGGAAATTTACTTACTTTTATCTCGTGATGCTATTTACAATTTATATGCAAAGACGTTTGCTTGTACTCTTGTCCTTAACAGCTACATGCAAATAAATATCCTTTTTTTTCTTCCTTGGAGTTTCTGTTTGTATGTATGAGTATTTAGAGCTGTATAATTTTTTGGGCCAAAAGAAACTTTTTTCTCGTTCAATTTTACACTCAAGTTAAATTATGCAAAAAATGTTAAATGCATTTCAATGTTGTTTTAATTTTCTTTTAATATTGAATTTTTTTCTTTTACGTTTTTTTTTTTCTTACTTTAGAGTTCTTAAAATGTTTCGACTTGTCGTGAGTTTTGTGATGAAAATAAAGATGTCGTATCTGCGTTTCCTTTAATGTTTTTAACTTTTTTTTATTTTCGTTGTCTTTCCTTTTCCCTTTAGCTGATTCAAGTGTCAGATGAGTGTTGGACGAAAAAAAAAGTTTAAAATATATTTAAATATGGTCTATTTAAATGCGATTTGGAAATCGCATTATGGCAGATGAGTGGTTATTTAAGTAGTCTTATTTCTAAGGGGACAGGATTTTATTATTCTTCTTGATTGTTTTTCGTTGCTTTTATTGTGAGCCTTTTTTTTTGTTTAACGATTCCTTAATATCCTTTTAAGAAGACTACTTCAAATAGTTGGCAAAATTTTGTGGACAAAAATCACCAAGTTTTTTCTGACAAAATTTTCTCATAACTTAAAAATTTCCCAAAGATTTATATTAAGAATTTAAATTGCTAAGTGCCTGTAAGTCAAAAATTTGTACTAAATTTAATTTATTTGGGATGTGTATCAACCGATTTGGATAATTAAAGTGAAAAATAAAATATTTAATTAAATGAGGCTCATTTTAATTTAGTCCCTTTATTATTTCTTTTAATCATTAACAGAATGTACCATTTAAAACTCAGCAATAAATTCTTTTCTATTGTCAGAGGCACACAAGAAATAGTTAAAAGGCTTTATTTCGAATCTTGCCTATCATTTTGACAGTAACATTCTTCACGAAAACTGCTGTGCTGCCAAAAAAGAAGCAAAGAAATAACCCAATTACCGAATATTCACTAACAACACCAATTTTTATTCAAAACAAGTATGAATGTCAGTCGGTCAAGCCCGGCTATATCATGACCCTCAATTTTATTTTATAAAAATACGAATTTTTCAAACATTTCCTATAAAAATAAGAGATTTTTAAGAAAATTATAAAAAAAACGACATTTTTGAAAAAATTCCTAAAAAAAATTAAAAAATTTCTTATCAAAATAAAAACTTTTGGAAACATTTCCTATAAAAATTAGAAATTTTTGAAAAATTTTTATAAAAATAAGAAATTTTTAATAATTTTCCTATAAAAATAAGAAATTTTTAAAAATTTCCAATATATATCTTATAAAAATATGAATATTTTAAAAAATTTCCTATAAAATAAGAGCTTTATTAAATATTTTCTATAAAAATAAGAAATTTTTGAAAAATTTCCTATAAAAATAAGACATTTTTGAAAAATTTCCTATAAAAAAAAAGTTCTTAAAAAAATTCCTATAAAACTAAGATATTTTTAAAAAATTTCCTATAAAAATAAGAAATTTTTGAAAAATTTCCTATAAAAATATAAATTTTTTTAAAAAATTAAAAAAAATAAGAATTTTTTGAAAAATATCCGTTAAAAATAAGACCTTTTTTAAAAACTTCCTATAAAAATAAGAAATTTTTAAAAATTTCCTATAAAAATAAGAAATTTTTTAAAAATTTCCTATACAAATAAGAAATTTTTGATATATTTCCGATAAAAATAAGAAATTTTTGAAAAATTTCTTATAAAAATAAGAAATTTTTCAAAAATTTTTTATTTCTATAAGAAATTTTTGAAAATTTTCTTATAAAAATAAGAAATTTTTGAAAAATTTCCTACAAAAATAGGAAATTTTTGAAAAATTTCCTACCAAAATAGGAAATTTTTGAAAAATTTCCTATAAAAATAGGAAATTTTTGAAAAATTTCCTATAAAAATAGGAAATTTTTGAAAAATTTCCTATTAAAATAGGAAATTTTTGAAAAATTTTCTATAAAAATAGGAAATTTTTGAAAAATTTCCTATAAAAATAGGAAATTTTTGAAAAATTTCCTATAAAAATAGGAAATTTTTGAAAAATTTCTTATAAAAATAAGAAATTTTTGAAAAATTTCTTATAAAAATAAAAAATTTTTGAAAAATTTCTTATAAAAATAAGAAAATTTTCAAAAATTTCTTATTTTTATAAGAAATTTTTCAAAAATTTCTTATTTTTATAAGAAATTTTTCAAAAATTTCTTATTTTTATAAGAAATTTTTCAAAAATTTCTTATAAAAATAAGAAATTTTTGAAAAATTTCTTATAAAAATAAGAAAATTTTGAAAAAGTTCTTATAAAAATAAGAAATTTTTGAAAAATTTCTTATAAAAATAAGAAATTTTTGAAAAATTTCTTATAAAAATAAGAAATTTTTGAAAAATTTCTTATAAAAATAAGAAATTTTTGAAAAATTTCTTATAAAAATAAGAAATTTTTGAAAAATTTCTTATAAAAATAAGAAATTTTTGAAAAATTTCTCATAAAAATAAGAAATTTTTGAAAAATTTCTCATAAAAATAGGAAATTTTTGAAAAATTTCTCATAAAAATAAGAAATTTTTGAAAAATTTCTCATAAAAATAAGAAATTTTTGAAAAATTTCCTATAAAAGTAGGAAATTTTTGAAAAATTTCTTATAAAAATAAGAATTTTTTGAAAAATTTCTTTTACAAATAATAATTTTTTAATTTTTTTTAAAAAGAAGAAATTTTTGAAAAGTTTCCTACAAAAATATGAAATTTTTGAAAATTTTTTTATCAAAATAGGAAATGTTTGAAATATTTCCTATAAAAATATGAAATATTTAAAAATTAAAAAAAAAAAGAAGTTTTTGAAAATTTTCTTATAAAAATAAGAAATTTCTTATAAAAATAAGAAATTTTTGAAAAAGTTCGTATAAAAATAAGAAATTTTTGAAAAATTTGATACAAAAAAGGAAAATTTTGAAAAATTTGATACAAAAAAGGAAAATTTTGAAAAATTTCTTATAAAAAAAAAATTATAACTTTTTAAAGAATTTCCTATAAAAATAATACATTTTTGAAAAATTTCTTATAAAAATAATAAATTTTTGAAAAATTCACGAACAAAATAAGAAAATTTTAAAATTTTTATAGGAAATTTTTAAAAAAATCTCCTATAAAAATTTTAAATTTTTGAAAAATTTCCTAAAATATAAGAAATTTTTTGAAAAATTTTTTATTAATACAAGAAATTTTTGAAAAATTTCCCATAATTTTTTTTAAATACCAACACTTTTCACCCCAACTGTTATGTTAATCGAAAGCTTTTCACCCCAGCTGTTATGTTATGTGTACATTTATGCACAATTAATATTCTATTGTTACATTTTCTAAATACATATACGAGCAAATCATTGCAATTGTAATTAAATCTTAATTAAAACCCCAAAATAATTCCCACGCGTATACTTGATATTTTATATTTAAACAATTTAATATTCTCATACGCCCTCATTTAAATACAGATTTCACACTACAAACTAAATTTCTTTTATGATTTAATATTTTATTTTACCAGATATTCTTCAACTCGTAAGTTTTTAAGTTTTTCTCATAACATTTCTTTTTTTTAGCACAAGAATTTACATAAACTTAAAAACATAATCTCTATATCCAGTCGTCAGACACTTTTAAATTTAAACTGCAATGCACCTTCCACAAAACCAGCTCCAGCTCCAACTCATTGAATATTAATATTTCAAACAAAAAAAAAATCAAAAAAAAGAAAAACAATTATTCTAGTCTAGAGAGCATTATTGAAAGTTTTTTCCCTTTCTAACCTTTCCTTGTGAATATTTCCTTTGTAGTATGAGTATACGGGGGTATATGTTATTTTAGCAAAGAAAATCAAGACATTATGACAGTTTTTACATGAAGAGATAAAGTTTGCAGATACAGTTGAAATTTGTTAAAAGACAGGGAAAAAGGTAGGGTTAAATTTGACGATGATAACGATGATGGCTAAAATATGTTGCCTGACAGAGGTGTCCGGTTTATCAATTTTGTTTTAACTTTTGCGCCACCAAGTGTTGCAGTCACTGCAATAATGGCAATAGTAAATTGAAATTCATAGAATTACAACGATAATCGATTGAGGAAATGGATTTGAAGTGTTAATAGTTTTCTTTTTGGATAAAATCAAATTGAATATGTAAATAAATTGTAGAGATTTTGAATGTTTAAAATTTATGATTGTTAAAACCTTAAGAGTTAATGTAGCCAGAGTAGATGTACATATAAAGGTAGATAGTTTTTGCTTAAGAATTGAAAAATAATAATTTTTTTTAAATATTCTGAGATAATTGTTTTTAATTGTTTAAGGAAAGTTGATTAGTTTTTTATAGCTACATTATGAAAACAATTCTTTTACAAATTTTAAAGTAAACAAGTAAGGGTGTTATATTTGGCTGTGCGGAATCTTATATACCCACCATCAAGTTGTGTTAAATTTAGAAACATATCTTATATATCTACGAGGCTGCAGCTAATTAAAAATGTGGACCAAACGCGAAAAAATTGTTACGCTAGTTAGTATCAGGGACCGTAACTGTTATAACTTTTATCGTAAAACTCAGAAAACAAAAATTATTTTTTTACTTTTATTTTTTCGAGCAGAAATAAGAGTTATTTTTTGACTTTTATTTTTTCGATAAAGAATAACAGTTATTTTTTACTTTTATTTCTTCAAGCAAAAATAAAAGTTATTTTTTAACTTTTATTTTTTTGAGCAGAAAAGTTATTTTTTTACTTTTATTTTTTCGAGCAGAAATAAAAGATATTTTTGTTCAAATTCATGATAAATTCATTGAAAATTGTTGTCAAACAAAGATAATTTTTCAGTGAAAATGCTCAAAAGATAATGGAGTTGAGTTTGGCAATCATAGTTGGTTTTGAAAATACAAAAATAACTTTTATTTCTGCTCAAAGAAATAAAAGTCAAAAATAACTTTTATTTCTGCTCGAAAAAATAAAAGTCAAAAAATTACTTTTATTTCTGCTCGAAATAATAAATGTCAAAAATAACTGTTATTTTTGCTCGAAAAATTAAAAGTTAAAAAATAACTTTTATTTTTGCTTGAAAAAATAAAAGTCAAAAATAACTGTTATTTTTTTCTAAAACATAAAAATCAGAATCATCACATTTTATGAAAATTGGGTCCAAAACTATCAAAATGGTTTTATTCTCCGACATTTCCTTGTGGTTGCTTATTTTAATCAAAAATTCAAAAATAACAGTTATTTTCGGTCCCTGGTTAGTATTGTTGCTAAAATATTTGGACTGAATTCAGTTACAGTAGCTTTATACTTCAACATTTGTGATTTCCCTAGTATTTACCTTGCACAAAAGTAAGTCTCGTAACAGGGTATAGTTTAACATTAATAAGCTGTTAAGTACTTTTCGTTGCGCTTAATATATAGTTACGATAAACATGTTGATAGTAATGAGACAGGTCCATATATTTTTTTAGGAGTTCCTAGTCCATCTACCGTATATAAAGTCTGGACTTAACATTGATTGATATTTATCTAATTTCCATGGTGCAATCTTAAAATACTGAATGTACTTCCACATCTTTTTGGTTGTATATATCAAAAGGGGATGTTATATATATTTAAGAACTAAAGCCAAATAATGACCGATTGTCACAGAATTATAGACACGTGCTGGTATTTATATAAAGCTTATTTTATTCTAATTTTAGGGATATATCTGTCATAGTTCCTAATTTAATAGCTTTTAACTGGCCCTTGTTAATTATTTTGGTTTCCGGGATTGGTTTTTATATGAAAGATATAGTCGAATATGGACCGATTTCTAAAAAATTTGATATACTGACCAATAGTTGCATAAAGCTTCACTGTTCTACATTTAGTCGTCGTAGCCATTATAATTGTATTTAATTTGTCAGCATTAATGTGATTCCCAGGGCGGGGTTATATGAAAGCTCGAACAAGGTCTTGAAGCTAAATTCAGTGACACTGCAAGGCTCCGTTCTTTCTCCTACTTTATTTGTTATCTTTATAAACGACCTTCTATGTCAAACTCCAATCCCATCTACTCTTTTGCAGATGATAGTAACATTTACCGTTCGTATTCATTTAATTATAGATCAAACCCTTAAGAGGTTGACACTTTGAGGCAAAACATGAATGAATCATTAAACCGCGATTTAGAAGCAATCTCAGGATGGGATCATCTGAACAGAGTCGATTTTATAATCATGACTTATGATATGTTGTATGATCACGCATAAGTGCACGTTGGATCATGTTACTTCGTTTGTACTAATGAATGGTGAAAATATCGGGGAATCAGATACTCTTGATGTTTTGGGCATGAGAGTTTAATGTGATGTCCTCTTTACTAAACACATTTTTCAAATGTCAAAAGAAGCATTTAAGTGTCTCAGTTTTCTAAAGCGATGTAAAAGATACTTAACTTTATCTGATCTCCTTACTACTTACACCACCTATATCCGACTGAAAAGGGAATACAACTCTCATGTATGGGCCGGTTCTTCAAGGTCTATTTTGGAGCTGCTCGACCGAATACAGGAGAGAGCGAAGGTGCTTATTGGTGACAGTGGGATATCCAACTCTACTGATTCACTGGAGCAACGTCGCAATGTTGGTTGTGCCACACTATTCTATAGTGCTCTAATGAAATCAGGGAACTCGTTCCTGAAACTGGAATTTTTTACTAAATACACGTGAGAGAAGTTCCCCTTGTTCCAGTTGGAATGTTGTCGGGGTATATATATATATATATTATATATATATATTATATATATATATATATATATATATATATAAATATATATATATATATATATATATATATATATATATATATATATATATATATATATATATATATATATATAAATATATATATATATATATATATATATATATATTCACGTCTTTCTGCTAGAGATCATCCCTTCGTAGTCGATTGGCCAGTAGACAAAACAACACACTATAGAGCAAATTCATTGTACGGCTTCTTCTTCTTCTGTTATCCTTGACTCCCAGTAGAGCATAGGGCCTCAACCATCCTTTTATATCGAACTCTTTTGCGGGATGTTAGGCATACATCATTCCATGAATAGTTTGCAGCTTGTAACTCAGCTTCAGTTGACCTTCTCCACGTTCTAGCAGGTGCACCAACGCGACGGCCGCTTCCTTGTGGATTCCAACGAAGCGCTTGTAGAGCAATGTTGGTATTTGGCCTTCGAAGTGTGTGGCCTATCCACCGCCATTTCCGTTGACATACCTCTATACAAGAAGGGATTTGGTTTCTAGCGTTTAGTAGATCTTCATTTCTTATGCGATTTGGCCACCATATATTAAGGATTTGCCGTAAGCATTTGTTTGCAAAGGTTTATAGGAGCTTATCGATGACATTTGTGCGTTTCCAAGTTTTGCAGCCGTAATACAAGATGGACTTGACATTCGAGCTATATATTCGTAACTTAGTTGTTGTTGATATTTGCCGAGATTTACAAATAGCTCGGAGAATGCCGAATGCTGATTTTGCCTTATTAATATGCGATTCAATATCCTCGTCGGCGCCACCTTTTGTAGATACCAAACTACCAAGATAATTAAAGGTGCCTACACATCCAATAACCTCGTTATCCACATTGATGTGTGGCGACGGGTTTGCGCCATAGCCTCCAGGCATAATCTTTGTCTTGGAAATATTGATTTCCAGCCCAACTGCCCGAGATTTAACAGTAATAGCGCTAGTGTTTTCTTGAAGGTGGCCTGAGCTTTGGCTTAGAAGACATACGTCATTGGCGTATTCCAAGTCCTCGAGTTGTTTAAAGGGTGTCCATTGGATACCACGTCTACCATTGAGTGCCGTGCGCATTATATTGTTGATGACAAGGATAAAAAGTATGGGTGATAAGATACATCCATGTCTTACTCCAGTAGTAACTTCGAACGGATTAGACAATTTACCTTTATGCAGAACCCGCCATTTAAAGTCCACGTAAATTGCCCGAATTAAGTTCAGAATTTTCGTAGGCATGTTACGGTTTTCTAAAATTCTTCATATATAGCTCCTATTGACACTGTCGAAGGCCTTCATAAAGTCGATAAAAGCTAGATAAATGGGGGTGCGGAATTCATTACATTATTCCAGTGCTATTCTTACTGTGTTGATTAGATCAACACAAGATCTATTCTCTTGGAACCCAAACTGATTTTCGCAGAGTGTTTCAGAAACTGCGTCAGACGTTCTATTCAAAATAACTCGACTTAGTATTTTGCTGGGTATTGGAAGAAGTGTTATTCTCGTGTAGTTATTGCGGTCTTTGGAGTCGCCCTTTTTTGGTATTTTGACTAGTATACCTTCATTACAGGAGGTTGACAGAGCTTCCTCCTCCCATATTTTACGTACAAATGGGTGCCACAGTCTCGCCGATAGTTCGATGTCACATAAAAGCATCTCTGCTGATATATTGTCATTGCCCCGGGCCTTGTCGCATTTGAAGCTTTTAATGGCATTTTTTACTGTTTATTCCATTGAATAAACAGTCACGGTTGGCTTCATTTTGCACTTCCGTCAGCGCTTCTAATCCAATGGGATTGTTTAATGTTGACTGGAAGTGTTCTATCCATCGTATTAATTGTTCATCCGAGGTTGAGAGAAGTGTACCGCTACTACTCAGAATGGGACTATTGGTGTAGGTAGGTTTGCCCCACAACGCCCTTGATATATTGCATAAGGTCCTCATGTCGTCTGTACTTGCAGCTGACTCAGCTTGGCTTGTTTGTTCATCTACCCACATTCTTTTGTCCCTCCTTGCAGACCTTTTTATTCTGTTGGATATGTCACGGTACATTGTACTAAGCTCCAACATCCACGTTTGTATTTAAAATTGTATTTTTTATGGATTTATGTTGTTCAACCAGGTCCCATTTTGCTTTGGTGAGCCACACTTTCCTTTTATGGTCTTTAAAACCTAACGTTTGTTGACCAACCTCTTTGTTCATCTGAGTGATACACCTTTTAATTTCGTTTACATTTGCGTCGTTGTTGTTTACAACATCTGGAAGCCGATTAATTATAGCTGTAATAAAGGCATTTCAATGTCGCTCTGATTCCAGTTTTCCAACATCAATTTTCCGATCGGCTTTCGCCGTTTCAGACCTCAGAGCCGCTACTTTCAGTCGAACTTTAGATATAACTAAGTGGTGGTCGCTGTTTATATCTGCTCCGCGCCTCGAGCGTACATCAAGTAAAGATGATCGCCACATTGAGTTGATCAAAATGTGATCAATTTGGTTCTTGGTGACACCGTTCGGCGATATCAAAGTTATTTTATGGTGGAGCTTAAGAGGAAAAATTGTGCCACCTACAACCAGTTTCCTGTCACAGCATAGTTCGATTAATCTTTCTCCGTTGTCGTTTCTTACTCCGACACCGTGCTTACCAATGTAGTGTTCTAAGCCGGTGTTGTTTGAGCCAACTTTGGCGTTAAAGTCGCCCAGTATCATAGTAATGTCACAATTATGTACATTACTGTTCATACAACTGCTTAATACATCGTAAAATTCGTCTTTGTCGTTTTCAGATTGTATTTCAGTAGGAGCGTAGACATTGATAATTATCATATTACGAGCTTTAGTCTTAAGTTTTATTGCCATTAGCCTCTCACTGATAGGATACCATGCTATCATGGCTTTAGCTATTTTTTTAGTCATCAAAAAGCCCACACCCCTACTATGCTCATCACCATCCGGGCGACCGGAGTAAAGAAACACAGTATTTTCATTCCTTGTCCCCTTGTCCTGTCCATCTTGCTTCTTGCACCGCTAGCAAATCAATTTTATAATCCAACATTTCACGCCTTAGTTGTTCTAGTTTTCCAGTTTCGTATAGCGTGCGTACGTTCCATGTCGCAAACTTTAAATTTTCTTTCATGCCTATATTAGTTTTTATAGTTCGATTGGTTTCATTCATCAAGATGTTCTTCCATAGATTAAGCACCTCCAAAATCCTTGTGCCAGCTGCCGTAGCAGGGGGATTTCTCGCTTGATTACCCCTTGGAGAAGTATATTCTATAATGTTGTTTCTTTCCATGCTTAAAACATCGTAAGTGCTTAGTCGATGGATGATGAGTCCAAAGACAAGAGCCACGTTTGTAAAGCGAGCCGCTCGGTCCGAGACAGACGCCCGCTTGTAGCCGCAACTAATATGTTGAACAGACGCTACGGTTTAGTACTTTACCAAGTACAATTATCTTAGACCCTTAGACCAAATATGTCGGAATGGCTCTAAGATAACTCCCCCTCACGTTAGCCCTGACCTAGAATCCCACTCGGATTGTTTACCGCATCTTCAACTAGGTTGCTCAGGTTTCCAGGATGTACCACTAGGAGGTGTGAGTAGGAATTGAATACAGTTATTACCTGTTAGCTGGAGGCCCAGGCAACAACTGCATCCTATTTACATCCTCAGAATAGTACTAGAGCAATGTAATGAATTCTGCACCCCCATTTACCTAGCATTTATCGACTTTATGAAGGCCTTCGACAGTGTCAATAGGAGCCACCTATGCAGAATTTTAGAAGATCGTAACATGCCATCGGAAACTCTGAACTTAATTCGTAAATGTCGGGTCCTACACAAAGGTAAATTGTCTAACCTTTAGTACTAAATGAAGGAATCTATGGAGAAGCCTATTTTTACTCCTATGATTTCAACAAAACAGAAAATCTATATTTATTTTTCCTACAAAAAAAAATCAAAGGCAAAATTTTTGTTGATCCTACCTTTTTAATATCTTCTTTTTGTTATCCCTATAAATAAAAAGCCAAATCAGTTTATTTTAAAATTATGACATTTACCACTAAAAGTTTACTATTTACTTTTTTTATACCCTTCACCAATAGGTGAAAGGGTATTATAAGTTTGTGATTCCGTTTGTAATTTCTTTATTAGTGATCGTAGACCCCATAAAAATTATACCGATCGACTCAGAATCGGGAGGAGAATCGATTAAGCGATGTCCGTCTGTCTGTCTGTCCGTCCGTCTGTCTGTTGAAATCAAGTTTCTGAAGCCCCTAGGGGATGGACTTACATAAATTATATACCAGATTTTAGGAAATTCTCCCGCAATAAACGCTATTAAATTTCATTAAAATCGGTTTATAAACACCGAAAATATCGAAAAAATACCAAAAATTAGCCGAAAGTTTTAAAATTTTTGATTGAAACACACTTTTAAATATCAAGAGAAAAAAGATACCCCTTGTGTACATGTGATTATATGTTATATGCCAGATTGTAGGAAATAGTTTCCCAAAGTTTTCTGTAAAATTTTATTAAAATCGGTCCATAAACAACTGAGATATCGCCAAAACACTGAATTTTGTGTATCGCAAATTGCCCAAAGTTCGCATTAGAGAATGTTTGTTGAAAAAATGAAATGCAGAAATAGGAAAAACCATCCTCCTTTAGCACGGACCTACATAAATTTTATATCAGATTTTAGGAAATTCCCCCGCCAAGCACGTTATTAAATTTTATCAAAAGCGGTCCATAAACAATTGAGATATCGCCATAACACTACATTTGATGTACAGCAAATTGCCCAAAGTACGTGTCTAAGAAATTTTCTTTACATTTTGTAAGTATTGTTTTAGCGATATCTCAGGTGTTTATGGACCGATTGTGATGAAATTTGACATCGTTCTTTGTGTGAGGATTTTCTAAAATCTATACTCCACAAATCTGATTACGAATACCATTCAAATTGTACCGATCAACTCAGAATCGGCAGGATAATCAATTTCGCGACCTCCGTCCGTCCGTCTGTTTGTTTGTCCGTCCGTCTGTTTTTTGTCCGTCCGTCTACCTGTCTGTCATTTTTTCTGTTGTAGTCAAGTTTTTGGAGCTCCTGTTTTGTCGATATCTCAGGTGTTTATTTTGATGAAATTTAATAGCGTCCTTCGCAGGGGATTACCTAAATCCTGATGCATTCGGTAATTTGTGGTAGATATAATTTAGCGTTTAAGCGATGGTGTTTTGATCGACAATGAAAAAATTCAGAGTGGGGCAATATCCTAAAATTTTGTGTAAAATCCAGGAGCTCCACAAATCTGATTTTAGCAGACAGACACTCTGCATTAATCTTAATTTTGTGTCTGACTTTTGAACATTATGATAACATTTGAGAATGTATTATATATCAAATTATAGGTAATCTTCCTAGGTAGTACAAAAATGCAGCTAACTACATGATATCCGTTTAAAACCTGCATATGTATGTAAGTATCTCACATATCAACGAAAATTTAAATTTTTTAATTGCAATTGGGAGAAATCAGTTCACGTTTGACAATTGATCCCGTATAACTTCGCCTAAGATACGATGATGACATTTAGTATCAAGACGTTGTACAATATTGATATTCAGGGCGATAGCGCCTAAAATAAACTTTCTAGAGGGACAACATTTGACAAAAGTATTTCTGATCTCTTAAAAAGTTCGATATTGAAAATGGGCGAGCTCTATTGACATTTAGTGAAATCTCCCATATAACCCCGACCGGGAATCGATTTAATGCTGATAAATTAAATCACATTAAAATTGCACAAGGAACTAGAGCAAAACTTTCCAAACATCCATCGGACAGATCGAAAGAACAATACATCCCAAATATTTTTGATGAAGTGTTCATTTTAATTAATTAACTAACTTCAGATTAATAAGCAAATCTTTAATAACTTTTCCGACAAAGCTGATACCCATCCATTCAAAAGCTATATATTTCACGTATGTATCTAAAACTAAGAGTGTATACCCTATAATTTTAAGGCTTATCATTGTTAAAGCTTTGACCAAGAACTTTTACTAGTTGGATAATTCGTACGAATTAAAGTGCACAACCATTACTAGACACTGTGTTTTTGGGTTGCGTGCCAGAACACTTAAACTTCATCAAATCGATGTGCTATTGTAAATGTAAGGGCATCTACATTTTGAAGCATCTTTTCTGCCTGGTTTATCTGGTCTATCGAACTTTATTAAATGTTCGTAAAATATGTGTCTATTTTATTTCGAAGCTACTGGCTGGCTTAAATATGCATTCTCTACTTGTAGGCTAGTAATCATTATCTTTCACAAAGGGACCACTTTAGAACACAAGTGAAGCTTCCCTAGACATCAGCCACCTGCCCAACCTAACCTTTGGGTGCATAACTATTCTAGATGATGACGCCACCGAAAAGCTTTTCTTTTTCCGACTCTTAATTTTAAAGACTCTTTGCTTATAATACTAGTATAACCAAATTTTGCTAGGAATTATATTAAGTACTTTTGCAACACCATTGGTGAAGGGTATCCAAGATTCGGCAAAGCCGAATATACCACTCTTACTTGTTATACCCTTTACCACCATAGGTGGAAAGGGTATTATAAGTTTGTGCTGATGTTTGTAACGCATAGAAATATTTGTCTTAGACCCACCTTTTAGTATACCAATAGACTTAGAATCACTTTCTGAGTCGATTTAGCGATGTCCGTCCGTCAGTCCGTCCGTCTGGCTGGCTGGACCCCCATGTAAACCTTGTAATCAAACTACAGGTCGCAATTCTAAAGATAATTTGATGAAATTTGGCAGAGATAATTTTTTTGATAATGGGACCATGGCTATTGAAATTGGTCAAAATCGGTCCATTATTTATGGTACCTCCCATATGTCCCACTTCCCGGAATTGACATATTGGCCAATAATATCAATATTTTTTCATGAAATTTAAAACAGATACTCCTTATGTAAACTTAAATCACTGTACCAAATTTCGTTGAAATCGGTCCACATTTGACCATAGCTCCCATACAAACTCTTCTTTAAAAGCGCACTAAATAAGACAAAAAATCACTAAAACGCTCGTAAATCTAAAGATAATGAAAATTTTGAGTATATTTTTTGGATACATATTTTTTGTAACAACTGTAATCAATTTGCCAAATTTTGAGATAATCGGTCCACATTTGACCCTAGCTCTCATATAAGTCCAAATGACGGAAACAGGTTGAATATATACGTTTTGAGAAAATGTTTGTTTGATGGCAAAATTTAGCAAATATTTGTCTTTATATAGGAAAAATAACACCTTCGACCTTAGTGGTGAAGGGTATCGTATGGTCGGCTTGACCGACTATAGCGCTTTCTTACTTGTTTTTTTTTCTTTTACATCATACATCATCTTCATGTTTGTAACATGCTGTCAACATTATTTTCATGGCACGTTGGTTGGTTGGTTGGTTTAGTTCAAATTGGTCCTTGTTATATTTATTATTTAATTTTTTCCTGTCTTTCTTTATTGTATTAGTGTAAGTATGAAAGTATATGTGTAAAGAACAACAATTTGTACACAACCGCTAACTAAACAAATAACATACAACACATCACAACACAGAATAACACAACACAACAGCAAACATCCGCAACAATTACGCATACATGGTAGGGGGCTTTGGAGTTGGGGCTTGGTTTTACTTTTTTTTGGATTCCTTATTGACTTTAGCCGACAACAACAAAGGCAATTAGAATAAATTTGGTTAGTGGCAATGAAGAAAGTCATAGCATTACGGTTCAGCAAAGAAGGCAACAAAAATATGTAATAAAACTGCAGCAATTTAGTATTTTTTATTTTTTATTTTAATTTAAAATAACCAACTGTAATTTAAACAAAATTCATCTAAAAATCACCTTGAATGAAGTCAAAATGCTGTGTCTGTAGTATATATTTACCACCAATGTAACCACCTTATGTTACACGCCCATTTGTATGTAAATATTACCGCATTTATTTAGTAGAGTAATTTCCTAAAACTGTTACAAATTTCTACGGTTACACGTATTCCTAGGGCTTGTTGTGATATTTAGTTTGCCACAAATTTTGAGTAGAGCAGCTTCACAGCTCTACTCTGGCGTATTTAGCAAAATGATGAGATGCTGCACAGTGGGTAGGTGAGAAGGAAGGTGTTTTTTTTTTCGTTATAATTTTGATGATGGCCATTGATGGCTGTAATGTTACGCGTGGTTGTGTTTATTGTATGGAAATTCATTTCAGTGTCTTTTTTTTATCATGAGTATTTGCTTTTTTCCCATATAATATTAAAAGCATTTATACTTTTGTATTCTGCCATTTATATAATTTCACGTTTTTTTTTTCCTTCGCAGTTGCAGCTTGATGAGCCACGGACGAGTGAAGCTGTTTATAGCGTCCGGAGTGGGAGTAGCGAAGCCATAGTCATTCATTTGTCCAATTCTGCATAGTAAACGTAGTTATGAACACATTATTTTTATAGACAAAATTTCACTGCCACTCATTTAATGACTTAATTTTACACTCGTCCAAGTGAAAAATTACAATGAAGTCAATGGTAAGAGTCTGCTATTTTTTATGAACACATTTTGTTTTCTTTCTCATATTATTTTTTATTTAGAATTTTGTGAAAGAAGAAATTTAAAATTATTTTTTTATTGCCTCGCTTTTTTCGCAGAAAATAATGGACAAATTAAAGTATTAAAAAAGAAATTATATTAATATTTAAAACTAACAATTTCTTATGTAAATTTTACAGATTTTTTTGTCTTTTAAAATTTTAAAGACTTAGGCCTAAATTGTTTCTACACTCAGGAAATTATTACAGTAACTGATTGTATGTTGTTTAGGAAATTTTCGGTTATGTTGTTTTCAAATGAATATTCATTTAAATTTATATGAAAATTGATTTTTAACATATTTACACATTTGTTTAAAAAACAACCTACAAAAAAATACTGAAAATCCGTAACATTTGAAAATATCAGTTGTTTAGTTTTTATAAATTTTTTCAATTATTGTATCAAATATAATTCGTATTTGTTTAATTATTGTTTTTCCTTAAATATCTTAGGTTTGATTACTGAAGAAACTTTTTATAATACTGGCCGCCTATCACGGGGTATGGCCTAAGCAAACAACAAACTTTGTTTTGTCTGTTTGGTTTTTTGATGCCTTAAAGGATATAACCTTTTTATGGTGTCGTCTTTTATGTTACGTTAATTACAAAAACAAATGAAAATTGTCCGTTCTACGGAAATTTTACGTAGTTTTTTATCATTCAATTTTTAAAAAATAAATGAAAATTTCCGTTTTTTATACTAAAAATGTAGTTTAAATTTTTGTCAGTAATTTTTTTGAAAACAACTGAATATTTCGTTTTTAAAACTGAAAATGTAGTTTAAATATTTGTCAGTTAAATTTAAATGAAATATTTGTTGAATTTGAATGAAAAATCAGTTGACCGGTTTTTAAATGAATATTCATTCATTTCAAATTACATTTTAAGTTAATTTTACTTACATAACCCAGTAAAACTTTTCATTACCAAATAATGAGTTAAACAGTTAAACTATTGAACACGAACTACTTACTCATTCGCTGTTTAAGTCATTACATTAACATGGGGATGTCATTGGAGGCAAGTACTTACCAATTGCAGAAAAGTAATGACTTGGGTAAGCAATTTGAAAGCAACAACAACAACAGCAACAACTTTTTTGTTGTTTTTTTATGATCCCATGGGGGCTCGAACCCAGACCCTCCGACTGCTAGGCAGAGACTCTTCTACTGAGCTACTTCATATGTTGAAAACTTAGCAGCTTATAATTAATATAAACAATTTTTATTTTTAGATCCAAAATCATGTGAAAATAACTTTGTTTTTCTCTGCTTTTTTTTGCTTTGTTGTAATTTTTGGAAAAATATTTTTAAACGATTTTTTGTAATTATTTTAAAACTTTTTTAAAATTATTTTAAAACTTAAACAATTAAAATCTTCTTTTTTGTATAAGTTTTTACATAAGATTGACTCTTACTTACTTAAATGTTACAAATTGTTAAGGTCAAAGTCCGAGCATATTTTAGAATTCCATGGATTTCGATCTTGTGCGAATATTCTCCAATTTTATAGGCCAAGCTTTGAAAAATGTTCCTCTACTTGGTCTTTCTATCGAAGTTTCGGACATCCTCCTCTAATATTAGGTAGTGGGACATTTCAATTCTAATTTTATCCTCTTCATTTTTTTTTTTTTTTTGCCAAGAGAGGTTTACTAGCCCGTAATCCTAACCCATTTTTATCGATCTTATGGGACAACTCTCGGAACATGTTAACTCACAATATTAATGGGTGTTAAACTAGCTCCCTGGGTGATACCATGAGGAGGTGTGTGTCCACAGTTGAGATGAAGGATGACCCAGATTAGTTGGGCTTACCAAGTTTAGACCAATTAGAATCGTGTTTGGTATTCAACATCCCCTACATAATCAAAATTGACTCATGATGGTATTTTTTCATTAACGTGAGTTAGTTTTACAAATTTTTTTTACAGAAGATAATATTTAAGTTCTTAAAATTCAAAAATCATTTAAAAGGCTTTTAATAAAAAAAAAAACTAAAAAAAATTGTTGCCCTTGGTGGGATTTGAACCGGGGCCATTCAGTTTAAATTACCATCTTAATTACAAATAAGTACTTCTGTAATAACTTATTATTTATTCGGATGGTATGTTGTAGTCGTTACAAGGTAACCAGTTATCAGAGTACTTGCTATTACCAAAGTTTTGCTGGGTAATATTCTGAGTGTATATAACCAACATTTGAAAGAATGTATATATCAAAAAATTTTCTATAGAAAAAATTTTATAATGAAATTTTTTCACAAAAAAAAAAAAAAACAAAAATTATAATGGAAATTTTACAAAAAAAAAAAATTTTAATGAAAATTTTTCTAAAGAAAAAATTTTATAATGAATATGGGCAAATCCGAAAAACATTAAACCAAGGACAAAATTTTAAAACTGTCAAAATCACGTATTTGTGTATACGAAAAAATATACCACATATTAATCCTTTAGATAGCTCTCTTCGTGAATGGCATGTCTTTATTAGCACCCATCTCGAATTTTAATAATTTTTTTTAAATAAAAGGTTTTTTAAAAGTTCATAAAAATCACAAAAACATACATTAAGGTATCAAGTTTCAGTAGGGGATGAAAGTCTGCTTAATTTTATACCATTAGATGTAAAAGAACCAATAAAAAAATTGGAGTGATATAAATAACGTCAAGTAAAAAAGGGCTCACAGTATATAGCGTCCGTCACAGAAATAAAGTTTTTTTTTTAAATTTGACTAGTGCAATTTTTCTTTTTTCTCCAATTGAACTTGGTTCGTAAAGATAACTTATAGTATGCTTAACATTAGGCTAAAAATATATAGAAGCTAATGTAGCATTTTACAGAATAATATGTAAAGGAAAGTGTGCAGCGTCCGTCACAGTATATATTTTTTACAAAATGATATTTGTTAAATATAACATCTACGAATGCATGTCTGTCTTATTCATAAAGCAATAATCCACAGATTAAATTTAAGGTATTATGTGTTAAAAAAAACATACAGTAGGGCAAATTTGATGATTTTGAAAAAAAAAATTTTTGATTTTGGGACACTAGCATCTAGCCTAAGCATTACTGGGATGGAAACTAAGATGTAAAAAATGTAAAACTTTAAATAAATATATGTAAGTAGCCGTTTTGCGAAATATTAAATTGCGCCCAAAAATCGCCTTTTTAACCGCGAACATGAAGAGAAAGAAGATGAAATTCGAAAACAAATAACACCATTATTTTCACTGATTTACAAGCTCTTTAAAAATATGAAACATGTATTTTTCCTAATAAGAAAATGTGCAAATAAAAACGGTATTATCAGTCACATCGCGTCCGCAACAGTTCATTTATGGATTTTTGGTGAAACTGGAAACTTTAGAATATGTTGTAAAAGCGGGTTTGATAATCTTTTGATTTTCCTCTATCTTTAATGTATTTACAAATTTTGTATCACTTTGACCGATTTATTGAAAATTACTGAAACACTTGTTGAAAGAAAGTCACTTCCTTGTTTTGTAGCGTCCGTCACAGCACTTTAAAAGCGAATATCTTTTTCCTCCAAAATAAGTATGTAAATTAACGAATACCTTTCGATAGCACAATCGATGGGCTAATATTCTCCGAAATCTGCGCAAATATTTCACGTGAAAAACGATAATGGAATTCATTTAAGTTCAACAAAAACCGTAGAAATGTATCGTGTCACGCAGGATTTGCCCATATAACTCTAAAGCAACAATTTAATATTGAAAACTTTTCTATAGAAAAAAATAAAAATTTTTCTATAGAAAAAATTTTTTACCGTAAAGTTTTCTATAGAAAAAATTTTATAATGAAAATTTTATAATGAAAAAATAAATTGTATAATGAAATTTTTCTATGGAAAATAATTTATAGTGAAATTTTTTCTAGAGAAAAAGTTTTACAATATAAATTTTTCTATAGAAAAAAAATTTAAAATGAAAATTTTTATAATAAAATGTTTCTATAAGGAAAAATTTATAATGATTTTGAATTTTTCTATAGAAAAAATTTCATAATGAAAATTTTTCTATAGAAAAAATTTCATTATGAAATTTTTTCTATATAGAAAAATTTTCATTATGAAATTTTTTCTATATAGAAAAATTTTCATTATGAAATTTTTTCTATATAGAAAAATTTTCATTATGAAATTTTTTCTATATAGAAAAATTTCTATATAAAAAAAATTTCATAATGAAAATTTTTCTATATAGAAAAAATTTCATAATGAAAATTTTTCTATATAGAAAAAATTTCATAATGAAAATTTTTCTATATAGAAAAAATTTCATAATGAAAATTTTTCTGTATAGAAAAAATTTCATAATGAAAATTTTTCTATATAGAAAAAATTTCATAATGAAAATTTTTCTATATAGAAAAAATTTCATAATGAAAATTTTTCTATATAGAAAAAATTTCATAATGAAAATTTTTCTATATAGAAAAAATTTCATAATGAAAATTTTTCTATATAGAAAAAATTTCATAATGAAAATTTTTCTATATAGAAAAAATTTCATAATGAAAATTTTTCTATATAGAAAAAATTTCATAATGAAAATTTTTCTATATAGAAAAAATTTCATAATGAAAATTTTTCTATATAGAAAAAATTTCATAATGAAAATTTTTCTATATAGAAAAAATTTCATAATGAAAATTTTTCTATATAGAAAAAATTTCATAATGAAAATTTTTCTATATAGAAAAAATTTCATAATGAAAATTTCATAATGAAAATTTCATAATGAAAATTTTTCTATAGAAAAAATTTCACAATGAAATTTTTTTATAGAAAAAATTTCATAATGAAAATTTTTCTATAAAAAAAATTTCATAATGAAAATTTTTCTATAGAAAAAATTTCATAATGAAAATTTTTCTATATAGAAAAAATTTCATAATGAAAATTTTTCTATATAGAAAAAATTTCATAATGAAAATTTTTCTATATAGAAAAAATTTCATAATGAAAATTTTTCTATATAGAAAAAATTTCATAATGAAAATTTTTCTATATAGAAAAAAATTCAAAATGAAAATTTTTCTATATAGAAAAAATTTCATAATGAAAATTTTTCTATATAGAAAAAATTTCATATCGAAAATTTTTCTATATAGAAAAAATTTCATAATGAAAATTTTTCTATATAGAAAAAATTTCATAATGAAAATTTTTCTATATAGAAAAAATTTCATAATGAAAATTTTTCTATATAGAAAAAATTTCATAATGAAAATTTTTCTATATAGAAAAAATTTCATAATGAAAATTTTTCTATATAGAAAAAATTTCATAATGAAAATTTTTCTATATAGAAAAAATTTCATAATGAAAATTTTTCTATATAGAAAAAATTTCATAATGAAAATTTTTCTATATAGAAAAAATTTCATAAAGAAAATTTTTCTATATAGAAAAAAATTCATAAAGAAAATTTTTCTATATAGAAAAAATTTCATAAAGAAAATTTTTCTATATAGAAAAAATTTCAAAATGAAAATTTTTCTATATAGAAAAAATTTCATAATGAAAATTTTTCTATATAGAAAAAATTTCATAATGAAAATTTTTCTATATAGAAAAAATTTCATAATGAAAATTTTTCTATATAGAAAAAATTTCATAATGAAAATTTTTCTATATAGAAAAAATTTCATAAAGAAAATTTTTCTATATAGAAAAAAATTCATAAAGAAAATTTTTCTATATAGAAAAAAATTCATAAAGAAAATTTTTCTATATAGAAAAAATTTCATAAAGAAAATTTTTCTATATAGAAAAAATTTCAAAATGAAAATTTTTCTATATAGAAAAAATTTCATAATGAAAATTTTTCTATATAGAAAAAATTTCATAATGAAAATTTTTCTATATAAAAATTTCATAATGAAAATTTTTCTATATAGAAAAAATTTCATAATGAAAATTTTTCTATATAGAAAAAATTTCATAATGAACATTTTTCTATATAGAAAAAATTTCATAATGAAAATTTTTCTATATAGAAAAAATTTCATAATGAAAATTTTTCTATATAGAAAAAATTTCATAATGAAAATTTTTCTATATAGAAAAAATTTCATAATGAAAATTTTTCTATATAGAAAAAATTTCATAATGAAAATTTTTCTATATAGAAAAAATTTCATAATGAAAATTTTTCTCTATAGAAAAAATTTCATAATGAAAATTTTTCTATATAGAAAAAATTTCATAATGAAAATTTTTCTATATAGAAAAAATTTCATAATGAAAATTTTTCTATATAGAAAAAATTTCATAATGAAAATTTTCCTATATAGAAAAAATTTCATAATGAAAATTTTTCTATATAGAAAAAATTTCATAATGAAAATTTTTCTATATAGAAAAAATTTCATAATGAAAATTTTTCTATATAGAAAAAATTTCATAATGAAAATTTTTCTATATAGAAAAAATTTCATAATGAAAATTTTTCTATATAGAAAAAATTTCATAATGAAAATTTTTCTATATAGAAAAAATTTCATAATGAAAATTTTTCTATATAGAAAAAATTTCATAATGAAAATTTTTCTATATAGAAAAAATTTCATAATGAAAATTTTTCTATATAGAAAAAATTTCATAATGAAAATTTTTCTATATAGAAAAAATTTCATAATGAAAATTTTTCTATATAGAAAAAATTTCATAATGAAAATTTTTCTATATAGAAAAAATTTCATAATGTATATTTTTCTATATAAAAAATTTCACAATGACAATTTTTCTATAGAAAAAGTTTCATAATGAAAATTTTTCTGTAGAAAAAGTTTCACAATGAAAATATTTCTATAGAAAAAGTTTCACACTGAAAATATTTCTCTAGAAAAAAATTCATAACGAAAATTTTTCTATAGACAAAATTTCGCAATGAAAATTTTTTATAGACAAAATTTCGCAATAAAAATTTTTTATAGATAAAATTTCGTAATGAAAATTTTTTATATAAAAAATTTATAATGAAAATTTTTTATAGAAATAATTTATAATGAAAATTTTTCTTTAGAAAAATTTTATAATGAAAATTTATAATGAAAATTTATAATGAAAATTTAAAACGAAAATAAAAAAACGTTTAATGTTTAAAAATTTTCCATATTCATTTATTATAGCCATTTCTATTTTAAATCCTCAGATGATGCTGTATTTCTGTTAAAAGTGTTGTACTTTTTTTAACCTTTAACCTTATGTAAAAAACTGAACATTACTTTAATAACGAAACACTCTTTAAACAAACAATTTTTAACCAACATTTAAAGCTTTTTTCAACCTACACTTTTTTTAATAATATTTTAAACTTTTTTCCACTCGATTACATTTTACCCCTCAGTAAAGAGTGTTTGTGTAATTTTTATTTTTATTTTTATTTTTCTAAAGTTACCACATACATTGGAAACGCACACTTAAAAATCCTAGCAGAGGAAATAAATACATATTCATTCAGTATTTATTGAGGGATCAGTTTGAATCCATCACCAATATGGTTTGCGTAATGATAACACGAATTGCAATTGTTCCAAAGGAAGTGATTTAACTCTTTCGAGGCGAATATATTAACCCGTTTTTCATCCGTTGTAACTGTTTAACATTTTTCGAAAAATTTTCGATAGAAATATTTTTCTATAGAAAAATTTTCGATAGAAATATTTTTCTATAGAAAAATTTTCGATAGAAATATTTTTCTATAGAAAACTTTTCGATAGAAATATTTTTCTATAGAAAACTTTTCGATAGAAATATTTTTCTATAGAAAACTTTTCGATACAAATATTTTTCTATAGAAAACTTTTCGATAGAAATATTTTTCTATAGAAAAATTTTCGATAGAAATATTTTTCTATAGAAAAATTTTCGATAGAAATATTTTTCTATAGAAAAATTTTCGATAGAAATATTTTTCTATAGAATAATTTTCGATAGAAATTTTTTTCTATAGAAAAATTTTCGATAGAAATATTTTTCTATAGAAAAATTTTCGATAGAAATATTTTTCTATAGAAAAATTTTCGATAGAAATATTTTTCTATAGAAAAATTTTCGATAGAAATATTTTTCTATAGAAAAATTTTCGATAGAAATATTTTTCTATAGAAAAATTTTCGATAGAAATATTTTTCTATAGAAAAATTTTCGATAGAAATATTTTTCTATAGAAAAATTTTCGATAGAAATATTTTTCTATAGAAAAATTTTCGATAGAAATATTTTTCTATAGAAAAATTTTCGATAGAAATATTTTTCTATAGAAAAATTTTCGATAGAAATATTTTTCTATAGAAAAATTTTCGATAGAAATATTTTTCTATACAAAAATTTTCGATAGAAATATTTTTCTATAGAAAATTTTCTATAGAAATATTTTTCTATAGAAAATTTTCTATAGAAATATTTTTCTATAGAAAATTTTCTATAGAAATATTTTTCTATAGAAAAATTTTCGATAGAAATATTTTTCTATAGAAAAATTTTCGATAGAAATATTTTTCTATAGAAAAATTTTCGATAGAAATATTTTTCTATAGAAAAATTTTCGATAGAAATATGTTTCTATAGAAAAATTTTCGATAGAAATATTTTTCTATAGAAAAATTTTCGATAGAAATATTTTTCTATAGAAAAATTTTCGATAGAAATATTTTTCTATAGAAAAATTTTCGATAGAAATATTTTTCTATAGAAAAATTTTCGATAGAAATATTTTTCTATAGAAAAATTTTCGATAGAAATATTTTTCTATAGAAAAATTTTCGATAGAAATATTTTTCTATAGAAAAATTTTCGATAGAAATATTTTTCTATAGAAAAATTTTCGATAAAAATATTTTTCTATTGAAAAGCTTTCGGAAGAAATATTTTTCTATAGAAAAATTTTCGATAGAAATATTTTTCTATAGAAAAATTTTCGATAGAAATATTTTTCTATAGAAAACTTTTCGATAGAAATATTTTTCTATAGAAAACTTTTCGATAGAAATATTTTTCTATAGAAAACTTTTCGATACAAATATTTTTCTATAGAAAACTTTTCGATAGAAATATTTTTCTATAGAAAAATTTTCGATAGAAATATTTTTCTATAGAAAAATTTTCGATAGAAATATTTTTCTATAGAAAAATTTTCGATAGAAATATTTTTCTATAGAATAATTTTCGATAGAAATATTTTTCTATAGAAAACTTTTCGATAGAAATATTTTTCTATAGAAAACTTTTCGATAGAAATATTTTTCTATAGAAAACTTTTCGATACAAATATTTTTCTATAGAAAACTTTTCGATAGAAATATTTTTCTATAGAAAACTTTTCGATACAAATATTTTTCTATAGAAAACTTTTCGATAGAAATATTTTTCTATAGAAAAATTTTCGATAGAAATATTTTTCTATAGAAAAATTTTCGATAGAAATATTTTTCTATAGAAAAATTTTCGATAGAAATATTTTTCTATAGAATAATTTTCGATAGAAATTTTTTTCTATAGAAAAATTTTCGATAGAAATATTTTTCTATAGAAAAATTTTCGATAGAAATATTTTTCTATAGAAAAATTTTCGATAGAAATATTTTTCTATAGAAAAATTTTCGATAGAAATATTTTTCTATAGAAAAATTTTCGATAGAAATATTTTTCTATAGAAAAATTTTCGATAGAAATATTTTTCTATAGAAAAATTTTCGATAGAAATATTTTTCTATAGAAAAATTTTCGATAGAAATATTTTTCTATAGAAAAATTTTCGATAGAAATATTTTTCTATAGAAAAATTTTCGATAGAAATATTTTTCTATAGAAAAATTTTCGATAGAAATATTTTTCTATACAAAAATTTTCGATAGAAATATTTTTCTATAGAAAATTTTCTATAGAAATATTTTTCTATAGAAAATTTTCTATAGAAATATTTTTCTATAGAAAATTTTCTATAGAAATATTTTTCTATAGAAAAATTTTCGATAGAAATATTTTTCTATAGAAAAATTTTCGATAGAAATATTTTTCTATAGAAAAATTTTCGATAGAAATATTTTTCTATAGAAAAATTTTCGATAGAAATATGTTTCTATAGAAAAATTTTCGATAGAAATATTTTTCTATAGAAAAATTTTCGATAGAAATATTTTTCTATAGAAAAATTTTCGATAGAAATATTTTTCTATAGAAAAATTTTCGATAGAAATATTTTTCTATAGAAAAATTTTCGATAGAAATATTTTTCTATAGAAAAATTTTCGATAGAAATATTTTTCTATAGAAAAATTTTCGATAGAAATATTTTTCTATAGAAAAATTTTCGATAAAAATATTTTTCTATTGAAAAGTTTTCGGAAGAAATATTTTTCTATAGAAAAATTTTCGATAGAAATATTTTTCTATAGAAAAATTTTCGATAGAAATATTTTTCTATAGAAAAATTTTCGATAGAAATATTTTTCTATAGAAAAATTTTCGATAGAAATATTTTTCTATAGAAAAATTTTCGATAGAAATATTTTTCTATAGAAAAATTTTCGATAGAAATATTTTTCTATAGAAAAATTTTCGATAGAAATATTTTTCTATAGAAAAATTTTCGATAGAAATATTTTTCTATAGAAAAATTTTCGATAGAAATATTTTTCTATAGAAAAATTTTCGATAGAAATATTTTTCTATAGAAAAATTTTCGATAGAAATATTTTTCTATAGAAAAATTTTCGATAGAAATATTTTTCTATAGAAAAATTTTCGATAGAAATATTTTTCTATAGAAAAATTTTCGATAGAAATATTTTTCTATAGAAAAATTTTCGATAGAAATATTTTTCTATAGAAAAATTTTCGATAGAAATATTTTTCTATAGAAAAATTTTCGATAGAAATATTTTTCTATAGAAAAATTTTCGATAGAAATATTTTTCTATAGAAAAATTTTCGATAGAAATATTTTTCTATAGAAAAATTTTCGATAGAAATATTTTTCTATAGAAAAATTTTCGATAGAAATATTTTTCTATAGAAAAATTTTCAATAGAAATATTTTTCTATAGAAAAATTTTCGATAGAAATATTTTTCTATAGAAAAATTTTCGATAGAAATATTTTTCTATAGAAAAATTTTCGATAGAAATATTTTTCTATAGAAAAATTTTCCATAGAAATAGTTTTCTATAGAAAAATTTTCGATAGAAATATTTTTCTATCGAAAAATTTTCCATAGAAATAGTTTTCTATAGAAAAATTTTCGATAGAAATAGTTTTCTATAGAAAAATTTTCGATAGAAATAGTTTTCTATAGAAAAATTTTCGATAGAAATAGTTTTCTATAGAAAAATTTTCGATAGAAATATTTTTCTATAGAAAAATTTTCGATAGAAATATTTTTCTATAGAAAAATTTTCGATAGAAATATTTTTCTATAGAAAAATTTTCGATAGAAATAGTTTTCTATAGAAAAATTTTCGATAGAAATATTTTTCTATAGAAAAATTTTCGATAGAAATATTTTTCTATAGAAAAATTTTCGATAGAAATATTTTTCTATAGAAAAATTTTCTATAGAAATATTTTTCTATAGAAAATTTTCTATAGAAATATTTTTCTATAGAAAATTTTCTATAGAAATATTTTTCTATAGAAAAATTTTTGATAGAAATATTTTTCTATAGAAAAATTTTCGATAGAAATATTTTTCTATAGAAAAATTTTCGATAGAAATATTTTTCTATAGAAAAATTTTCGATAGAAATATTTTTCTATAGAAAAATTTTCGATAGAAATATTTTTCTATAGAAAAATTTTCGATAGAAATATTTTTCTATAGAAAAATTTTCGATAGAAATATTTTTCTATAGAAAAATTTTCGATAGAAATATTTTTCTATAGAAAAATTTTCGATAGAAATATTTTTCTATAGAAAAATTTTCGATAGAAATATTTTTCTATAGAAAAATTTTCGATAGAAATATTTTTCTATAGAAAAATTTTCGATAGAAATATTTTTCTATAGAAAAATTTTCGATAGAAATATTTTTCTATAGAAAAATTTTCGATAGAAATATTTTTCTATAGAAAAATTTTCGATAGAAATATTTTTCTATAGAAAAATTTTCGATAAAAATATTTTTCTATAGAAAATTTTCGATAGAAATATTTTTCTATAGAAAAATTTTCGATAGAAATATTTTTCTATAGAAAAATTTTCGATAGAAATATTTTTCTATAGAAAAATTTTCGATAGAAATATTTTTCTATAGAAAAATTTTCGATAGAAATATTTTTCTATTAAAAAATTTTCGATAGAAATATTTTTCTATAGAAAAATTTTCGATAGAAATATTTTTCTATAGAAAAATTTTCGATAGAAATATTTTTCTATAGAAAAATTTTCGATAGAAATATTTTTCTATAGAAAAATTTTCGATAGAAATATTTTTCTATAGAAAAATTTTCGATAGAAATATTTTTCTATAGAAAAATTTTCGATAGAAATATTTTTCTATAGAAAAATTTTCGATAGAAATATTTTTCTATAGAAAAATTTTCGATAGAAATATTTTTCTATAGAAAAATTTTCGATAGAAATATTTTTCTATAGAAAAATTTTCGATAGAAATATTTTTCTATAGAAAAATTTTCGATAGAAATATTTTTCTATAGAAAAATTTTCGATAGAAATATTTTTCTATAGAAAAATTTTCGATAGAAATATTTTTCTATAGAAAAATTTTCGATAGAAATATTTTTCTATAGAAAAATTTTCGATAGAAATATTTTTCTATAGAAAAATTTTCGATAGAAATATTTTTCTATAGAAAAATTTTCGATAGAAATATTTTTCTATAGAAAAATTTTCGATAGAAATATTTTTCTATAGAAAAATTTTCGATAGAAATATTTTTCTATAGAAAAATTTTCGATAGAAATATTTTTCTATAGAAAAATTTTCGATAGAAATATTTTTCTATAGAAAAATTTTCGATAGAAATATTTTTCTATAGAAAAATTTTCGATAGAAATATTTTTCTATAGAAAAATTTTCGATAGAAATATTTTTCTATAGAAAAATTTTCGATAGAAATATTTTTCTATAGAAAAATTTTCGATAGAAATATTTTTCTATAGAAAAATTTTCGATAGAAATATTTTTCTATAGAAAAATTTTCGATAGAAATATTTTTCTATAGAAAAATTTTCGATAGAAATATTTTTCTATAGAAAAATTTTCGATAGAAATATTTTTCTATAGAAAAATTTTCGATAGAAATATTTTTCTATAGAAAAATTTTCGATAGAAATATTTTTCTATAGAAAAATTTTCGATAGAAATATTTTTCTATCGAAAAATTTTCCATAGAAATAGTTTTCTATAGAAAAATTTTCCATAGAAATAGTTTTCTATAGAAAAATTTTCGATAGAAATAGTTTTCTATAGAAAAATTTTCGATAGAAATAGTTTTCTATAGAAAAATTTTCGATAGAAATAGTTTTCTATAGAAAAATTTTCGATAGAAATATTTTTCTATAGAAAAATTTTCGATAGAAATATTTTTCTATAGAAAAATTTTCGATAGAAATATTTTTCTATAGAAAAATTTTCGATAGAAATATTTTTCTATAGAAAAATTTTCGATAGAAATATTTTTCTATAGAAAAATTTTTGATAGAAATATTTTTCTATAGAAAAATTTTCGATAGAATTATTTTTCTATAGAAAAATTTTCGATAGAATTATTTTTCTACAGAAAAATTTTCAATAGAATTATTTTTCTATAGAAAAATTTTCGATAGAATTATTTTTCTATAGAAAAATTTTCGATAGAAATATTTTTCTATAAAAAATTTTCGATAGAAATATTTTTCTATAGAAAAATTTTCGATAGAAATATTTTTCTATAGAAAAATTTTCGATAGAAATATTTTTCTATAGAAAAATTTTCGATAGAAATATTATTCTATAGAAAAATTTTCGATAGAAATATTTTCCTATAGAAAAATTTTCGATAGAAATATTTTCCTATAGAAAAATTTTCGATAGAAATATTTTCCTATAGAAAAATTTTCGATAGAAATATTTTTCTATAGAAAAATTTTCGATAGAAATATTTTTCTATAGAAAAATTTTCGATAGAAATATTTTTCTATAGAAAAATTTTCGATAGAAATATTTTTCTATAGAAAAATTTTCGATAGAAATATTTTTCTATAGAAAAATTTTCGATAGAAATATTTTTCTATAGAAAAATTTTCGATAGAAATATTTTTCTATAGAAAAATTTTCGATAGAAATATTTTTCTATAGAAAAATTTTCGATAGAAATATTTTTCTATAGAAAAATTTTCGATAGAAATATTTTTCTATAGAAAAATTTTCGATAGAATTATTTTTCTATAGAAAAATCTTCAATAGAATTATTTTTCTATAGAAAAATTTTCAATAGAAATATTTTTCTATAGAAAAATTTTCGATAGAAATATTTTTCTATAGAAAAATTTTCGATTGAATTACTTTTCTATAGAAAAATTGTTGAGAGAATTATTTTTCTATAGAAAAATTTTCGATAGAATTATATTTCTGTAGAAAAATTTTCGATAGAATTATTTTTCTATTGAAAAATTTTCGATAGAATTATTTTTCTATAGAAAAATTTTCGATAGAATTATTTTTCTATAGAAAAATTTTCGATAGAATTATTTTTCTATAGAAAAAATTTCGATAGAATAATTTTTTTATAGAAAAATTATTGGTAGAATTATTTTTCTATATAGACAAATTTTCGATAGAATTATTTTTCTATAGAAAAAATTTTGAGAGAATCACTTTTCTATAGAAACATTTTTGACAGAATTATTTTTCTATAGAATTATTTTTCTATAGAAAAATTTGCGATAGAATTATTTTTCTATAGAAAAATTTTCGATACAAATATTTTTCTACCAAAAACTTTTCGATAGAAATATTTTTATATAAAAAACTTTTCGATAGAAATATTTTTCTATAGAAAACTTTTCGATAGAAATATTTTTCTATACAAAAATTTTCGATGAATTATTTTTCTGTAAAAAGATTTTCGATAGAATTATTTTTCTATAAAAAGATTTTCGATAGAATTATTTTTCTATAGAAAAATTTTCGATAGAATTATTTTTCTATAGAAAAAATTTCGATAAAATTATTTTTTTATAGAAAAATAATTGGTAGAATTATTTTTCTATAGAAAAATTTTTGATAGAATTATTTTTCTATAGAAAAATTTTCAATAGATTTACTTTTCTATAGAAAAATTTTCGACAAATTTATTTTTCTATAGAAAAATTTTCGATAGATTTATTTCTCTATAGAAACATTTTGGAAAGAATTATTTCTTATAAAAAAATTTTCGATCGAATTTTTTTCTATAGAAAAATTTTCGATAGAATTATTTTTGTATACAAAAATTTTTTAAAGAATTATTTGTTTAGAGAAAAGTTTTCGATAGAATTATTTTTCTATGCAAAACTTTTCGATAGAATTATTTTTCTATAGAAAAATTTTCACTAGAATTACTTTTCTATAGAAAAATTTTTAAGAGAATTATTATTCTATAGAAACATTTTCGATAGAATTATATTTCTGTAGAAAAATTTTCGATAGAATTATTTGCAGAGATAATCATCAATTTAACTCATTGAGTTTGATGGAACATCACTACGTTTAATTGATTGTGTTTAATTGATTGTGATGTTCGATCAAACTCAATGAGTTAAATTGATGTTTATCTCTGCAATTTGACAACTCGACTGTGGTCGAGGGCGCTAGGTGCTGATGACGTCCTGTGGCGGGACAGAAATTGCAATCCACTGAGCCGCGTTCAAAAAAGAATTTTTTCAGTTTTTCTCCACAATTACTTTTCAAATTTTCAAAATTAATAATTTGAAAGTTAAATGAACTCAAGCCTGATTAAACCTAATTTTTCAATCAATTCTAAAGTTCAAATAATTAATTCCCAAATAAAGAAAAATAAAATTATTTTCCTAAAATGTTTGATAGAATTATTTTTCTATAGAAACTTTTTAGATGGATTTTTTTTTTTCTGTAGAAATAGGATTTTTTTTCTATAGGAAAAATTTCTATAGAAATATTTGTTGCAGTGTTGGGTAAGTGTATTTGTGGTTAGGCTATTGTTAAAAAGTTTAAGTTCCTTTGCAAATAAAGGTTGGATGAAGATAAACACTGAACACCAAGTTGTGGAATGGTTGTTGCACTGTGTATTACATAAATAAATGTCGAGGGCTTTTGTTAATTCAGTTACATGTGTAAATATACACCAAAAACAATTTTATATTTTATTTCAAATGTGCTAATGAATATGCATTTTAACATTGTTTTTTAACAGTTTTTTATATATTTTTTTTTTTTGTTTGAACACATTCAAAATATTTACAGGCCTCAAGCTATTTATTCTATTGTTAATACTCGTACTCTACATATTTTGTTTGTTCAAATTCTTTTGTGATATATTTCAATTTGGGATGGTCGCGTGACTGTTATTATCCTTTATATGTATATTCATGATCGTGGTTTGAATCCCAATATACATATTTCACCCATCAGCAGTAAATCAATGCTGTCTTTCACGCTTTAAATTCAACTCACTGGTATTCACGCGTGATACGTCTATAATACTCGCGTTTACATCCCTATTCTAAATTTATATGAACTAAAATCATTTTTTCCTTTGTTCGCAAAAAAATAAATAAATAAATGTAGATATTTTCATATGCAAATTGTCCCTAACAATATAAATGAATAAAATAGAAATGAAAAGGAGTAAAGGAAAAAACGTTCAAAATAGCCAACTATTGCATGAATAAATATATTTATAGTATTTGTGGTATTGATTCTCGAATGCAAATAAGTAGAACTTTATTTAGTTACTTGTTAATAATTCACATTTTTACTAACAGCATTTGCTCATTTTGCTTTGGACATACAAATCAAATGACGACGAAATATTTTAAATATTCAACACGAACGAAATTATAGGTTATTGACTTAGAATGCATTTGAGCTTGAAGGGTAATTTTTTTTTTAAAAGCTAGGGGAAAATGTGAAATACATATAAATGTAAAATATAATTTTGTAGATTTTCTTTTTCACAAAGTAAATTTTTTAAAAAGTAATTCTCAAAGTAATGCTTCTGAGTGTTTTTCAGCAGCTCTGAATCGAAAATTCAGGGTCACTAATAGCATTGGTTGGCGGTTTGGTGATTTAGTACCCCATAATATCCAGAGGCTGAGAGCCATATAATATGAAATTCGTTGTTCATAGCGTATGATTTTTAAAGAAGGTTAGTGGATTCCGGTTGCCTTATTGGAGTACAGGCGCTTTGGTATTTTGTTGGCTATTGGTTCGCTATGACGAGGCGTAGGCAGCTCATACCACCAGAAGCCGAAGACTTTTTATAATTTTCGAAAATAAATAAAATCATTCGCATTCTGCATATAGTAGCCGACGGCTACAGCAAGAATGTAGGAAGTGAAGGTAGATGAAAACTGAAAAATGTTTGTTTTTGTTCAGTCGCTTTTACTTTTGGTTTATGAACATAATTCTTAATAGTTATGTTTGTAAATTTAGTAATAATGCGAGGTTTTCGATCTGTCTAAATTGGGGATAATCCTCCTGAAGAGATGGCTTAACCAACCATCGAAACGCGTCGAGGAATTTGGTTTCTCCGCAAACATTTTTTGGCTTTTTATCAATAAATTGATCTGTTACATTAATAAATAAATGTAACAGGTTTGGGATCAAATGCAAATACACTTCTTTTTGGAAAAAAAATTTTCTATAGAAAAATTTTTGATAAAAAAATTGTCTATAGAAAAATTTTTGAAAAAAAAATTTTCTATAGAAAAATTTTTGATAAAAAAATTTTCTATAGAAAAATTTTTGATAAAACAATTTTCTATAGAAAAATTTTTGATAAAACAATTTTCTATAGAAAAAATTTTTGATAAAAAAAAATTTTCTATAAAAAGATTTTTAATAAAAAAATTTTCTACAGAAAAATTTTTTATAGAAAAATTTTTGATAAATAAATATTCTATAGAAAAATTTTTGATAAAAAATTTTCTATAGAAAAATTTTTGATAAAAAAATTTTCTATAGAAAAATTTTTGAAAAAAAAAAATTTCTAAAGAAAAATTTTTGATGAATAATTTTTGATAAAAAAAATTTCTATAGAAAAATTTTTGATTAAAAAAATTTTCTATAAAATAAATTTTTGAAATAAAATTTTCTATAGAAAAATTTTTGATAAAAAAAATTTTCTGTAGAAAAATTTTTTATAAGAAAATTTTCTATAGAAAAATTTTTGATAACAAAATTTTCTATAGAAAAATTGTTAATAAAAAAATTTTCTATAGAAAAATTTTTGATAAAAAAAATTTCTATAGAAAAATTTTTGATAAAAAAAATTTTCTACAGAAAAATTTTTGATAAAAAAAATTTTCTATGGAAAATTTTTTGATAAAAAATTTTTCTATAGAAAAATTTTTATAAAAAAATTTTCTATAGAAAAATTTTTGACAAAAAAATTTTCTATAGAAAAATTTTTGATAAAAAAAATTTTCTATAGAAACGTTTTTGATAAAAAAATTTTCTATAGAAAAATTTTTGATAAAAAAATTTTTTATAGAAAAATTTTTGATAAAAAGATTTTCAGAAAAATTAGGTTTCATCAGGATTGAGTTCATTTTAATTTTCAAATTATTAATTTTGAAAATTGGAAAGTAAATTATGGAGAAAAACTGAAAAAAATATTTTTGAACGCGGCTAGTGGATTGCAATTTCTGTCCCGCCACAGAACGTCATCAGCACTTAGCGCCCTCGACCACAGTCGAGTTGTCAAATTGCAGAGATAATCATCAATTTAACTCATTGAGTTTGATCGAACATCACCACGTTTAATTGATTGTGTATTCTCCTATTACTTGTTTTGCTCGATCTTTTCACTTGCCGTTGGCATGTAGAGAAGAACAAGACTTTTTGGTTTGATGCTATTTTTAGAATACTAACAATGTTAACAACATATGTATGTAATTAAATTACATGAATGTATGTAAATGCAACGTGCCCTTTGCTTTTAATTATTTGGGAATTAATTATTCGAACTTTAGAATTAATTGAAAAATTAGGTTTCATCAGGCTTGAGTTCAATTTTCAAAATTAATAATTTGAGGCTTGAGTTCAATTTTCAAAATTAATTATTTGAAAATTAAAATGAACTCAAGCCTGATGAAACCTAATTTTTCAATTAATTCTAAAGTTCGAATAATTAATTCCCAAAAAAAGATTTTCTATAGAAAAATTTTTGATAAAAAAATTTTCTATAGAAAAATTTTTGATAAAAAAATTTTCTATAGAAAAATTTTTGATAAAAAAATTTTCTATAGAAACATTTTTGATAAAAAAATTTTCTATAAAAAATTAGACCGATTCCTATAAAATTTGATGTACTGACCAATAGTTGCATAAAACCTCTCTATTCTAAATTGAGTCGTCATAGCTAATATAATTGTATTCAATTTATTAGCATTAATATGTTTTCCGGATCAGGGTTATATGGGAGCTCTAACTAAATGTGAACCGCTTTTGTGCATTATTAATTTACAATTTTTCCAAGATATCCAAAATAGTTTTGTAAAATTTCGTCCCTCTGGCTCTTTTCGTTAAGGCGCTATCGCGCTTTTATCAGACAGACAGACGGATATAAACCCCCTTTTCTCTTTGTATTTTTGTGTTTCCGGAAGTTTTTTATATGGGAGCTATGGTCCAGTGGTGACCGATTGTGACAAAATTTTCAACACTTGTTGGCATTGACATAAGACTTCCTTGTGCTAAGTTTAGTGGCCAAAGATATTACACTTTATCATTTATTGGCATTTAAGTGTATTTGAGGTGGAATTTAGGCTGTTTCCGTAAGTTTTTTGTATGGAAGCTATTATTAAAGATGAACCGATTTCGATGAAATTTTGTATGCTGCCTAGTGCTTATGTTAAACTTTTATATACCAAATTTTATCATCATAGCTGTTATAATTTGTCATTTATTAGCAAATAAGCGATTAGCCTAAACGGGGATATATGGGAGCTATGGACAAATGTGAACCAATTTTGCATAGTCTCAACACCAAAAGTTTTCCAGCAGTAAAGAACATTTTTGCCAAGTAATAGTGAAGTAGCTTCTTTCGTTTAGGCGTTATCGTGCTTTTAACAGACAGACGGACATAACTCAATTGTCTAAGAATTTCATAAGGATTCAGAATATATACTTTTTGTGTTTGAGCCAATATTAAGGATATTACAAACGGAATGACAATCTCAATATACCCCCCATTCTGTTTGATGGTGTCTATCGAAATGGAGTAGAATTTTTTTCTTTTTCAAACATCAGAATTACACATTGAAAAAAATACCTATTTTAATTAAAGGTATACAAAACAGCAACTCTGTCGATGATTTTTTTCTTCTGCTTTTTTTTATGAGACATCTTGCCAGGGATGCCACACTGAGAGCCTAGGCTCTAGTCCGCAGGTTTTCCGCCACTGCTTATTTAATTTGCAACTTCTCTGCATATTACAAAGGTTTCAACTATCCGCTACTTTTATAAAAAGCGGAGAAAATGATGTTCAAAAAACGTATTTTTCGTTTGAAAAATTTTGATTTCAGCCATTATGTAAAAATCTAAAATTATATACAATTAATTATCCCCAACAATAATGAATAATAAAATTTTAAATTACCATATTATTTTTACTTGTGTTTCTTAATATTTTATTTTTTTTTGTACTTTTACACACCATAAACCACAAGAATTTTAACACCCAACAAAATTAACTTTATATTAAAAAATTCATATAAACTCATATTCATAATTAACTTTATCTATATCTTTCTTTCTTTCTTTCTTTCTTTCTTTCTTTCTAGTTTCATCCATCTGCAATTTTGATGTCAGGAAGGGGAAAAAAACTTTTAATACAAAGTTTCGTTTTTGTTTTACTCAAAGGACGTCAAAGTAACAAAAAAGAAAACCTTTGAGTGTGTGTTTGTGTGTGTGTTCCAAGAAATTATAATTTTTACGCATAAAAAAGGTTCGTGTAATTTGAATTTAGCATAAGAGAATTTATTGTAAAATAGAAAAAAGAGAATACAAAATAAAAAAATGTTTAGCTATAAAACAAAGAAAAGAAATTGTTTAAGCCCTCAAACCACAAAGACGAAACATAAAAGTTCAATGAGGTGTTAAACCATAATTTGCACAACAAACGCTCAAACACCAGCAGCAAAAAAAAAGTCGTTAAACATAACCGGTAGTTTCAAAATATAGAAAAGACTCCAAAGCTTATCAGGTCTTTGAAGGCAAATAGGATGATACAGATGTAAGCAAGCTAACTTAAAGCAAAAGCTTTAACTAATTTGCTTACCATCTGACTAGTTTGGGAGATGTGTTACAAATTTGGAACTACTGGTTAGATTTATATAAACTTTCACTAACACTTTCATACATTTGCATTGTTAAACAACCAAGAAACTCATTTTCCTCTTACTTTTTGCTTAATTCCATTCAGTTGGTTTTAAAAAATTAGCTTTTGTTCTTAGAACAGTGTTTGCTATTCAATTTTGAGTTCACAGTGGGGCAAAATTAAAATATGTCTCATAAATTATTTCCAAAATTTTAACTTATGTAAACGTTTGTTTGAAAACTGCGAAAATAGCGTTAAGTAATTTTTTAACAATTTTAGATTTTTATATTTTTAGATAAAAATCTATTTATACCCTTCACCACCATATGTGGAAAGGGTTTGTGCTGCTGTAAGTAATGCATAAAAGTATTTATCATCGACCCACCTTTTAGTATACCAATAGACTTAATATCAGCTCCTGTGTCGCTTAAAGGTAGAAGGCCAATGCACGCGGCAAGCGGCTGTGGGCGGCAATCAGCCCTTTTTTGATTTGTCAAATTTCCAGCGGCAATGGAAAAAAGTAGAACTTTGTTCTACTTTTCCGAGCGGCAGATTTTTTTAGTGCTGTCAGATTTAATTATAACCTACTCAAATATTTTTTTATATGAATATTTTTGTGAACAAGCGCACATTTTATGTACTGGCAATACTACGACCGCCTGCAGCCGCATGCCGCGTGTTTTGGGCCTGTACCTTTATGTCAGTCCATCCATACAGTGTTATTTCTTCATACATCGAAGTGCAAAAAATTAACATTCTATCATCAGTATCAGTTTACTTTTACGTAGATAAAAAAAAATCCAAAAAATTTCGGAATCCGTCGACTCCTTGGGGTACCTGCCTTGAGCCCCATGTTTTCTTCTATTTTTCTTCTCAAGTCGCAATTCTGAGCAGAATTTTGTGAAATTCAACGCACGACTATTAATTAATTCAAAAAATATATCAACTAATTTTGGTTGAAATTCGTCTACTCCTTGGGGTACCCGCCCTGGACCCCAATTTTTCTTTTCAATGTACAACTATTTCTTAACAGAATTTAAAAAATTAAACACACGTCTATTGATTATTTCAGGAAAGAGTTATTCTAATTTTTGTTGAGATCCCCTGACACCTTGAGGTACCTGCCATCGACCCCAATTTGCTCACTTATTTTTGTTCTCGATGTATAAGCCAGAATTCTCAACAATATTTGATGAAATTCAGCACACGTCTATAAGTTTATTCAGCAAAGAGCCTTACCAATTTTGGTTAAAATCCGTTAACTCCTTGGGATCTGCTTTGGACCCCCATTTTCACTTATTTTCATTTCTCAATTTAAGCAGAAATTCTCAACAGAATTTGATGAAACACATCACACATCTATTAGTTGACCCAAAAAAGAGCTTTACTAGTTTGGTTGAAATCCGTCGACTTCCAGGGGACTTGCACTTAAATTCAATTTGAATACAAAGTTACGCCTAAATGACTGCAACACTTTTTGCTTAAATTATGCATAACAATTTATATGACTTTTTTTCAGAAAATTTTGAACTTTGTTCTACGATCGGTAAATTTCGGTGAATTTTTTTCACTAAATCTAAAGAAGAGACTTTCACCTTTAACATGGTTATGGTGGGAGCACCGAGCAAAGCCGAGCCAATTTAGTTTTTGTCCAAAGAAAAACGAAAACACTAAATTTTGTAGAGCTTTTTTGATTTTTTTTTATATCTCCTAAACTATATACGAGATTAAGTCATTTTCTTCTGCAGACATAAACCAATGTTCCGTGTCATAATTAAGCCAACTTCTACCTAAACTATATTCGATGAGTTTGATAAAAAATTTCATATTTTTTCGTTTAAGAACATTAAGCACATTTCAATAACTTTTTCTTGAAAGCAATTATTCGTCATTAATATCTAGGCTCTTCTCTATAGAACTGCATCATTAGATTTTTCAAAAGCGGTGGTCAAGAAATGGCTTTTTTGCAGCAGAAATACCATAGTGCGTCCGTCTGGATTGCTGGCTGTCTGGACCCCCATGTAAACCATGTAATCAAAGTACAGGTCGAAAGTGTAAAGATAATTTGATGAAATTTGGCACTGATAATTTGTTTGATAGTGGGACCATGGTTATTGAAATTCGTCAAAAACTGTCCACGATTTATATTACCTCGCATAGGTCCCACTTCCCATAATTGATATTTTGGCCACAAATATCAATAATTTTTCATGAAATTTAAAGATATTATTTTGAAAACCAAAATCACTGTTCAAAATTTCGTTGAAATCGGTCCATATCTGACATTAGCTCCTATACAAATTCTTCTGTCAAAACGCAAAAATCTCAAAATCTGAGTAGAATCAAAATTTTATGTTTATTTTGTGAATACATAAAATATGTAAAAATTATAACGAAAAACTAAATTTTCTAAGTTTTGAGATAATCGGGCCACATTTGACCCTAGATCCAATATAAGTATAAATGATATAAAATTTAGCAAATATTTGTCTTTATACATGAAAAAGAACAGAAGAACTTTGAACTTAGTGGTGAAGGGTATCGTATGGTCGGGCTTGACCGACTATAGCACTTTCTTCTTGTTTTCAGATATTTTCGATACACAAATTTTTTCTAGAAACATTTTGGATAAAAATATTTTTCTTTGAAAATTTCTGTGAATTTCTGTGAGCTCATTTATTTCATAAAAATTGTTAAGAAAAAAGGTCGAATAAACAAAAAAATCACTAAAAATAATTAAAAAAAAATTTTTGATATAAAAATGTTCTATAGAAAAATTTTCTTAAAAATTTTTGATAAACAAATTTTTGATAAAAAAATTTTCTATAGAAAAATTTTTGGTAAAAAAAAATTTTGGTAAAAAAAAATTTTATATGAAAATTTTTGTTAAAACAATTTTCTCTATAAAAATTTCTTATAAAAAAATTGTATATAGAAAAATTGTTGAGAAAAAAATGTTCTATACAAAATTTTTTGATAAAAGTATTTTCTCTGTAAAAAATTTTTGACACAAAAATTTGACACAATTTTTGATACAAAAAAGTTTCTCTATAAAAATCTTAGTTGATGGTCGTTATTTTAGATAAAAAATATCTATAGTATATATTTTGATAAAAAAATTTGTAAAAAAAAAAAGATTTTCTATAAAAAAATGTTTCAAAAAATTACAAAATAGTCGGGATATAAATATTATTCAAAAAGAAAGAGTATTCGCATTTGATCCCAAATCTTTTACATTATTTATTAAAGTAACAGACTTATTTATTAAAGTAACAGACTAATTTATTAAAGTAACAGACTAATTTATTAATAAAAAGCCAAAAAATGTTTGCGGACAAACCAAAATTCCTCGACGCGTTTCGATGGTTGGTTACGCCATCTCTTGAGGAGGAGTATCCTCAACTTAGACAGATCGAAAATCTCCCATTATTACTTTTTTACAAACACAATCATTACAAATTATGTCTGTAAGCCATAAGTAAACACAAACATTTTTCAGTCTCATCTTTCTATAGAAAAAGGTTTGATAAAAAAATTGTTTATATAAAAATTTTTGATAAAAAAATTGGTTATAGAAAAATTTTTGATAAAAAAATTTTGATAAAAACCAATTTTCTATCAAAAAATTTTTTAAAAAAAATTTCTATCTAAAAATTTTCTTTATTGAAAAGCTTAATCATTTCAATAAAGTTTAAAAAAAATTTCTATAGAAAATTTTTTTAAACTTTATTTTAAACATCTTAACTACACATTAAAAAAATACCTATTTTAGTTAAAAGTATAAAAAAGCGGCAACTCTGCCGACGATTTTTTTTGCTCTATTCTCTATATGCCGACCTCTGACTATAACACATTCCTGCTATTCCTATTAGCAGCACAGAGCTTCAATTAAAACCTCAAACAACATTTAGACCACCCCATTGTGCAACTCTAAAAACATTATAGAATTCAATAGAATATATTCTCTTCTGCTGGGGTTTTGTATGAATTTTATTATCTATTAAATTTATACACATAATACTCTGCTGTGTTTTCTATATCAAAAATTTTTGCATAATTCTGAAATATGAATTATTAAATTCTTAATAAAAATTAAAATGGAAAAAAAGTTCAAGTTCATTAATGAAGGACTAACTAGAAGATTGATGGAAAAAAATTAACTGCTTGAGAATTAAAAAAAAACCTTTTTTTATTAACATAATTTTATAATACTTGAGCTATATATGAATAATTATGTATATTTTTTAAAATCTGCATAAAATAGCAAATCATTTTTCGGAAGATTTAATAAGAAATAATGTTTTTAGGATAATGGAGTATTAATACCTAAATATTTTGTTAAAAAATTCTAAAAATTTCGGTTTTTTGATAACTAAGATTTCGACTCTGGGTAAAAGTTTGCTGAATTTATAGATTAAATTGTAAACTGCATCTGTTTTAATGCCTTGCATCTAGTTAATACAAATATAATGTCTAGCATCGCAATGCTAGACTATTAGCAACGGATTGTGAACTTATCTATTGTATTTAGCCATAGCAGTTTTGCAAGAATAACAGACACATAATTTTCAAATGTTGTTTAAACATGATGAAGGTTTTCCAGTGTCAATATTCGAAAGTTCGTGTTTTAAGACCCTTTTCGGCAATTTTTTCCTAATTATTATTTAAAATTACGAATGAAATGAGAAAAGTGTATGAGTCCATATGCAGGGTTTAGCCTACCATTATTTTAATATCACTTGCAAGACCTAAAAATATATACTTAAGTGTAAAACTTTTATTTTGAATTTTCAACAATTTACTACAAGTAAACTATACAAACCATTTAACGTATAGAACCCATACCCATATACGAGTACATACTTATAAAATAATGTCCTTATGCACATGTCCTTATTACATTTTGTCATTTATTGTGTTTGCTGTCTATTCTCTGGAGTCATATTATAAATGCATTTTAATGGGCATCGATCATGACTGGTTGATGGTGCATGAACCATCAAGTGTTTTAATGGGTATAAATTAGGATGACCATTTGAAAATTGTAAAAAATTTGGTTTTTATAAAGGACAAAGAGGAAACAAGTAAGAAAGTGCTATAGTCGGTCAAGCTCGACTATACGATACCCTTCACCACTAAAGTCAAAAATGCTCTTTTTCCTGTGTAAAAAGAAATATTTCCTAATTTTGCCATCATACAAACATTATTTCAAAAATTATATATTTAAGCTTTCTCCGTCATCTGGACTTATATAAGAGCTAGGGTCACATGTTGACCGATTATCTCGAAATTTGGCAAATTGATTGCATTTGTTACAAAAATTATGAATGCAAAAAATCAATTGAAAATTTCCATTATCTTTAGATTTACGAGCGTTTTAGTGATTTTTGTCTCATTTAGTGCATTTTTAAAGAAGAGTTTGTATGGGAGCTATGGTCAAATGTGGATTGACTTCAACGAAATTTGGTACAGTCATTTTGGTTTGCAAAATAAATTTTAAATTTCACTAAAAAATATTTATATTTGTGACCAAAATATCAATTCCGGAAAATGGGACCTATGGGAGGTACTATAAATAATGGACCGTTTTCGACGAATTTCAGTAGCCATGGTCCCACTATCAAAAAAGTTATCTGTTCCAGATTTTATCAAATTACCTTTAGAATTGCAACCTGTTCATTGATTACACTGTTCACATGGGGGTCCAGCCAGACGGACGGACGGACTGACATCGTTAAATGGCCTCAGAAAGTGATTCTAAGCCTGTTGGTATACTAAAAGGTATAAGACAAATATTTTAAAGTGTTACATAAATCAGCACAAGCTTATAACACCCTTTCCACCTATGGTGGTGTAGGGTATAAATATTATACTCGCTCAGGACAGATCGATTGTCGCAGGTAAGAAAAATTTTTAAAATTTGTTCACTTATTTTCCTTTTTAATGTACAAGTCGCGATTCTTAACAGAATTTGGTGAAATTCAACATACGTCCATTAATAAATTCAAAAAAATTGGGCTACCTGCCTTGAATCCTCATTTTTTTACCAATTTTTATTTTCAATATTCAAGTCGAAATTCTCACCAGGGGCCAAATTACCGCATTCGATATCGATCGAAAACTCAGACTTTTCAGCGAATATTGTGAAGTATACTTTAGGGATGTTTAAAGTTACTTCGATGAAAAAAGTTTGTTGAAGTTTGATATTCATTTTGATTCGCTTTTAAAAACAAATAGTTCAATTAAAACTCTTTTACTATTGTTCATCTTTTGGCAAATAACTTACAAAAAAATATAGTAAATTGTGCATCTTTTAAATAATTATAATTATCCTTAAAGTAAGCTTTACAAATGTTTTGAAAATATCTAAGATTTCGATCGATATCGAATGCCGTAATTTGGCCCCTACATTTGATAAAATTCGACACACGTCTATTAATTAATTAACAAAAACTCTATTAATTTTGGTTGAAATTAGTCGACTCCTTGGGGTACCTGCCGTGGACCCTACGACTGTACTAATTTTTGTTGAAATCACTCACTCTAAATTTAAGGTAGAAACATAATTGGGACGAATGACTAATTTCGTCCAGCACGACGAATTCGGCTTTGAAAATTCGTCTTGTAAATTCGTATATTGAACACATTTAGGACGAATAAACGTTGTTGACGCCATTTTTGTTGATTTTGTATTTGCACAAATTACTTACACTTTCGGACATATCGCGCACTCACAAAATTTGCAATTTTTTTATTTTATTCTTTATTTTTTTATTTATTCTTAATTACACAAGATTTTTACATTTAAATAATTTAATTTGAAATAAATAATTTTTTGTTTACATTTTATAAGGTGACCATATTTAACAAGAACACATATAAATTCTAATATTTTACAACAGAAGTTGAAATACAGCCACTCCAATCCAGTTTAGTCGTCGTTCGTCTGCGTATGAAATAGAAATAAACCTATCGCACTGTTCGGTACGCACGACGAATTTCGTCGTACGCATCAATTGTGAGCACACTCATATAAGTCCATATGTTATATTTCTAACGACGAATATTCGTTCCGAAAAATTGGTCGTTCGTTCCAATTGTGTTTCATACTTTAATTTGATTAAAAAGTTACGCCTAAACGACTGCAACACTTTTTACATAAATTATGCGTAACAATTTAAGTAAGTTTTTCAGAAAATTTTGAACTTTGTTTTACGATTGGTGAACTTTTTTCGCTCAATCCAAAGAAGAGACTTTCACGTGGTTATGGTGGAAGTACCGACCAAAACCGAGCCAACTTAGTTGAATTTTGTAGAGCTTTTTTGTTTTCCTGATATCTCCTAAACTATGTACAAGATTAAGTTAATTTCTTCTGAAGACATAAACCAAGATTCTGTATCTTAATTAAGCCGTTATTAAGATTAAAGCTGTAAAACTATATTCGATGCATGAGATACTGAGTTTGAAGGGACCTGCCATGGAATCCAATTTTTTCCTCAAGCGTCGATAAGTTCATCCGACAAAGAGCTCATCCAATTTTAGTTCAAATCCGTTTACTCCTTGGGGTGCCTTCTTTGGACCCCCTTATTTTTATACCCACCATCAAAAAGAATGGGGGGTATATTGAGATTGTCATTCCGCTTGTAATTTCCCTTATTTTGGCTCAAAAATCATATATTCTGAATCCTTATGAAATTCTAAGACGATTGAGCGATGTCCGTCTGTCTGTCTGTCTGTCTGTCTGTCTGTCTGTCTGTCTGTCTGTCTGTCTGTCTGTCTGTCTGTCTGTCTGTCTGTCTGTCTGTCCGTCTGTCTGTCTGTCTGTCTGTCTGTCTGTCTGTCTGTCTGTCTGTCTGTCTGTCTGTCTGTCTGTCTGTCTGTCTGTCTGTCTGTCTGTCTGTCTGTCTGTCCGTCTGTCTGTTGAAATCACGATAACGCCTATACGAAAGGAGCTAGCTCACTGAAACTTAGTAGAAACATGCTTTGTCTATGAAAAAATTTTCGTATTGAAATTGGGCAAAATCGGTTAACATTTGACCATAGCTCCCGTATAACCTCGCCTACTCCAATCGCTTATTTGCTAATAAATAACAAGCTATAATAGCTATGATGACAAAATTTGTTGTATAGAAGTACTGCATAAGCCCTAAGCAGCACATGAAATTTCACATTTAGTCATAGCTCCCATACAAAAAACTTACAGAAATAGCCAAAATTTCACCTAAAATAAAAAACTTACGGAAACACAAAAATACAAAAAGAAAACACGGTTTATGTCTGTCTTTCTGTCAGAGAAAAACGCGATAGCTCCTTAACTACAAGAGCTAGAGAGACAAAATTTAGCAAAAATATTTCCGATATGTTATAAAAATTGTGTGCTGAAAATGGATAAATTCGGTTCGCATTTAGTTAGAGCTCCCATATAGCCCTGCCCCGGGAATCACATTTATGCTGATAAATTGAATAATATTGTTAAATCTATGACTACTTAATTTAGAACAAAGAAGTTTTATGCAACTTTCAGTCAGTGTATCAAATTTTATAGTAATCTGTCCATTTTTGACCTTAGCTTTCATATAAAAACCACTCCCGATAACCACTCAAATGCCACAAACGCCAGTTAAAAGCTATTAAATTATAGACTATGTCAGTTATGGCCACTAAATTTTGCAAAATATATGGACCTGTCGTATTGCTGTCAACTTATTTATCCTAACTAAAAATTAAGCTAAACGAAAAGTATTTAACAACTTATTAATGTAAAACCATACCCGGTTACGATAACGAATTTTTTTCAAAGTAAATATATACTAGGGAAACCACTTAAACACTTTTGAATGTTGAACTATAAAGCTACTGCAACCGAAGTTATTCCAAATATTTTACCAACAATACCAACTAGCGTAACAACTTTTTTCCAATTTGGTCCATGTTTTGAATTTGCTGCACCCTCGTAGATATATGAGATATGTTTCTAAATTTAACACAACTTGATGGTGGGTATATAAAATTAGGCACAGCCGAATCTATAAATAAATAACTCTTACTTGTTATTTATTTATTTGATAAAATTCAGCAAACGTCTATTAGTTGACCTAACAAAGAGCTTTACTAATTTTGGTTGTCTAACTAATTTTGGTTGTCGTCGACTCCTTTAATTTGATTAAAGTATTACGCCTAAACGACTGCAACACTTTTTGTTAAATTATGCGTAACAATTTATATGAATTTTTTCAAAAAATTTTGAACTTTGCTCTACGATCGGTGAATTTTTTTCGCTCAATCTTAAGATGAAACTTTCAAGTGGTTATGGTGGGAGCACCGAGTAATCTAAGTTTTTGTCCAAAGAAAAACACTGAGTTCTGTAGAGCATTTTTTGTTTTCCTGATATCTGCTATTCTATAAACGAAAATATATTATTTTCTTCTGCAAACTAAATTTTCTACATTAATTAAATCGACATCAAGTTTAAAGCTGTAAAACTATATTCGATGCATCAGCTTCTGAGCTTGGTAACAAATTTCATCACATTTCGTTTAAAACTTTTAATATTTTTAATCTTCGATTACTAGAAATCGGTTTTACCTAATTCGCTTTAATGTGAGCGTAAGAAACATTTATTGCATAATATTTCCTACATGTTCTTTGTTTTTATTCTTTGCATTTTATTGAGATATAAGCTACCCTAATACAAACATAATCACCCAAATGCATCAAGTAACTATTTATAGTCTATAAGTCTGAAATGAACTGTCGATTACATTATTAGGTTTAATAATGTCCCCAAAGGGATTCTATGTTACTATTTGCAATGTAAATCACACGTATACATACGCATACTTACATAAAAACATATTTATTTGAAACATGCAATAAAATATGAATTTACAGGCATCACTTCTATAATACGATGTATAACTAGGTCCGTTCATAGTAGCGTGTTATATGAAAAAGTGTTCTAAAAGACTAGTGCCAACAAGTAAGAGTGTTATATTCGGCTGGGCCGAATCTTATATACCCACCATCAAACATATCTCACATTTCTGTGAACCAAATTAGAAAAAATATATTACGCTAGTTGGTATTGTTTTTAAAATCTTGGGACTAAATTCGGTTGCAGTAGCTTTATAGCTCAACATTTAAAAGTATCTAAGTGGTTTCCCTAGTATTTACTATGCACAAGTTCGGTTCACAAACAGATTTTTTTAGTTTTACATTTATCTTATATTCTTAAACGAGCAATAATTGTATATATATATATATATATATACATATATATATATATATATATATATATATATATATATATATATATATATATATATATATATATATATATATATATATATATATATATATATATATATATATATATACATATATATATATATGTATATATATATATATATAGAATGGCTATCTCGAAAACGGCTCTAACGATTTTGATAAAATTTGGACAGTGGGTATCTTTTTTGATGTATAGGTCGAAGAAGAATGGACTTTTGGAACTTTTACCTCTAAGAGGGTAAAAAGGGGAAAAAATCGAAAACGCTATGTCTCCTAAAGTAATAGGTATAGAAACAAAATTAAAATTACGTTTTAAACAGCTTTGAAAATAAGCGGACAGGTGTTTGGTACTTTTTTGAAACTATGTCCGGTAGGGAGTAAAAAAGGGTGAAAATAGTTTTTTTGGCACCTTTTTAACCCACTCTTATATTTTAAACTAAAGAATATAGAAAGAAACTTGGTACTGCAATCAATAGATGTAAAAAAACATGAAACACGTATTTGGTACTTTTTTGATTTTGGAGCCAAAATGGGTAAAAAAGGGATAAAATGATAACTTAACATCTCCAAAGTAATATGAATAGGAACATTATACATTATGTTAAATGCGTTTTAAAAAAATGTACCGAATTCAATTGGCACCAAAAAAGTACCAAATATACATATGGAACTTTTAGAAATTAGGGAATAAAAAGGGGAAAAATTAGTATTATTTTAAACAAATGAATGTTTGTCTGTATGTATGTTCTTTATAGAATAGTAAACTGTGAATTTGATTGTGTTATGCTCTTTAGCGAAGATGTTGCGGATAAGCCGGCGAAGGTTTTAAAGTTGATAAGACTATTTTCCGACAGATGGCGCCACTGAAAATTACTAAAAATTAATTAAATCGTAAACTGTACATTTGATCATGCTATGATCTTTAGCAAAGTTGTAGCGCATGAGCCGACGAAGGCTTTTTTGTTGGTATGAATAATTTCCGTCAGGTGGCGCTACAGAAACTTAATTTTAATCGTAATCTGTACATTTAATCATGCTACAATCTTTAGCAAAGTTGTTGCACATGAGCCGACGAAGGTTTCTTAGTTTGTATGAAGAAATTTCGACAGGTGGCGCTACTGAAATTTACTCAAAGTCAATTTAATCGTATGCTGTACATTTAATCATGCTATAATCTTCAGCAAAGTTGTTACGGATAAGCCGAAGAAGGTTTATGAATTGGAATAAGCAAAGTCCGACAGGTGGCGCCACAGAAAACTACTCAAAACGAATTAAATCGTAAACTGTGCATTTGATCAGACTATAATCTTTAGCAGAGTTGTTGCGCATGAGTCGACAGAGGTTTCTGTTGATATGAATAATTTCCAAAATTATTCAAAATGAGTTAAACTGTAAACTATGCAAACTATGTGTTGGTCGGACAAAATAAATCAAATAATTCAAAATTAACTGAATATTTCTACAATGTCTTTCCTCTAAATTTATTTTAGCACTTTATAATATAAAATATATAAAAACTTTAAAATTTTCCTCAAAATGCTTATCATAAAGCTCCGAGCAAGGCTCGGTCTACCAGTTACTAAGTTGTTAAATGCATTTCGTTGTGCTTAATATGTAGTTAGGCCAAGCACATTGATAGTAATACGGCAGGTCCATATATCGGGTTATCCATTTTGCGGTTTTGAAAAGAAAACGTAAATAAAACACATACAACATATTTTATGATATCTCTTTTTTATTATAAAATTTGAACGTTGAAAATATGTGTGGAATACTACATTTAAATGACCACCACGAGAAATGTTGCAAGCATTGATTCTTTTCAGATAATTTTGGGCCACATATTTGTCGGAATTTCAGTCATAACTTGATGAATGTTGATTTTTAAGTGCTCAAGAGTTAAAGGTTTATCTGCATAAACACGGTATTTCTTGTAGCCCCACAAAATAAGTCTAATGGTGTCAAATCGCATGATTGGTGGCCAGTTGATATCGTCATGACGAGAAATTACGCCACCAGGAAATGTCTCTTGCAATAAAGCCATATGTGCTCGAGTTGTGTTGCATGTGGCACCGTCCTGTTGAAACCACATAGTCTCCAAGTCGTATTCTTCAATAGCAGGCAAAAAAAGTTGGTTATCATATCCTAATTCCTGAGAACGACGAGGAATCGAAACATTCGGGTCTTCGGCAACACTTTAACTTACAGTAGCGATATTTTCAGCGGAACAAGCGAAACGATAATGGACATGCCTTACAATTTTTGGTAACGATCCAGTCTCTTCAAATTTCTTCACAATTTTGCCTGCGTGGTTGGACAATTATGGAAGCCATAATCTCCTCTTAAAACTAAGTTTGACACATGTCGAATTCCAGTTCTATACTTTTGAAACCACGAAATGGATCACCCTTTATTTTGATTGGTAGCTATCTAATTCCGTACAATCTTAATATACTGAATATACCTCCAAATCTTTTTGATTGTAGATATAACAAGTAAGAGTGATATATTTGGCTGTGCCGAATCTTGTATACCCACCATCAAGTTGTACGAGACTGCAGCTAATTCAAAATGTTGACCAAATGTGGTATTGTTGGTAATATATTTGGACTAAATTCGGTTGCAGTGGTATAGTTACTATAGTTTAACACTTAAAAGCATCAAAGTGGTTTCCCAAGTATTTACCTTGGACAAAATGCTATTCCATAACCGAATATAGTTTTACATTAATAAGCAGTTTCGTTGTGCCATAAACATGTTGATAGCAACACGGCAGGTTCATATATTTTGTTAGGAGTTCCTAACACATCTACCGTGTATAAAGTCATAACATAACATGACATAACATTGATTGATAGCTATCTAATTTCGTAGATGCAATCTTAATATAGTACCTCCAAATCTTTTTGATTGTAGATATAAAAAGGGGATGTTTTATATATAAGAACTATAGCCAAATGTTGACCGATTATTACAAAATTTTATATACTGGCTGGTATTATAAAAAAAGTTTATTTAATTTAATAGCTAATAACAACTTAAATAGCGGTAACCGCTAAAATGCGACAAAATTTTAGTGGTTACCGGGAACGGTTTTTATATGAGAGCTGTGGTTAAAAATGGACCGATTCCTATAAAATTTGACATACTGACTGAAAGTTTCATACAACTTCTCTGTTTTAAATTTAGTAGTCATAGATTTTACAATTTTATTCAATTTATCAGCATAAATGTGATTCAAGGGGCAGGGTTATATGGGTGCTCTAACTAAATGTGAACCGATTTTACCTATTTTCAGCACACAATTTCAATAACATATTGAAAATGCTTTTGCTAAATTTTGTCTGTCTAGCTCTTGTAGTTATGGAAGTATCGCGCTTTTCTATGACGGAAAGACGGGAGCTGTGGTCAAATGGTGACCAATTGTGACAAAATTTAGCACACTGGCTGGCATTGACATAAGACCTCCTCGTACTAAATTTAGTGATTATATCTGTTAAAGTTTTAGATTTATTGGCATTTAAGTGTATTTTAGGTGAAATTTTGGCTGTTTCCGTAAGTTTTTTGTATGGGAGCTATGACTAAATATGAACGGATTTTGATGAAATTTTATATGCTGCCTAGGGCTTACGCAAAACTTCTTAATACCAACTTTTATCATTATAGCTATTATAGTTTATTATTTATTAGCAAATAAGCGATTAGCGTAGGCGAGGCTACACGGGAGCTATGGTCAAATGTTAACCGATTTTGCCCAATTTCAAATACCAATTTTCTCAGAGATGAGGAATGTTTTTACTAAGTTTCAGTGAGCTAGCTGCTTTCTTTCAGGCGTTATCATGATTTCAACAGACAGACAGACAGACAGACGGACAGACAGAAGGACAGACATACGGACTTCGCTCAATCGTATTTGATTTTTGAGCCAATATTAAGGAAATTACAAACGGAATGACAATCTCAATATTATATATACAGGAACTATGGCCAAATGTTGACCGATTTAAGTGCCCATAGCTGTCGTAGTTTATAATTTAGTATTTGAGTAATTTCCGCGAGTGTTTTTATATGAAAGCTATATTCAAATATGGATCGATTCCTATAAACTTTAATATATTGACCAATAGTTGCATAAAACTTTCCTATTCTAAATTACAATTGTATTCTATTTATCAGCATTAATATGATTTCCGGGGCAGGGTTATATGGGAGCTCTAACCAAATGTGAACCGATTTCGTCTATTTTCGATACACAGCTTTCTCATACTTGTTGTATATTTGTGTTTCCGTAAGTTATTATACCCTTCACCACAATAGGTGGAAAGGGTATTAGAAGCTTGTGCTGATGTATGTAATGCATAGAAATATTTGTCTTAGACATATCAATATAGTATACCAATATAGTATATATATATATATATATATATATATATATATATATATATATATATATATATATATATATATATATATATATATATACTTTTAGTATACCAATATTCTTAGAATCACTTTATGAGTCGATTTAGCGATATCAGTCACCCCGTCTGGCAGGACGGCTGGCTGGACCCCCATGTAAACCATTTAATCAAAGTACAGATCGCAATTCTTAAGATAATTTGATGAAATTTAGCACAGATCATTTTCATGATAGAAGCACCACGTTTATGATACCTCCCATAGGTCCCACTTTCTGGAATTGATAATTTGGCCAAAAATATCTACATTTTTTTTTTTATAAAATTTGGAACAAATACTGCTTATGTAAACCAAAATTATTGTACCAAATATACGTTGAAATAGGTCCACATTTGACCATAGCTCCCATACAAACTCTTTTGTCAAAACGCATAAAATGAGACAAAAATCACTAAAACGCTTGTAAATCTGAAGATAATGACAATTTTAAGTTCTTTTTTTGCATACATAATTTTCGTTAAAACTGTAATAAATTTGTAAAATTTTGAAATAATCGGTAAACATTTGACCGTAGCTTTCATATAAGTTTAAATGATGGAAACAGCTTAAATTCATAAGTTTTGAGAAAATGTGAGTGAGCGGGGTTATATGGGAGCTCCAACTAAATATGAACCAATCTCGCCCATTATTAAAACAAACTTTTTCTCAACATATCGAAAATACTTTTTTTAAAATTTTGTCTCTCTAGCTCTTTCATTTGACTGACAGAAATGCCCATTCGTAATGTAAATGAAGAATATATTTGCCAAGTTTCAGTGACCTACCCCCTTTGGTTTAGGCCCTATCGTGCATTCAAGAGACAGACAGACAGACAGACAGACAGACAGACAGACAGACAGACAAGCAGACAGACAGACAGACAGACAGACAGACAGACAGACAGACAGACAGACAAGCAGACAAGCAGACAGACAGACAGACAGACAGACAGACAGACATGGCTCAATCTTCCTAGCAAGAACAGTGTCAAACGTTTGAAAGTCATCAGACTTTTACATTTGATATCAAACGTTTTTTTCAAACTTTTTTCAAACCTTAACAGATGTTTGAGATTCACATTCATTTTCAAATAAGGGTTTATTTGAGAATAAACGTTTGAAAAATTATAGTTTCTCAAATTGAGAATAAATAAATCATTATCAAACCCTAAGATGATTTGAGAATAATTTGAAAAATGGTGTTATATAAATTTGATGTCAACCCATATTTTAATGTTTTTTTAAACTTTAAAAAAAAAGGTTATGTTGAAAAAATTTATGTTTTAGATATTTTAATGGAATGGCATTGCTTTTCAAAGAAATTCGTTATTTCTTTCGGATTTTTTAAAATTGATCCATCTTTGACAATAAAACTTTGCTTAAAAAAAGTCAAGATTAAAAATTCAATAATATTTATATGCATAAGTAAATATTCTTTGTTTCTTAATTTTTTTTTACCAAACAATAAAAAAATATAATTCAAGCAAAATAATTCAAATATGATGCTACGTTTTCAAAAACAAAATAAACAAACTAAAAAATATCGAAAATACAACGCCATTTTATTTATGTTCCACATGTAGATGATATCTACATTTGAAAAACCTTTGAGAACGAGGTTTGATAATGATTTGAGAATAAAGGCATTTCTCAATTTGAGAATAAAGGTCCCTTTTTGTTGAGAACGCTATTATTCTCAAATCAGTATCAAACGTTTGACCTTTAGAAAATGTTTATTTTCAAATCATCCTCAATTTGAGAATAAACCCTTTTTCTTACTGGCCGGTTGCCGATAGTTTGCCAGCAGTATTAGTGGGTAGAAAAGGACACAAATATGCGTAAAAATCAAAAAAGTTTTTTCTGTACTCATTATGAAAATTCTTACATTTTTGACAAACGGATTACTATTGATCTAAGGCACTTTTCCTAAGCAAAGAATTACACCCTAATCATATTTTCTGAAAAAAAACTTTGTGCGAGTGCTAAATTATAAAATATACATATATTATATGTATGTATTTTTTTGCCCTTTGAAAGTATTGCTCTTGAACTTGTTAAATAATTTATTTTGCAATGGAATTGCATGTGTGGTTTTATAATTTTTGCATTGGTATTTGTTATGCAAAACACAGACTTTTCAAAAAGGACCAACAAAGTCATATTTACTTTAGGAGTTTGTTTGTTGTTATTGTGCAAACAATGAACTTTATTAAACTCCATTTGTAAATGTGCATATTTTGCAATTTGAAAATTTTATTTGTCTGTGTGGTTATGTCGGTGTATTGGTTAGTTGTCGACTATTTAAAGCCCAGCAATTCGGAAATCAAATAACCGTCATTAAACATTTGTACACACACGACAGCCTAATCTGGAGTCTATATTCGAAAAATCGAGAATTAAAAAGAAATTCTTCTTTCAGTGATGTCAGTTTTTAAAATGTTTAAACAGTTATTTAATTTAGTTTTGAAACACTTACATAATTTTAAACTGCTGGCTTGTTTTATTAAAATTTTAATTTGCTTTGATTTTCAATAGTTTGATCTTTATGGAATGCTTAAGTATTTCTTTATCGTATTTATACCCTTCACCACCATAGGTGGAAAGGGTATTATAAGTTTGTGTTGATGTTTGTAACGCATAGAAATATTTGTCTTAGACCCACCTTTTAGTATACCAATAGACTTAGAATCACTTTCTGAGTCGATTTAGCGATGTCCGTCCGTCCGTCTGGCTGCACAGTGGTTTACGGACGCTTTTTTTTGGAAATAATTCTGTAACTTTTGAACGACTGGAGATATTTGAATGAAATTTGACATGGTGGTAGTCAAGGAGTATTTGAGTTGGTTTTTAAAAGCACTGGTCCATGAGGGGTCGGGAGAGTGATTGATGGACCTTCAAAGTTGGTCACCTCGGGTGTTCGACTTTTTTAAAAATTCGCCAAAAATCCATTTATGTATGGATTGAAAAGAAATTTTAAACTTAAGTTGTCCTTGAGAAGATCTACAAAAAATACGCTTAAATGTGTAGATTATCTCCTTTGGATTTCGAGATATTTGGGTAAAAAGGAATTTTTAGGTTGATTTTTTACCTCTTTTTTTAAGCTTTTTTTGATCTGGTGGACGCATCTGAGGACCAAACATTTTTTAAGAATATTCTTTAAATTTGTAATAAAATTCTGAATAATTTTTGTGCAAGTTAGTTATAGAAATCTTCTTTTGTTTAAAAGTTAAAAATATTCAAAGTTGAAACTTACAAAAAATTTCGCTTTTTTTTTAGTTTTTCCCCAAAAGATAGCTATATTTTTTCACTAATAAAAAAATATTTTCTTAAGAAACATAAAAAGATTTTTAAAGTTTTTAAAAGAAAACATAATGAGAATGCGTATAAAACAAATTTCTTGCTAATTGGACTTTTGGTCCTCGCACATGTCCTCTCCAAAAAATGGCAATTTGTAAAAAAAAAAATTAGTTTAAACAAAAATTTCTCAAAAGGCAAAGCACCGATTTGAAAAAAATTATAATGTTCATATTTTCCAATATATCTGTTATTGATTAGAAAAGTTTTTTTTGAAACGCGCTGCAAATAGAGACAGTGTTGCCATATTTGTAAAAAAACTCATTTTTTGAAACACCTTTTTCCCCAGTTGGGAATTGGGGAATTTTTAAGTTAAAATTGGGAATTTTTTTTAGTCTATTGCTTTTACATCTTATTGGTCTACATTACTACAAAATTTCATTGTAATATCTTTATCCATGTCATTTCCACAGAATATCAAAGATTAAAAATATTTTCCTTAAAAAAGCAGAAAAACAATTTTTTTTTGTTTTACGATACAAAGTGTAAAAAAAGTAACGCACTTAAAAAAAACTTTTACTTAGTGCTAATCTCCTAGTCTTTCCCGATCTAATGATACTAAACATGTATATAAAGCATTAATACCGAGTCTTAAAAAACTCTGAAAAGTTTGGCCCCCGTAGCATTTTTACACTGTTTATTTAAATATAAGTGATGAATTTGTGCATATAAAGTTAATTATCATACTCAAATATTTCACTATTTTTAAGATGACAATGATCCTTCGCTAATAAACAAATATTTTCTTCAAAAAGATATAAATAGTTTTTTATTTTTTTAAAGAAAACATTATAAGAATGACTTAAAAAAATTTTATTCGATTTTGCCTTTTGTTCCAAGCTAAAAAATAAAATTTTAGTAAAAGATTCAAAATAAGTAAGTACGAGTAAGGCACCGATTTTGATAACAGTGTAAAGGTAATATATCCATAATTTGTAGCAAAAGTTTAATTAGAAGAGTACTTTTATAGTAACAGTGTGACAATTTATTTAAAATAAGATTTAAAGGCATTTTTCCGGTATTTAAAATTGGTGTATTTGAAAAAATTGCAAAATTATGTTAAGGTTATAAAATGTTTTTTAATGTGAAAGTTAATGCAATAGGTAAAAATTGTTACAACTTGGGTTTTTCATAATGGTCAGAAAGGATATGGTTACTCACCTCCATACAGGTAGGTTTTACGAGACGCACATATTGGTTGAGTTATATATGCACCTATTTTTAGAGGTAAAAAATACATTAATTCATTGATTTCTTTATTATTCTTTGGATACAGGTATATATAAAAAATGTTTTTTTTTAATATAAAAAAGAAAGTTTTAAATGTAACTGCTATTAACAGTTAAAACATCATGGCTATAACATTGGAATTTAAAGTGTTGTGCGATATTCTTTTTGAACAACCAAGCAGTTCGAGAGCAGAAAAAATTAAAATAATCATGCGATATGCTAAAAGTCAAACTAACTCCATGATTCTCAATAGTGAGGAAGACAAAGTCGTAAAATTTGTAAAGTTATTTGAACTTAAAATTAAGTCGGTTAATTACTGTTTAAAAAGATTTGAATCTAAATTTAAAGACTGGCTGAAGGACTCAATTGAGCTTAAAACTTCTGGTGCTGGAGCCCCTCTAAAAAACTATGATGATCTCGGAGAAAGATCTAAAAAGATGCGATTATCCGAAGTTCTTTCTACTCATTCGGATACTGAAATCAAAGATTCCTTTAAGGAAGTGCTCAAACGAAATAATCAACCAGCTGAAGCTAAACAAATAGCAGATATTCTCCCAGAGGCTTCTCCTAAACGTCTTAAGCGAATTATTAAGAGTATACCAACTCCTTCTTCTCAATCAGAATTTTCGGAGGAAGAAGCACTTGCTCTTATGCTCGAGTTGAAATTGAGTAAAAATAAATATATTAAACTCTGTAAGGCATTACGAGACAAAGGACACTCAATTTTACCAGGATATAATGCGTTATTAAAAACCAAAAAAAACTTAATACCAACAAACGTGATAGGAGACGAAAGTGCATCTGTGGATTTATCAAAATTATTGGAAAATACGGCATCAAGGCTGATATCTACTACATTGTCTGAAGAAGAAGCCAAGAAACTTGACAACAAGGACTTAACTTTAATATGTAAATGGGGATGTGACGGTTTATCTGGATTACCGGAATACAAACAATCAACATCTCATCAGAACACAAATGACTACAGAAGCGTTTTTATGGCATCCCTAGTACCACTAAGATTAAGAAAGAATCGTTCTGAACCATCCACATCAAAAGAGCGTACTGAATATGTGTGGGTTAACACATCTCCAGGATCAAAGGCATTTTGCAGACCGATCAGATTCGAATATTTAAAAGAAAATGCAGCAAGCACAAAAAATTGGGTTGATGATATCAAATATTCAATAGACAATTTGAGTCCAGTCTGCATAGACATACATGGATATTTGATTAATGTAAATTTTGAGCTTCAATTGACAATGATAGATGGAAAAGTAAGCAACGCTATAACGGAAACCCATTCAACTTGGAAATGCTCATTATGCGGAAAGAAGAAATCGGAATTTCTACAAACTTCAGAAGATGCATCAGCTAGTACTGCAATTAATCAAGAGGTTCTGAAATTTGGTATATCGCCCCTACATGCACGTATCCGATTTTTAGAATTTATGCTACATATAGCATATGATCTGAAATATAGGAATATACCTGATAATCAGCTAAAATCCGTGAGAAATAATAAGGAACTGATTGAAATGAGATCCAGTGAAAAAAAAAGGATTCAGGAAGAATTCAAAACTATGACGGGTCTAAACATAGACAAACCACTTGTAGGATATGGCAGTACAAACGATGGTAATACGGCCAGGCGATTCTTTGAAAATTATGAAACAACTTCAAAGATTACTGGAATTGATGAGGAAGTTCTTCGTAAATGTTACGTAATATTATCGGCAATAAATAGCAAATATCAAATAAATGCTGAAAAATTTCATTGCTATGCCCTCAACGCGTTAACTCGTATACGACATTTGTATCACTGGAAAGAAATTACACCAACAGTTCATAAAGTCCTTCAACATGGTCGTGAAATAATTGAATCAAATCTTCTCCCACTTGGTGAACTGACAGAAGAGGCCCAGGAAGCGCGGAATTCAGATTTCAAGTATATCCAACTATTTAATACCAGAAAATGCTCAAGAAAATCGCAAAATCAGGATCTAATAAATTATCTCTTGTTGTCTTCTGATCCTGCTCTATCAACGATAAGAAAGAAATGGTGGAGCAGTTATACAAAAACTTCTGAAAACGAACACCTGGAAGAGGTTCTTGATATAATAGATTGTACTGATTATTTTACTGAAAATAAAAATTAAGTAAATAACTACTTTTATATAAATATGTAATAAAAACTGTAAGTTTAAACTTTAACTACAAATACTTCAATAAAATGTATTTCACCTTTTAATATAAGTACAAATTATTTACATTTTGATATTTCATAAATCCTCATGATATTTTCTTTAAAAAAATAAAAAAATATTTGTTTGTTATCGAAGGATCATTGTCATCTTATAGTGAAATATTTGAGTATGATTATTAATTTTATATGCACAAATTCATCACTTATATTTAAATAAACAGTGTAAAAATGCTACGGGGGCCAAAGTTTTCAGAGTTTTTTAAGACTCGGTATTAATGCTTTATATACATGTTTAGTATCATTAGATCGGGAAAGACTAGGAGATTAGCACTAAGTAAAAGTTTTTTTTAAGTGCGTTACTTTTTTTACACTTTGTATCGTAAAACAAAAAAAAATTGTTTTTCTGCTTTTTTAAGGAAAATATTTTTAATCTTTGATATTCTGTGGAAATGACATGGATAAAGATATTACAATGAAATTTTGTAGTAATGTAGACCAATAAGATGTAAAAGCAATAGACTAAAAAAAATTCCCAATTTTAACTTAAAAATTCCCCAATTCCCAACTGGGGAAAAAGGTGTTTCAAAAAATGAGTTTTTTTACAAATATGGCAACACTGTCTCTATTTGCAGCGCGTTTCAGAAAAAACTTTTCTAATCAATAACAGATATATTGGAAAATATGAACATTATAATTTTTTTCAAATCGGTGCTTTGCCTTTTGAGAAATTTTTGTTTAAACTAATTTTTTTTTTTACAAATTGCCATTTTTTGGAGAGGACATGTGCGAGGACCAAAAGTCCAATTAGCAAGAAATTTGTTTTATACGCATTCTCATTATGTTTTCTTTTAAAAACTTTAAAAATCTTTTTATGTTTCTTAAGAAAATATTTTTTTATTAGTGAAAAAATATAGCTATCTTTTGGGGAAAAACTAAAAAAAAAAGCGAAATTTTTTGTAAGTTTCAACTTTGAATATTTTTAACTTTTAAACAAAAGAAGATTTCTATAACTAACTTGCACAAAAATTATTCAGAATTTTATTACAAATTTAAAGAATATTCTTAAAAAATGTTTGGTCCTCAGATGCGTCCACCAGATCAAAAAAAGCTTAAAAAAAGAGGTAAAAAATCAACCTAAAAATTCCTTTTTACCCAAATATCTCGAAATCCAAAGGAGATAACCTACACATTTAAGCGTATTTTTTGTAGATCTTCTCAAGGACAACTTAAGTTTAAAATTTCTTTTCAATCCATACATAAATGGATTTTTGGCGAATTTTTAAAAAAGTCGAACACCCGAGGTGACCAACTTTGAAGGTCCATCAATCACTCTCCCGACCCCTCATGGACCAGTGCTTTTAAAAACCAACTCAAATACTCCTTGACTACCACCATGTCAAATTTCATTCAAATATCTCCAGTCGTTCAAAAGTTACAGAATTATTTCCAAAAAAAAGCGTCCGTAAACCACTGTGGGCTGGCTGGACGGCTGGCTGGCTGGCTGGACCCCCATGTAATCCTTGCAATCAAACTATAGGTCGCAGTTCTAAAGATAATTTGATGAAATTTGGCACAGATAATATTTTTGATAATGGGACCATTTCTGTTGAAATTCGTGAAAATCGGTGCATTATTTATGGTACCTCCCATAGGTCCCACTTCCCGGAATTGCTATATTGGCCACAAATATCAATATTTTTTCATGAAATTTAAAACAAATACTGCTTATGTAAACCTAAATCACTGTACCAAATTTCGTTGAAATCGGTCCACACTTGACCATAGCTCCCATACAAACTCTTCTTTAAAAACGCAAATGAGACAAAAAATCACTAAAACGCTCGTAAATCTAAAGATAATGAAAATTAGCAAATATTTGTCTTTATACAGGATAAATAACACCTTTGACCTTAGTGGTGAAGGGTATCGTATGGTCGGCTTGACCGACTATAGCGCTTTCTTACTTGTTTTATTATCTTTTCTTTCTTTTATTTTAAATATAAAATGTTTAATTTCACTTAATTGCTACAGTTTTTATTTACATTTTGTGGTTACTAATAATGTCTTCTAATCAGTCAGTATTTATTTGTTATCCCACCTGGAAATCTAGTCTTGAACCACAATATTTTGTCGTTATAAAATTATGTGAGACTAAGCGATGTAGAGCAAGATAAAGACACATTTCTGAAATTGAAACATTGTCGTAAAACTGTTTTTAAGAAACATACATAAACTTGCTAATCGCATGAACTGAAATATTTACAAACATGAAAGCGGAATGCTTAAATCATAATTTCGGAAGATCTGTCCTATGAAAGGTATTCCAAATAATGAATGCATTTGGACCAGTTTCTATAGGCATAGTAATAGTAGCAAAGAAAAGGGTTAAGCTTCTTCTTTCAATATCTTAAACCCTGGAATGTCGTCCTTATTTTACATACACTAACGTCATCCTTCGTCATTTTGACTACGTATACATCAAGAGACTATAAAACTCTTCGTGAGCAAAAATGGATACCAAAATAGTTTTCTTATGTATTAATAGACTCTTTTTTTAAGAAATTCATTTGTTTATTTCTTAATTATTAATAAAAACTTAACATATTATAGCCCTCTTTTTTTTGTTTTAATTTGAAAATAAAATTTTCCGTAGTCATTTTGATGAAGGATGACGTTCTAGGGTTAAAAAACTTAAAATTAGTTGACATTTGTCTAAGTTACAGGGTGATAAGTGCATATGGGTATGAAAAACTGTGTTTTTGTCTGTAACTCCAGATTTTGGGGGTGTTTTGAGAATTCCAAAAACAGAGTGTTGCTGTACTCGACAGTACATACCAGAAAAAATGGTATAACATCCCTGAAACTTTCACTTCATTTTCTGTATATTGAGTAATTGTTTTATTTTTGGTTTTGACAATATTTTAACCAACAAGTAAGAGTGTTATATTCGGCTGTGCCGAATCTTATATACCCACCATCAAGTTGTGTTAAATTTAGAAATATCTCTCATATATCTACGAGGGTGCACCTAATTCAAAATGTGTACCAAATTCGAAAAAAGTTGTTACGCTAGTTGGTATTGTTAGCAAAATATTTTGACTCAATTCTATTGCAGGAGCTTTATAATTCAATATTTAAAAGTATGTAAGTGGTTTCCCTAGTATTTACTTTGCACAAAATTTAATTTCATAACCTGGTATAGTTTAGCATTAATAGTCTGTTAAATACTTTTCGTTTAGCTAACTATTTAGTTACGATAAACATGCTGATAGTAATACGACAGATTCATATATTTTATTGGGAGTTCCAAATAACGTATTTAAAGTCTGGACATTAGTGCAATTTTAATATGCTGCTTGTACCTCCGAATCTTTTTGATTGTAGATATAAAAATGGGATGTTATATATATATGAAAGCTATAGTCAAATATGGACCGATTCCTATAAAATTTGATACACTGACCAATAGTTGCATAAAACTTCTCTATTCTAAATTTAGTCGTCATATCTATTACAATTGTACTCAATTTATCAACATTCATGTGTTTCCCGGGGCGGGGTTATATGGCGGCTCTAACTAAATGTGAACCGATTTTTAGTACACAACTTTTGTTACATATCAAAAATACTTTTGTAAAATTTTGTCTCTCTAGCTTTTGTAGTTAAGGAGCTGTCGCGCTTTTATCTGACGGACAGACGGACATAAATCTCCTTTTCTTTTTGTATTTTTGTGTTTCTGTAAGTTTTTTATATGAGAGCTATGGTCAAATTTTGACCGCTTTCAACAAAATTTTGCACACTGGCTGGCATTTGCATAACACTTTCTTTTGTAAAATTTTGTTTCTGTAGCCCTTTCAGTTAAGGCGCTATCGCGCTTTTATGTAGCGGACAGACGGATATAAACCCCCTTTTTTGTATTTTTGTGTACCCGTAAGTTTTTTATATGAGAGCTATGGTCAAATGCTAAGCGATTGTGACAAAATTTTGCACACTGGCTGGCATTCACACAAGACTTCCTTGTGCTAAATTTAGTGGTCAAAGCTATTACAATTTATCATTTATTGGCATTTAAGTGAATTTCGGGTGGAATTTAGGCTGTTTCCGTAAGTTTTTTATATGGGAGCTATGGTTAAATATGAACCGATTTCGATGAAATTTTATATGCTGCCTAGTGCTTATGTAAAACTTCTAGATACCAAATTTTGTCATATAGAAAAATTTTTGATACAAAAATTTTCTATAGAAAAATTTTTGATACAAAAATTTTCTATAGAAAAATATTCACTTTTTGCACGTTTTTTGAAATCTTCATAAAATGTTAGAAAACAATAATTTGTTGGTGAGCTTTTGCTTTTAGGTGCTAAATGGCGAAAAACTCGGTTTAGTTTGAACATTTTTATGCATATTTGCTAGTGTGCTCCACGAAATCCGGTAGTTTGAAAAATTTACTTTCAGGTTTTCGTCATTTACACCTGTCGTATGCTAATCCTATAAGAAGCACTTTCCTATTTTCCACCTCATAACTCAGCTAGCCACTGGTTATTGAGTATTAGGCTATGTAAAACTTCTCTAACTAATGCATTAGCCGTTCGGAGTTGACGTTAAAACGTAGGTCCCTTTCTTTGTCCGATAGGGGGTAAAAAAGGGTGAAAATTTTTGTTGTACCTTTTTAACCCGCTTTTATAATTTAAACTAAAGAATATAGAAAGAAACTTTGTACTGCAATCAATAGATGTGAAAGAAACATTACTTTTCTGATTTTGGGGCCAAAATGGGTAAAAAAGGGATGAAATGATAACTTAACATCTCAAAAAGTAATATCAATAGTGTTTATGTTAACTGCGTTTTAATAAAATGTACCGAATTCAATTGGTACCAAAGAAGTAGCAAATATGCATATAGAACTTTTTGAAATTAGGGGATAAAAAGGGGAAAAATTAGTAATGTTATACCTTTTAACCAAATTAATGTTTGTCTGTATGTATGTTCTTTATAGAATAGTAAACTGTAAATTTGATCATGTTATGCTCTTTAGCGAAGATGTTGCAGATAAGCCGGCGAAGGTTTTTAAGTTAATAATCCTAATTTCCGACAGATGGCGCCACTGAAAATTACTAAAAATGAATTAAATCGTAAACATTTGATCATGCTATGATCTTTAGCAAAGTTGTAGCGCATGAGCCGGCGAAGGCTTTTTAGTTGGTATGAATAATTTTCGACAGGTGGCGCTACTGAAACTTACTCAAAGTCAATTTAATCGTAAGCTATACATTTAATCATGCTACAATCTTTAGCAAAGTTGTTGCACATGAGCCGATGAAGGTTTCTTGGTTGGTATGAAGAAATTTCGACAGGTGGCGCCACTGAAATTTACTCAAAGTCAATTTAATCGTAAGCTGTACCCTTAATCATGCTATAATTTTCAGAGAAGTTGTTGCGGATAAGCCGACGAAGGTTTATGAATTGGAATGAGCAAAGTCCGACAGGTGGCGCCACAGAAAATTACTCAAAGTGAATTAAATCGTAAACTGTGCATTTGATCATATTGTAATCATAAACAAAGTTGTTACGCATTATCAGACGAAGGTTTCTTAGTTGGTATGAACAACTTCAGGTGGTGCCACTGAAAACTACTCAAAATGAATTAAATCGTAAACTGTGCATTTGATCAGACTATAATTTTAAGCAAAGTTGTTGCGCATGAGTCGACGGAGGTTTCTGTTGGTATGACCAATTTCCAAAATTATTAAAATGAGTTAAACTGTAAACTATGCAAACTATGTGTTGGTCGGACAAAATAAATAAAATAATTCAAAATTAACTGAATTGTACAATGTCTTTCCTCTAAATTTATTTTAGTACTTTATAAAATAAAATATATAAAAACTTTAAAATTTGCCTCAAAATGCTTATCATAAAGCTCCGAGCAAGGCTCGTTCAACCAGGTGCTATAATTGTATCTTCATACCTGCTATTATTATCAAACGTAAACCGATTTCGCCCAATTTCAATTTTAAAATTTTCCAAAAAATTAATCAGTGACTTACCTCCTTTTGTGTGGGCCTTAAGGTGCCTTCAACAGACAAACTGAAAGACAGACGGTCATTTCTCATTAGTCTTTGTATTTCATAATGATTCAGAATATATATCCCTTTTGGTTTGAGAATCTTAATGTACCCCCACATTCTTTTCGTTGGTGGACAAAATCTTTAAAGTCAATTGAATGGTGGATAATTTACTAATTAATTTACTTCTTTGAGAAAAATCTAAAATCAAAAAATTTTGAAACTAAACCCGACACTAATGCGTACACTCGGTTCTACTAGTTACGCTTTGTTACATTTCTTAACAACCTTTTCATGTGCTTTGCCAAATTGAAGAAATTTTTAAAAAGCTCCTTGGTAGACAGTGGAGAGTTCTAGGAAAAACTATTTCTCAAATCGACCCACCTTTATTTTCTGATTCCTTTCTCTCTTATATATGTACCTACATAGGCTTTGAAAGTCCAAAAGGACTATTAAATATAATATAAATTTAAAACTTTTATAGTAATTTCTTTGTCATGTTGTAAAATGGTCAAAAAATGCTGAAAAACTGTAGTTAGCTGGGAAAGTTTGCTTATTTCCTGGATTCACTTAAACTGATTTCAACCTTTACCATTAAAAATTTCTTAAACATTGCCATAGTAACAACAATTTTTTAAGGAAACAAACACTCAGGTTCGTTAGGTTTATTTGAAAGCAGGAATTTCCTGTTTTTATGAACTTCCTGGTATAAGCAAAAACATACACAAAAGTAAATTTGACAAGGTAACATTTTTAACCCGAAAGTGAAATTTGATTTTTAACTGAATGAAATCAATAATAAATTAACCCGTTATGAGCAGAAGAATTGAAATATATGATTTTAACATTTTCTTAATTCAATGAAATTGGGTTTTTTAAAAATTATTTATTGCATTTATATAAAGTCTTAAAAAATGATTTTCAGCGAGTATTAGTATATATTGTAATTCAGAAATACTTTTTTAAGGTTTAAACAAATAAAGGGTTTAAAAGTAAACATTTCCATCCAATTAATCTGCCAAAACATCACACATCCTTGCCATCACCAAAAAACTGCAACCAAGGACTTCGTAGATAAACAACATACATAAGGGGGTTTATCTTCCATGTTTAAAACTACATTTACCTTTAGTTAGTTTTTAAAATTTGCTTTTCCAGTTGTTTTTCATGTCTTTTATAATCAGATCTAAAGTCTTCAAATTGTAAACATTTTTTTAAAAATACCACCCTACTTTAGGTTTTAAACGACCTTACCTATGTATGTAGGTATGTTTAAAAATTTTTCGAACCTTGTCAAACAATAAGTTTAAGGATTTTGAAGCTTAAATTGCTGAGCTTCTTGTTAAACATAAAATCAAATAAAAACATCAAACATCAAAAAATTTGCTAAAAAAAATGCTTTCGCATTCAGCAGTAAAGGTGATCAAAAGTCAAGGTGCTTTTTGGCACTTATAACTTCGATATATCGCCCAGTCAGTTAGTAATACATACATTTATTCACTTACTTTCACACACGAAAAAAAAATATGAAATTGAAAATTTTGTCCTTTTGATCTTTTCGTCCTGTTTTATTTACTTTTTTGATTCGATTTTGGAACTTTTATTTGCCTTTTATTTTTTATATACATGTCGCTCATTTATTTTAAAATGACATAACTTACAAATGTTATGTTGAACGCGGCTAGTGGATTGCAATCTCTGTTCCGCCACAGGACGTTATCAGCACTTAGCGCCCTCGACCACAGTCGAGTTGTCAAATTGCAGAGATAATCATCAAGTACCTGGTAGACCGAGCCTTGCTCGGAGCTTTATGATAAGCATTTTGAGGAAAATTTTAAAGTTTTTATATATTTTATATTATAAAGTGCTAAAATAAATTTAGAGGAAAGACATTGTAGAAATATTCAGTTAATTTTGAATTATTTGATTTATTTTGTCCGACCAACACATAGTTTGCATAGTTTACAGATTAACTCATTTTGAATAATTTTGGAAATTATTCATATCAACAGAAACCTCTGTCGACTCATGCGCAACAACTTTGCTAAAGATTATAGCATGATTAAATGTACAGCATACGATTAAATTGACTTTGAGTAAATTTCAGTAGCGCCACCTGTCGAAATTTCTTCATACCAACTAAGAAACCTTCGTCGGCTCATGTGCAACAACTTTGCTAAAGATTGTAGCATGATTAAATGTACAGATTACGATTAAATTGACTTTGAGTAAGTTTCTGTAGCGCCACCTGTCGGAAATTATTCATACCAACTAAAAAGCCTTCGTCGGCTCATGCGCTACAACTTTGCTAAAGATCATAGCATGATCAAATGTACAGTTTACGATTTAATTAATTTTTAGTAATTTTCAGTGGCGCCATCTGTCGGAAATTAGTCTTATCAACATTAAAACCTTCGCCTGCTTATCAGCAACATCTTCGCTAAAGAACATAACATAATCAAATTCACAGTTTACTATTCTATAAAGAACATACATACAGACAAACATTCATTTGTTTAAAATAATACTGATTTTTCCCCCTTTTAATTCCCTAATTTCTAAAAGTTCCATATGTATATTTGGTACTTTTTTGGTGCCAATTGAATTCGGTACATTTTTTTTAAACGCATTTAACATAATGTATAATGTTCCTATTCATATTACTTTGGAGATGTTAAGTTATCATTTTATCCCTTTTTTACCCATTTTGGCTCCAAAATCAAAAAAGTACCAAATACGTGTTTCATGTTTTTTTACATCTATTGATTGCAGTACCAAGTTTCTTTCTATATTCTTTACTTTAAAATATAAGAGTGGGTTAAAAAGGTGCCAAAAAAACTATTTTCACCCTTTTTTACCCCCTATCGGACATAGTTTCAAAAAAGTACCAAACACCTGTCCGCTTATTTTCAAAGCTGTTTAAAACGTAATTTTAATTTTGTTTCTATACCTATTACTTTAGGAGACATAGCGTTTTCGATTTTTTCCCCTTTTTACCCGTTTTTACCCTCTTAGAGGTAAAAGTTCCAAAAGTCCCTTCTTCTTCGACCTATACATCAAAAAAGATACCCACTGTCCAAATTTGATCAAAATCGTTAGAGCCGTTTTCGAGATAGCCATTCTATATATATATATATATATATATATATATATATATATATATATATATATATATATATATATATATATATATATATATATATATACAATTATTGCTCGTTTAATAATATAAGATTTAACTCATTAAGTTTGATCGTTCGATCAAACTACGTTTAATTGATTGTGTATTCTCCTATAACTTGTTTTTGCTCGATCTTTTCACTTACCGTTGGCATGTAGAGAAGAAGAAGACTTTTTGGTTTGATGCTATTTATAGAATAGTAAAAGTGTTCACATATGAAAGTAAATGACATGAATGTATGTGTATGTAAATGCAATGTGCCCTTTGCTTTTAATTATCTGGGAATTAATTATTCGAACTTTAAATTGAATTAATTGAAAAATTATCAATTAAACGTAGTGATCAACGTAGTGATGGTTCGATCAAACTCAATGAGATAAATTGATGATTATCTCTGCAATTTGACAACTCGACTGTGGTCGAGGGCGCTAAGTGCTGATGACGTCCTGTGGCGGGACAGAAATTGCAATCCACTAGCCGCGTTCAAAAAATATTTTTTTTAGTTTTTCTCCACATTATTACTTTCAAAATTTTCAAATTTATAATTTGAAAATTAAAAAATGAACTCAAGTCTGAAAAATCATAATTTTTCACTTAATTCAATTTAAAGTTCGAATAATAATTTCCCAGAAAATTTTTTTATCAAAAATTTTTCTATAATTTTTTTTTTAATTTTTCTATAGAAAATTTTTTTATCAAAAATTTTTACATTAAAATTTTTTATCAAAAATTTTCCATAGAAAATTTTGTTATCAAAAATTTTTCTATAGAAAATTTTTTTATAAAAATTTTTTTACAGAAAATTTTTTTGTCAAAAATTTTTCTATAGAAAATATAAAATTAAAATTATATAGAACATTTTTTATTAAAAATTTTTCTAGAAAACTTTCAAAAATTTTTTAACAAAAATTTTTCTATAGAAAATTATTTATAAAAAATGTTTCTATAAAAAATGTTTTTCTCAAAAATTTTTCTATAAAAATGCTTTTCTCAAAAATTTTTCTATAGAAATTTTTTTATCAAAAATTTTTCTATAAAAAATTTTTTTATCAAAAATTTTTCTCTTTTTTATAAAAATTTTTTCAAAATGTTTCTATAGAAAATTTTGTTATCAAAAATTTTTCTACAGAAAATTTTCTTACAAAAATTTTTCTATAGAAAATTTTTTTATCAAAAATTTTTCTATAGAAAATTTTTATATCAAAAATTTTTCTATAGAAAATTTTTTTAACAAAAATTTTGCTATAGAAAATTTTTTTATCAAAAATTTTTTTATCAAAAATTTTTCTATAGAAATTTATTATCTATAGAAAATTTTTTTGTAAAACATTTTTTTATCAAAAATGTTTCTATAGAAAATTTTTTATCAAAAATTTTTCTATAGAAAATTTTTTTCTCAAAAATGTTTCTATAAAAATTTTTTTAGCAAAAAATTTTCTATAGAAATTTTTGTATCAAAAATGTTTCTGTAGAAAATTGTTTTAACAAAAATTTTTAAATAGAAAATTTTTTTATCAAAAATTTTTCTATAGAATATTTTCTTACAAAAATTTTTCCATAGAAAATTTTTTTATCAAAAAATTTTTAGCAAATAATTTTCTATAGAAAATTTTTTTTAACAAAAATTTTTCTATTGAAATTTTTTTTATTTATGATAAAAATTTTCTATAGAAATTTTTTATATAGAAAATTTTTTTATGAAAAATTTTTCCATAGAAAATTTTTTTATGAAAAATTTTTCTATAGAAAATTTTTTTATTAAAAATTTTTCTATAGAAAATTTTTTTATCAAAAATTTATCTATCGAAAATTTTTTTTATCAAAAATTTTTCTATAGAAAATTTTTTTGTCAAAAATTTTTCTATAGAAAATATTTTTCTCAAAAATTTTTCTATAGAAAATTTTTTTATCATAGCTCTTATTATTTGTCATTTATTAGCAAATAAGGTTATGCGGAGCTATGATGAAATATGAACCGATTTTGCCGAATTTTAATAAAAGAATATCTTGGCCTAGCTCTTTTCGTTTAGGCGTTATCGTGCTTTCAACAGACAGATAGACAGACTGACATCGCTTATATGTCTTAGAATTTCATAAGGTTTCAGAATATACATATATTTCTTTTGGTTTTTGAGCCAATAGTAAGGAAATTACAAACGGAATGACAATCTCAGTATACCCCGTATTCTTTTTGATGGTTGGTTTAAAAAAGAATTACATATACAATGTATTTGTTATATTTTAAGTTATGTCATTCTTTATGTAAATGATAGATATATTTTTTGTAAGAACAGTGAGAGTTTTGTTGATTTTTATTCACCCACAATGATTCGTAAACACAAATGCAAACACTTGTACTCATCATGTATTAGTAAAAAATTAGTAGTGGTGCCATTCCTTTGGAGTAATTGGAGTGTTTAAATTTGATTATGAGAGTCAGGGCAACTACCATGGAACTGTACTCCTATAATCTCCCTGTTCTAGGGCCTCTTAAAGTCACAATTGAATTCTTTTTGCTTAACAGACAATTTCTTTAAACAGAATTTATTGTACACAATATTTTTATAAGTCCATTTTTGATCATATCTCTTACTACTATCTAAAATAATAACAAATCTGAAAGCTAAAATTGGACTTATAATTTTGAGGCATATATCAAATTATGTGAGCCATCCTAACTTTATGTTTTCACCTTATCCATATGTTCGTTTGTGTACATTTTAACAGTTGGCAAATATTGATCATCATTGATTGTTGTGTATTCCGCAGGTAAATTGGTTGCTATTTTTTTCGCACAAGTATTTTCATTTTACATCAGAAAAAAAATGGACAAAAAAGGAAAATACTTGAACGCTTTGTTTACTTGTTTGTATTTTGTATTAGGTTTTGCCCTTTTTTTTATTATTTTATACAATTATTAGCCAATTTTCACGATGCGACATGTCCCCTGAAACATTTTGACGTTTTCTTTTGGTGTCCCTTCGTGTTTCAAGATGCGTTTACATTATACTTTTTTTGTTGAAACAATGAGGGGACATTTTGACGTTTAATTGTCTATTGCAGTAGTGCCAGATGAATATATTTTTCACCGACACTCGGATGTGATTGCTAAAGTGGGGATACATTTTTTTCAGAATTCGCTAATGAATAATATATAATTAATTTTTAATTGTAATTTTTTTATAGAATATTATTTTAATTTAATGATGTAGAATTAACCATATGATAGAAAAAAAATATTGTATGACATTTAAAAAATAGGTAACCCTGGGTTATTGTTTTTTACTTGCTTACGCTCCAAATTGAATTCAATTACTGAAGAGATAATAAAAAAAGTGAAGATGTCAGATTTAAATAATGATGAATATTTTGAAGAAATTTTGGATCTTATTGAGCCAAATAATATCCCAAATAAAAAAATTAAAAAGGAATGACTTAAACCATGAAGGTTAGAGCGAAATCAACACAGGATATTCTTGTTTTTTGATAAAAGAGCTATCTTTAGACTCTTCGTATTTTTTTAATTATTTATGAATGGATGCAAATATTTGTATAGCTCATTCACATTGATTTTGTTGTTGGATAATAAGTTTTTTAATGCCAAAATTTAAAACAACAATTCGACAATTCAGAATTACAACAATAATTTGACAATAAATAGAAAACTTAAAAAAATTTTGAACTAGAACAAATTTTGAAAAACAACTGAAATGTTCACAAAATATTTTTTTAATTCTGATTCTTTTGTGTTATGTTTTATTTTCGTTTTTTTTATTGTTTTGTTTTTTGTTTACTGTTTTAGTAATTTTCTTATTGCATTATTTCATTACACATTATTACCATCCCCATAATTGTTTGTGGTAGAAATTTTGTAAGACTGGTAGCACTGTTCGTATATCAATAACATGATTACGAAAGAGAAGAAAAAGAAACGTCAATTTGTCCCATGAAAATTTGTTTCGTGGGTCTTTGCTACCCCCACAGGCAACACTCTTCCCCTGACCAACAAGCTCTTGTTTCGTGCAACATTTTCAGGGGACATGTCGCCTCGTGAGAATGGGCTATATCTCTAAATGCAGAAAATTTGTTATGCTAATAAAATGTCTAATTATTGTACATTAGGGTGGGTCGTTTTTTTTTTATTGATCTCCCTGATTGACTTCGAATAGTGAAATTATGTTGCTTCTATATACATACTTATGTATCTATGTCAGTGAAGGGCAGTACAATTACAAATTATATGTATGTTAAGAATAACAACTTATATCACTAGTGATAGGAAAAATGAAATGGTGCCCTTCGCTGATCAATGTTAATATTCTGATTAACATAGCATGCAAAATATTATCGACATGTTTTTATACCCACCATCAAAAAGAATGGGGGGTATATTGAGATTGTCATTCCGTCTGTAATTTCCTTAATATTGGCTCAAAAATCAAAAACGATTAGGGTTAAATTTCAAGGGCCTGTTGATTTTGAATAAAACACAAACTATTTAGGAAATTATTGTGATTTTATTTTTATTATGATATATTGGTATTACTCAATTATGTATGGAATAAAATATCGGCCAAATGGGTACGGCGGCACACCTCCATCCGATGGTCCAAATTTTCGATGACTCTGAAGCATAATGGAGGTTCTATGCCGTTAATGTGCCGAATTATCTCATCCTTTAGCTCTTGAATTATTGCTGGCTTATCGACGTACACCTTTTTTTCAAATAACCCCAAAGAAAAAAGTCCAACGGTGTCAAATCACATGATCTTGGCGGCCAATTGGCATCGCCATTACGTGAGGTAACACGGGCATTGAATTTGTTGCGCAAAAGAGCTATTGTTTCGTTAGCTGTGTGGCAAGTGGCACCGTCCTGCTGACATATCGTCCACATCCATATCTTCCAATTCGGGCCATAAAAAATTCGTTATCATCTCACGATAGCGAACACCATTCACAGTAACTGCCTGACCGGCCTCATCTTGCAAATAATACGGTCCGATGATGCCGCCAGCCCATAAAACGCATTGCGGTTTATGGGCTGCCCAAATGCGGCCCAAATGACGCCTAAATGCGGCAATTCTGTTTATTGACGAATCCACTGAGGTGAAAATGTACCTCATCACTGAAGATGATTTTCTTCGAAAATTTATCATCCACTGTTGCCATTTCTTGCCACCATTCTGCCCATTCACGACGTTTGGAATGGTCAAAAGGCTTTAGTTCTTGAGCCAATTGCACCTTGTAAGCGTATAAATGCAAGTCTTTATGCATAATATTAATCAACGACGAGCGTGAGAGCTGCAATTGTTGGGCACGACGACGAGTTGAGGTGGACGGCTCTTAAGCCACACTATCGCGAACAGCAGCAATATTTTCTGCAGTACGAGCTGTACGAGTATGCACTGGTGTTCTCACATCTTTTACAGACCCGGTCTGCTCGAATTTTTCCACGATTTTTGCGATTGTACGCACATTTGGACGATCAAATTGACCAAAAAAATCGCGAAGTGCACGATATGCATTTGGATTTTAACGCCCATTTTCATAATAAGTCTGGATTGTGTATCTCTCCATGGTTCAAATTGAAATAGAGAAATGTCAAATAAAATTCGGAAAAAAAATTGGCGTTTAGGTGAGGTTCACATTCAATATTCTGAATCCTTATGAAATCCTAAGACGATTGAGCGATGTCCGTCTGTCTGTTGATATCACTATAACGCCTAAACGAAAGAAGCTAGCTCACTGAAACTTAGTAAAAACATTATTCATCTATGATAAAATGTTGGTATTGAAATTGGGCAAAATCAGTTATCATTTGACCATAGCTCCCGTATAACCTCGTCTAGTCTAATCGCTTATTTGCTAATATTTAAATGACAAGTTATAACAGTTATGATGACAAAATTTGATATCTGGAAGTTTTATATAAGCACTAGGCAGCATATAAAAGTTCATCGAAATCGGTTCACATTTAACCATAGCTCCCATATAAAAACTTACGGAAACAGTCTAAATTCCACCCGAAATTCACTTTAATGGCAATAAATGATAAACTGTAATAGCTTTAGCCAGCCAGTGTGTCATTATCGGTCACCATTTGACCATAGCTCCCATATAAAAAACTTACGGAAACACAAAAAGAAAAGGGCGTTTATATCCGTCTGTCCGTCAGATAAAAGTGCGACAGCTCCTTAACTACAAAAGCTACAGTGAAAAAATTTTACAAAAGTATTTTTGATATGTAACAAAAGTTTTGTACTGAAAATATGAGAAATCGGTTCACATTTAGTTAGAGCTCCCATATAACCCCGCCCCGGGAAACACATGAATGCGAATAAATTGAGTACAATTGTAATAGCTATGACGACTAAAATTAGAATAGAGAAGTTTTATGCAACTATTGGTCAGTATGTCAAATTTTATAGGAATCGGTCCATATTTGACTATAGCTTTCATATAAAAAAACACTCCCGGAAACCAAAAAACATTTAGCAAGGACCAGTTAAAAGCTATTAAATTAGAAACTGTAACAGCTATTGCCACTAAATGTTGCAAAAATAAGCTTTATATAAATACCAGCCAGTGTGTGGAAGTTTGTTACAATCGGTCAACATTTGGCTATAATTCTTCGGAGGTACAAACAGCATATTAAGATTATGTATATGGTAGATGCATTAGGAACTCCTAACAATATATATGGACCTTACTATCAACTTCTTTATCCTAACTAAATATTAAGCTAAACGAAAAGTATTTAACAACTTATTAACGTAAAACCATACCCGGTTACGATAATGAATTTTTTTCAAAGTAAATAAATACTAGGGAAACCACTTACACACTTTTAAATATTGAACTATAAAGCTCCTGCAACCGAATTTAGTCCAAATATTTTGCTAACGATACCAACTAGCGTAACAACTTTTTTCCAATTTGGTCCACGTTTTGAATTTGCTGCACCCACGTAGATATATGAGATATGTTTCTAAATTCAACACAACTTGATGGTGGGTATATAATATTCGACACAGCCGAATATAACACTCTTACTTGTTAAATAAAAAATCTGCATTCGGCATTCCCCGAGCTATTTGCAAATCTCGGCAAATATCAACAATAACTAAGTTACGAATATATAACTCGAATGTCAAGTCTATCTTGTATTACGGCTGCGAAACTTGGAAACGCACAAATGTCATCGATAAGCGCCTACAAACCTTTGCAAACAAATGCTTGCGGCAAATCCTTAATATATGGTGGCCAAATCGCATAAGAAATGAAGATCTACTAAACGCTACAAACCAAATCCCTTCTTCTATAGAGGTATGTCAACGGAAATGGCGGTGGATAGGCCACACACTTCGAAGGCCAAATACCAACATTGCTCGACAAGCACTTCGTTGGAATCCACAAGGAAGCGGCCGTCGTGTTGGTGCACCAGCTAGAACGTAGAGAAGGTCAATTGATGCGGATTTACAAGCAGCAAACTATTCATGGAATTATGTATGCCCAACATCTCGCAATAGAGTTGAGGATGGTTGAGGCCCTATGTTCCACTGGGAGTCAAGGATAAGAGAAGAAGAAGAAGACTTGTTAAATAAGAGCTCAAGCAACGCTACCATAGTTTTTAAACCCATATACATATGTATATCCCGAAAAATTGCAAAATTTTTTGCTTCAGCAAAATTAATGACCTAGAGTCTAGGTCAGGTCTAGATCCTAAACAACCAAAAATACGAGTATACTTTAGATATATGTTTCTAATTACACGCAATTAAAAATCTTGTCTTTAATAAACTCATTCAAATATTTTATATAATTCCTTGAAAATGTGCCCATAAAACAATTGAAATGTAATCAATCATTTCTCTTTCTTTATTTTCCCCTAGTCAGGCAATGTAGTCAGAGGATACAGTCTAATGACTGACTAATTTTTTATTTAAAAGCAAACACGCGAACTAAAGTATTTGTTATATGTCTCGTTGGAATTAATTGCGGTTCATGATTTGACAAAGTTAAAGGCGCTTTTTATACAGTTCCTAGTATTTAGTTTTAAATATTTTTATGAAAAGTTGCTTATTTATTGGTAATTGGTTTTTTTTCTGTTTTTAAACTTTTTGAAATCATAGACGAGCGTAAAGATTTCTGGGGGAAGTTTACTCCACATACAGACATTGCAGCTTTCTGGATAGTATACACTGGCCATTCGACAACAAATGGGTGATTCTTTAAGAACATAAGAGTACTACTTCTAAAAGTTCAGATTTCGGGAACAAAGTTTATGATTTCATTAGAATATATACTATTGTAATATCTATAAAATAATGAAGCATAACTCAAATTGAGACAATGCTCTACTGAGTCAATAGAGCTGCCTACCCTATACTTATCAATAAGCCCTTTCCTTTACATGGTCTTGTAAATAGTACTAAGTTTTGGGTCAGATATAAGTGGTATCAATATTAAGGCGATCAGTTGGAGTGACGTACGCACAATACTTTGTTCCATAGACAAAAATAAAAACGAGTAAGAAAGTGCTATAGTCGGTCAAGTCCGACCATACGATACCACTTCACCACTTAGGCTAAAGGTGTTCTTTTTCCAGTAAAAAGACAAATACCTACTTGCTAAATTTTTGCATCATACAAACATCTTTTCAAAATTTATATATTTAAGCTGTTTTCTTCATTTGGACTTATATGAGAGCTAGGGTCACATGTGGACCGATTATCTAGCAGCACTTATCTGGCAGCACTGACTTTAAAAAGACCACTGACTTTGCAAAGACAATTTTACGTAAGTGGGAGTGGGACAAACATAGTTGCGTCTAGCTGTGAAAGCTCAAAAGCTCTTTTATAAAAGTTCGCATATTGTGCTGTAGAGCTGGACAGCTCCGATTTACACCAACCATGAAAACAGATGAAGTAACATGATCTGCCGTGCGCTTATGCGTAAGTATACAATAATGAGTTTTTCGAGCATTAAAATCAACTCAATTCGCGCGGTCCCATTCTGATATTGTATCTTAATCACGATTTAATGATTCATTCATGTGTTGTCTCATAGCACCTACCTCAAAAAGGTTAGGTCTATAATTGAATGAATTCGAATGGTAAATGACACTATCATCTTCAAAAGAATATATAGAATTAGAATTTCGACATAGATGGTCGTTAATGAATATAAGAAATAGTATAGGAGAAAGAATGGAGCCTTTCGGCTGAATTTATCTTGAACCTGTTGGATGAAATTCCATCTACGACAACTCCTATAGTGCGATCTCTGAGGAAGTTCGATATAAATCGATAGAGTTCATTACTGACACCAAAAGCAACAACAAAAGTGCACCATGCCACACTCTATTGAACGCCTTAGCAACATCCAGAGCTAAAACTTTACTTTCGCCAAAATGGTGGATTGAATGACACAATTTTTCCGATAGGATGGTCAATAGATCTTCCGTAGATCGTTCCCTACGAAATCTGTAGCTTAGTAGGTTGTTAGATTCCAGATATTTATCAAGATGGTGATTCACCATACTCTCCAAAACCTTGAAGAGAGCAGAACAAATTGCTATGGGATGGTAATTTCAGGGTTGTTAACCGCTCCCTTTTTAAGGATTGACGTAACATTAGCAACCTTTCAACACCGTGGAAATTCACCGGCATGGTATAACTTGCTAAAAAGGCTAGCTAAGGGACGAGCAAGCTTCAAATAGCACTGCTTTAAGGCCAGTGCTGGAACGACATCCGGCCCTGGAGACATATTTATGTTAAAACTAGCTAAAACCTTTTTTACTGCACGGACGCGAAAGAATATGGGCAAATCCGAAAAAATAAACCAAGGACAAAATTTTTAAACTGTCAAAAATTTGTGCTTATGAAAAAATTAATCATATTTTGGTCCTTTAGAATATATAATGAATACAATTTTTGATTGCTCTCTTCGTGAATAGCAGGTCTTTATTTGCACCCATCTTGAATTTTGATACATTTCTAAAATAATAGGTTTGTTAAAAGTTCATAAAATTCACAAAAACATCCATTTAGGTATCAAGTTTCAGTATGGGCTCAAAGTCTGCTTAAGTTTATACAATGAGATGTAAAAGACCCCATCAAAAGTAATTGGAGTGATATAAATAACGTCAAGTAAAAAAGGGCTCAAAGTGTGTAGCGTCCGTCACAGAAATAAAAATGTTTTTAATTTGACTAGTGCAATTTTTCTTTTTTCTCCAATTGAACTTGGTTCGTAAAGGGAACTTATAGTGTGCTTTACATTAGGCTAAAAATATATAGATGTTTATATAGCCTTTTACAGATATATATGTATAGGAAAGTGTGTAGCGTCCGTCACAGTATATTTTTCATAAAGTAATAACACTGACTATATCCACAGATTAAATTTAAGATATTAGATATTAAAAAAATATACAGTGGGGCAAATTTTATGCTTTTGAAATTTTATTTTTTTTTATTTTTGGGACACTCTGACAGCTAGTCGCAGCATTCTTTCGACGAAAAACAAGATGTAAAAAGTGAAAAACTTAAAAAAAATATATGTATGTAGCCGTTTTGTGAAATATTAAATTGTGCCCAAATATCGCATTTTAACCGCGAACATGGAAAGGAAGGAGATGAAATTCAGAAACAAATAAAACCATTATTTTTACTGATTAACAAATTCTTAAAAAAAATATGAAATATGAATTTTTTCCTAATAAAAACATTCAAGTAAAAACTGTATTGTCCGTCACGTAGCAACAGTTCAATTATGGATTTTTGGTGAAACTGAAAACTTTAAAATAATTTATAAAAGCTGTTTTGTAATCCTCTGATTTTCCTCTATCTTTAATGTATTTACAATTTTTTTATTACTATGACCGATTTGATGAAAATTGAAGAAACACGTGTTAGAAAAAAAGACACTTCCATGTTTTTCTTCCAAAAGAGGTATGTAAATTAACAAATGCCATTAGACAGCACAATCGATGGGCTAATATTATCGGAAATCTGTGCAAAGATATCTAGTATAGAACGGCAATGGGATATATTTAAATACAACAATGCGCAGGATTTGCCCATATGTATATTTGGCATAGTTACGGATACTCTTTCGAGAGCGGGCATAGCTTGAAGGCTTTCCGGCAAGCAGGAATTATTTGCAAATAATTTAGCTAAAAGGTTAGCTTTATAAACCGGATCTGTGAATGTCATCCTCTAAAAAAGATGAAATTGTGGAACTAACATTATTCCTTACTCTTTTAACAAAAGACCAAAAGCTCCTACTGCCCCAAAAATCAGCAAGAACTTTAGTACGAAGATGCTTCTCGCACAGAGCCTTTTCACGCCTTAGTATTTTGGCATACGAATGCCTAGCCTCATTGCGATGCAAATTAGTTGTTGCAGTTTGGTTATGACGCCATCGTCTGGCGCTGAAACCTAATATAGTAGTATCTCTTTTATCGTTAGAACTTCTATACAAAAGCCCAAAATGCAGAAGATATTTCCTGATTTTAAATTTTACCCATAAATAGTTAAGTTACTTATCAAACGTGCCTAAAGGTTGCTGACACTGGAACACAACCTCATCGCTAATGTACAATGCAACGCCCCGGTGATAAGTGAAAAGCGACAGAAGGAGATACCCAGGAATACAAAAATGGATGAGCAAGACAAATGGCCGATGAAGACAAATGTGCGCAACAAGTTCGTTAGAAGCCCACGTATGTTACATAGAAGAAAAGTTGTCTTTCGTCTGAAGAACGCCACACGTCTGGATCGACACACGTCGATAATTACTCGTCAGAGCGTCCGAAATTTTGAACTAAATAGTGTTTTCCAAGGTCTTTTATTTAGTTAGTTTTAAAGTCTTGAAACACATTTGCATTTCTGGTTTTATTGAAGTGGATTTTTATTGACTTTTTGGCCAACCTCAATGGCCATCCAAGTGTTTCTAACTTGTGGTCGTCATCATCTTTAGTTCGGTTCCTGCTTGTGTTGGTTTTTTGTAATCATGACGTTTTTGTTTTGTTTATTTGTTTCTCTTTTTGGCTTATTACGACACGAAGCCAAGAGAGGGGGCACTCCGGTGTAATTGACAACTCATGCAGGAAACAGGCTATTATCCTGATATTAAACTTCAAACTTAATTGGCACAATGGGATAAAAATAAGTATTGGCATATCATGCTTTGTAATGACTTGGGTTGCGTTTAAACGCTAAAACGAAACTTCTTAAAGACGAATAAATAAATAAAAAAAAAAACAAGTAAGAGTTTTATATTCGGCTGTGCCGAATCTTATATACCCACCATCAAGTTGTGTTAAATTTAGAAACATATCTCATATATCTACAAGGGTGCAGCTAATTCAAAATCTGGACCAAAACTGAAAATATCGCTAAGCTAATTGGTATTGTTGGTAAAACCTTTGGACTAAATTCGGTTGCCGTAGCTTTATAGTTCAACATTTAAAAATATTTTAGTGGTTTCCCCAGTATTTACTTTGATCAAATTTCGGTCTCATAACCGGATATAGTTTTACATTAATAAGTTGTTAAATACTTTTCGTTAATATGTAGTTAGGCTAAACACGTTAATAGTAATACGGCAGGTCCATATATTTCGTTAGGAATTCCTATTGCATTCATCATATATAAAGTCTGGGCTGAACATTGATTGATGTCTATCTAATTTCATAGGTGTAATCTTAATATAATGAATGTACCTCCAAATCTTTTTGATTGTAGATATAAAAAAGGGTATGTTATATATATAAGAATTATAGCCAAATATTGACCGATTGTAAAAAAATTTTACACACTGGCTGGTATACATAGCTATCATAGTTTCTAATTTAATAGCTTTTAACTGGCCTTTGCTAAAATTGTTGGTTTCCGTGAGTGTTTTTTATATGAAAGCTAAAGTCAAATATGGACTGATTCCTATAAAATTTGATAAACTGATCAAAAATTGCATAAAACTTCCCTATTTTAAATTTAATTGTCATAGCTATTACAATTGTATTCAATTTATCAGCATTAATGTGTTTCCCGGGGCGGGGTTGTATGGAAGCTCTAACTAAATTTGAACCGATTTTGTCCATTTTCAATATACATCTTTTTCTTTTGTAAAATTTTGTCTCTCTAGCTTTTTTCGTTATCGCGCTATCGTGCTTTTATCTGACGGACAGACGGACATAAACAACCTTTTCTTTATGTATTTTTGTGTTTCCATAAGTTTTTTATATGGGAGCTATGGTGAAATGGTGACCGATTGTGATAAAATTTTGCACACTGGCTGGCATTGATATTAGACTTTCTTGTGCCTAATTTAGTCTTAGTAGCTCTTGTAGTTAATGAGCTATTACGATTTTATCTGACGGACAGACGGACATAAATCCCCTTTTCTTTTTGAATTTTTGTGTTTTCGTAAGTTTTTTATATGGGAGCTAGGTCAAATGGTGACCGATTGCGACAAAATGTTGCACACTGGCAAAATTTAGTGGTTATATCTGTTATACTTTTAGATTTATTGGCATTTAAGTGTATTTTAGGTGAAATTTAGGCTGTTTTCGTAAGTTTTTTGTATGGGAGCTATGGCTAAATGTGAACCGATTTTGATGAAATTTTATACACTGCCTAGGGCTAATGTAAAACTTCTATATTTCAAATTTTATCAGCATAGCTGCTATAATTTGTCATTTATTAACAAATAAGCGATTAGCCTAGACGAGGTTATACGGGAGCTATGGTCAAATGTGAACCGATTTTGCCCAATTTCAATACCAAAATTTTCTTAGAGATGAAGAATATTTTTACTATATTTTCAGTGAGCTAGCTTCTTTCGTTTAGGCGTTATCGTGATTTCAACAGACAGACGGACAGACAGACGGAGATCGCTCAGTCGTCTTAGAATTTCATAAGGATTCAGAATATATATCGTTTTTAGTTTTTGAGCCAATATTAAGGAAATTACAAACGGAATGACAATCTCAATATACCCCCATTCTTTTTGATGGTGGGTATAAAAAAAACGAAAAAAACCATTAAACTTTTTTAAATTGAGCCAGTTTTTATCCTAGATTTTATTATATAATATAAGTTTCTTTGTCTGTTTTTTTTTCAAAATTGTTTCTATCATAGCTGTACATTTCGATTATTTTTATATAAAATTTTGAACAAAATTAAATTAATTTGTTATTTAGTTTACTTACAAGGAATATAATTAAGTTAGAATTATTTAAGATTGTTAAAAATAAAATAACAATTTGCATGTGGTTTTCTGGATTTATTATGTTAAGTTATTATTTAAAATCATTACGTTTCAAATACAAGTTTTGAAATGAAATTAATATTTTTTTGTAAAAATTGAAATAATTTTAATTTGTATTCCTTTCAAAGAAATAAAATATTTCTTTATTTCATTTTATTGCTTGTAAATAAAATTAAAATTTCTTCAAAACTCCCAAAATTTTTTTATTTAAGAAAATTTAGCTTGAATAAGTTTATTCACAACAAAATTTTTTGAATAATTTTAATTCAAACAAATTTTTTGGATTATTTCAAAATTTTCTGTGAACAGTAAAAATAAAATATTTAGAGAATTTATTTCAAACAAGATTTTTTGACTATTGAAAATTGTTTACAGATTTTTTAAAATAAACAAAATATTAAAAAATTAGTGAAGACGATGGTTTTTAGTGTGATGATTATAATCATAATAATGTAAACGATCTAGTGTCGGTAAAGAAGATCGGACATCAATTTTAATTTACAAATATTTTAATGTTAGCGATTTAAGTATAGAAATAATTTTATCCTTCGTCACAATGGGTGGAAAGGGTATATTGGGTTTGTGCTGCATTTCTAACGCAATAAAATATTAGTCTTACATCCATCTTTAAGTACACCAATCAACTCAGAATCACATTCTAGGTGAATTTAACGATGTTCGTCCAGCCTGCTGACTGAATATCCAAGTAAATTTACTATAGTTATGGTGACCATATTTTCCAACGACCAACAAAATACATTTTTTTCGATATTAAGTTAAAATATACATTATATAATTTTGTGGTCTTAGGTATGAGCCTTAATTTTGATTCAATTTAAATTGAGGTTCGTCGCTGATCACAGTTTTTTGATAAAACAAGTAAAAACAACAAGTGCCGACCATATGATACCTTACACTAAGGTGAAATAAGTTCCAAGTAACCAAAATTGTATGAACTTTTTATATATTTTTTATTGCGCAATTGGTCAACGGGTCGATCACCGATTGCAATGAAATTTGGTGTAATGATTTTTATTTGTATAATAAATATTTCTTCGAAATTAAATACAAAATACACAAATTTGTGGTCAAAATTTCTATTCCGGGAATACAGGCCAATGTGAGTTCTCCGAAATAATAGATCGATTTCAGCTAATTTCATAAAGCTTTTTGCCACCTTTATTTTGATTGCGAAAATTACGGAAGATCCCAATACTTTTTGACAAAATCGTAATGTATTCCTTAATGTGAAATTAAAAAAAAAACTACTTCATTTTGATACCTTTTACTACTAAGGTTGAATATGGATCAAAAGCTTTACAGATTTTTCTTAAAGCTTAAATACATACATATCACCCACCTAGATGGAGTGTTAAATCGACTCGAGATGGTGAAAAATAAAAAAATTAGCACAGATATGTATCTTCGAATTTATTAAAATTTGTAACGTTATTGGTCCATATCATATAACCATAGAAGTGACTATAGAATTATATTACTAATAGGATTATCTTATACATAAGTTTGTAATGCATAGAAATATGTGTACAATGTTTTGGAACCAGGATTATCTATCGGATATAAGATATATCGGCCAATTGAACACAACACCATGGTTTAACGAAATCAAGTTTTATACTAATGTCTACATAAGAAAAAAGTATCTTAGGATGTAGAACGTCGTTTTTTAATACGGAAAATCAATTTTCGCTTGTATGAATTTTTACTTTACGCTCATGTGTATTGAGAGTAGTTTAGTTTTTGTTATTATTATTTTTTGTTTTATTTTTCAAATCTCAAAACAAATAAATTTATTTTCTTTAAATGTTTGAAGATTCAAAAAATTCCATAATATTGTATGAAATAAATTTTATTCTTCATTTTTTGGTTTGAATAAAATTAATCAAGACAAAAAGTTTGAAATAAATAAAAAATTTTAATATTTTAGAAATTTTGTTTGAAATAAAATTGTTGGAAAAATATGAAACTTTTCAATATTTGAATAAAAAAATATCGAATATTATTCTTGCTAGTATTATTCAAATATATTAAATTATGATATTTTTGTTTAGAATGAAGAATATTGGATTCAAAAATTTTCAAATAATTTTCTGAAAAATTTATTGATATCAAGAATAATAATTTATACTTTAATTTAATTTCTTTAGAAGGATTAAATCAAGCAAATAATATAATTTAAAATTCATGAAATAGAATAACAATTATTCATATTAAGTAACAAATAATTAAAATAATTCAAAAAGTAGTTTTATTTTTTATTTTAATCACACTATACAGCTATGGTTTCTATATAAATATTCTGATTACTCATGTTGTTGGTAAAATTACTTTTATTTGTTTATTGGCGGCTGCCGGTTGTTTTTAATTTTATAACTTAAGTTTTTGGTTTTTAGTATAAAATTCAATTGTTGTTTGCATGATTCGACTTAATTTCATGTTAATTTTATATGTTCATTGGCCGGGGGACACGAGCTTTACTGTATCCCTTCAACCCATATTTAAGTATGTACTTCCTTTTTCTTTTAGCTTTAAATTTGATATTTGTGTGTAAGGACATTTGAAGGACTTGTTAGCTGGTATTTAGAAACAATTATATTGAAAGCATGTTAATAATGTTTATGTAACCAGACACAAACTTTAATAATATTGTATTAAACAAATTAAGTGCCTTATTGTTTCTTAACTGTGTTAACAAATAGGTTTATTGTTTAGTAATTCTTTACTATGACACTTTATGGGGGGCATTAATCGATTTTGTATATGTTTATCTTATTAAAAATTATATTAACCCTCTGTGACTGACGTGTTGTCAGCAGACACCAACAAATTTTTGTACAAAACAATTTGTGGCATGCCAATAAAAAGGGAGTTATCTTGGAGCCATTCCGAGGTATTTGGTCTAAGATAATTGTACTTGGTGAAGTACGGAACTGTAGCATCTGTTCAACATGTTAGTTGAGGCTAAAAACGGCCGTCTGTCTCGGATCGAGCGGCTCGCTTTACAAACGTGGCTCTTGTCTTTGGACTCATCATCTATCGACTTAACACTTACGATGTTTTAAGTATGGAAAGAAACAACATAACAGAATATACTACTCCAAGGGGTAATCATGCCAGAAATCACCCTGCCACGGCAGATGGCACAAGGATTTTGGAGGTGCATAATCTATGCAAGAACATCCTGATGAATGAAACCAATTCTATCCGAAGTAGTCGGACTATAAGACCTAATATAGACATGAAAGCACGCTATACGAAACGAGGAAATTAGAACAACTAAGACGAGAAATGTTACGATATAAAATTGATCTGTTGGCGTACAAGTAGTAAGATGGACAGGGCAAGGGGAGATGCGAAATGAAAATACTGTGTTTCTTTACTCCGGCCGCCCGGAAGGTGATGAGCATAGTAGAGGTGTGGGATTCCTAATATCAAACAAAAAACAGCTATGTCCATGATAGCGTGGTATCTTATCAGTGAGAGGCTCATGGCAATAAAGATCAAAACTAAAGCTCTCAATTTGATAATTATCAATGTCAATGCTCCGACTGAAATCCAATCTGAAAATTATAAGGATGAATTTTAAGATGTACTTAGCAGTTGGATGAATAGCAACGTACATAACTGTGATATTACCATGATACTTGGCGACTTTAACGCCAAGGTAGGTTCAAGTAATACCGGTTTGGAACGTTATATTGGTAAACACGGTGTCGGAGTAAGAAACGATAATTAAGAAAGGCTGATCGAGCTATTTATTTTTCCCTCATAAAGAGGGCAAAAAGCAAAATTTAGTGGCAATAGCTGTCACAGTTTCTAATTTAATAGCTTTTAACTGGTCCTTGCTAAATATTTTTTGGTTTCCGGGAGTGTTTTTTATATGAAAGCTATAGTCTAATATGGACCAATTCCTATAAGATTTGATATACTGACCAATAGTTGCATAAAACTTTTCTATTCAAAATTTAGTCGTCATAGCTATTACAATTGAATTCAATATATCAGCAATAACGTGATTCCCGAGGCGGGGTTATATGGGAGCTCTAGCTAAATGTGAACCGATTTCGCCCATTTTCAATACACAACTTCATCAAGATATTGAAAATACTTTTGTAAAATTTTGTACCTCTAACTGTTTTGGTTAAGGTGCTATCGCACTTTTATCTGACGGACAGACGGACATAAAGCACCTATTCTTTTTGGATTTTTGTGTTTCCGTAAGTCTTTTTTATGGGAGCGATGGTCAAATGGTGACCGATTGTGACAAAATTTTGCACACTGATTGACATTGGCATAAGACTTCCTTGTGACCAAAGCTATTGGCATTTAGGTGTATTTTAAAGGGTGGTTAAATTGTAAGGGCCGATGCACAGTGGTTTACGGACGCTTTTTTTTGGAAATAATTCTTTAACTTTTGAACGACTGGAGATATTTGAATGAAATTTGACATGGTGATAGTCAAGGAGTATTCGAGTTGGTTTTTAAAAGCACTGGTCCATGAGGGGTCGGGAGAGTGATTGATGGACCTTCAAAGTTGGTCACCTCGGGTGTTCGATTTTTTTAAAAATTCGCCAAAAATCCATTTATGTATGGATTGAAAAGAAATTTTAAACTTAAGTTGTCCTTGAGAAGATCTACAAAAAATATGCTTAAATGTGTAGGTTATCTCCTTTGGATTTCGAGATATTTGGGTAAAAAGGAATTTTTAGGTTGATTTTTTACCTCTTTTTTTAAGCTTTTTTTGATCTGGTGGACGCATCTGAGGACCAAAAATTTTTTAAGAATATTCTTTAAATTTGTAATAAAATTCTGAATAATTTTTGTGCAAGTTAGTTATAGAAATCTTCTTTTGTTTAAAAGTTAAAAATATTCAAAGTTGAAACTTACAAAAAATTTCGCTTTTTTTTTAGTTTTTCCCCAAAATATAGCTATATTTTTTCACTAATAAAAAAATATTTTCTTTAGAAACATAAAAAGATTTTTAAAGTTTTTAAAAGAAAACATAATGAGAATGCGTATAAAACAAATTTCTTGCTAATTGGACTTTTGGTCCTCGCACATGTCCTCTCCAAAAAATGGCAATTTGTAAAAAAAAAATTAGTTTAAACAAAAATTTCTCAAAAGGCAAAGCACCGATTTGAAAAAAATTATAATGTTCATATTTTCCAATATATCTGTTATTGATTAGAAAAGTTTTTTCTGAAACGCGCTGCAAATAGAGACAGTGTTGCCATATTTGTAAAAAAACTCATTTTTTGAAACACCTTTTTCCCCAGTTGGGAATTGGGGAATTTTTAAGTTAAAATTGGGAATTTTTTTTAGTCTATTGCTTTTACATCTTATTGGTCTACATTACTACAAAATTTCATTGTAATATCTTTATCCATGTCATTTCCACAGAATATCAAAGATTAAAAATATTTTCCTTAAAAAAGCAGAAAAACAACTTTTTTTTGTTTTACGATACAAAGTGTAAAAAAAGTAACGCACTTAAAAAAAACTTTTACTTAGTGCTAATCTCCTAGTCTTTCCCGATCTAATGATACTAAACATGTATATAAAGCATTAATACCGAGTCTTAAAAAACTCTGAAAACTTTGGCCCCCGTAGCATTTTTACACTGTTTATTTAAATATAAGTGATGAATTTGTGCATATAAAATTAATAATCATACTCAAATATTTCACTATAAGATGACAATGATCCTTCGATAACAAACAAATATTTTTTTATTTTTTTAAAGAAAATATCATGAGGATTTATGAAATATCAAAATGTAAATAATTTGTACTTATATTAAAAGGTGAAATACATTTTATTGAAGTATTTGTAGTTAAAGTTTAAACTTACAGTTTTTATTACATATTTATATAAAAGTAGTTATTTACTTAATTTTTATTTTCAGTAAAATAATCAGTACAATCTATTATATCAAGAACCTCTTCCAGGTGTTCGTTTTCAGAAGTTTTTGTATAACTGCTCCACCATTTCTTTCTTATCGTTGATAGAGCAGGATCAGAAGACAACAAGAGATAATTTATTAGATCCTGATTTTGCGATTTTCTTGAGCATTTTCTGGTATTAAATAGTTGGATATACTTGAAATCTGAATTCCGCGCTTCCTGGGCCTCTTCTGTCAGTTCACTAAGTGGGAGAAGATTTGATTCAATTATTTCACGACCATGTTGAAGGACTTTATGAACTGTTGGTGTAATTTCTTTCCAGTGATACAAATGTCGTATACGAGTTAACGCGTTGAGGGCATAGCAATGAAATTTTTCAGCATTTATTTGATATTTGCTATTTATTGCCGATAATATTACGTAACATTTACGAAGAACTTCCTCATCAATTCCAGTAATCTTTGAAGTTGTTTCATAATTTTCAAAGAATCGCCTGGCCGTATTACCATCGTTTGTACTGCCATATCCTACAAGTGGTTTGTCTATGTTTAGACCCGTCATAGTTTTGAATTCTTCCTGAATCCTTTTTTTTTCACTGGATCTCATTTCAATCAGTTCCTTATTATTTCTCACGGATTTTAGCTGATTATCAGGTATATTCCTATATTTCAGATCATATGCTATATGTAGCATAAATTCTAAAAATCGGATACGTGCATGTAGGGGCGATATACCAAATTTCAGAACCTCTTGATTAATTGCAGTACTAGCTGATGCATCTTCTGAAGTTTGTAGAAATTCCGATTTCTTCTTTCCGCATAATGAGCATTTCCAAGTTGAATGGGTTTCCGTTATAGCGTTGCTTACTTTTCCATCTATCATTGTCAATTGAAGCTCAAAATTTACATTAATCAAATATCCATGTATGTCTATGCAGACTGGACTCAAATTGTCTATTGAATATTTGATATCATCAACCCAATTTTTTGTGCTTGCTGCATTTTCTTTTAAATATTCGAATCTGATCGGTCTGCAAAATGCCTTTGATCCTGGAGATGTGTTAACCCACACATATTCAGTACGCTCTTTTGATGTGGATGGTTCAGAACGATTCTTTCTTAATCTTAGTGGTACTAGGGATGCCATAAAAACGCTTCTGTAGTCATTTGTGTTCTGATGAGATGTTGATTGTTTGTATTCCGGTAATCCAGATAAACCGTCACATCCCCATTTACATATTAAAGTTAAGTCCTTGTTGTCAAGTTTCTTGGCTTCTTCTTCAGACAATGTAGTAGATATCAGCCTTGATGCCGTATTTTCCAATAATTTTGATAAATCCACAGATGCACTTTCGTCTCCTATCACGTTTGTTGGTATTAAGTTTTTTTTGGTTTTTAATAACGCATTATATCCTGGTAAAATTGAGTGTCCTTTGTCTCGTAATGCCTTACAGAGTTTAATATATTTATTTTTACTCAATTTCAACTCGAGCATAAGAGCAAGTGCTTCTTCCTCCGAAAATTCTGATTGAGAAGAAGGAGTTGGTATACTCTTAATAATTCGCTTAAGACGTTTAGGAGAAGCCTCTGGGAGAATATCTGCTATTTGTTTAGCTTCAGCTGGTTGATTATTTCGTTTGAGCACTTCCTTAAAGGAATCTTTGATTTCAGTATCCGAATGAGTAGAAAGAACTTCGGATAATCGCATCTTTTTAGATCTTTCTCCGAGATCATCATAGTTTTTTAGAGGGGCTCCAGCACCAGAAGTTTTAAGCTCAATTGAGTCCTTCAGCCAGTCTTTAAATTTAGATTCAAATCTTTTTAAACAGTAATTAACCGACTTAATTTTAAGTTCAAATAACTTTACAAATTTTACGACTTTGTCTTCCTCACTATTGAGAATCATGGAGTTAGTTTGACTTTTAGCATATCGCATGATTATTTTAATTTTTTCTGCTCTCGAACTGCTTGGTTGTTCAAAAAGAATATCGCACAACACTTTAAATTCCAATGTTATAGCCATGATGTTTTAACTGTTAATAGCAGTTACATTTAAAACTTTCTTTTTTATATTAAAAAAAAACATTTTTTATATATACCTGTATCCAAAGAATAATAAAGAAATCAATGAATTAATGTATTTTTTACCTCTAAAAATAGGTGCATATATAACTCAACCAATATGTGCGTCTCGTAAAACCTACCTGTATGGAGGTGAGTAACCATATCCTTTCTGACCATTATGAAAAACCCAAGTTGTAACAATTTTTACCTATTGCATTAACTTTCACATTAAAAAACATTTTATAACCTTAACATAATTTTGCAATTTTTTCAAATACACCAATTTTAAATACCGGAAAAATGCCTTTAAATCTTATTTTAAATAAATTGTCACACTGTTACTATAAAAGTACTCTTCTAATTAAACTTTTGCTACAAATTATGGATATATTACCTTTACACTGTTATCAAAATCGGTGCCTTACTCGTACTTACTTATTTTGAATCTTTTACTAAAATTTTATTTTTTAGCTTGGAACAAAAGGCAAAATCGAATAAAATTTTTTTAAGTCATTCTTATAATGTTTTCTTTAAAAAAATAAAAAACTATTTATATCTTTTTGAAGAAAATATTTGTTTATTAGCGAAGGATCATTGTCATCTTAAAAATAGTGAAATATTTGAGTATGATAATTAACTTTATATGCACAAATTCATCACTTATATTTAAATAAACAGTGTAAAAATGCTACGGGGGCCAAACTTTTCAGAGTTTTTTAAGACTCGGTATTAATGCTTTATATACATGTTTAGTATCATTAGATCGGGAAAGACTAGGAGATTAGCACTAAGTAAAAGTTTTTTTTAAGTGCGTTACTTTTTTTACACTTTGTATCGTAAAACAAAAAAAAATTGTTTTTCTGCTTTTTTAAGGAAAATATTTTTAATCTTTGATATTCTGTGGAAATGACATGGATAAAGATATTACAATGAAATTTTGTAGTAATGTAGACCAATAAGATGTAAAAGCAATAGACTAAAAAAAATTCCCAATTTTAACTTAAAAATTCCCCAATTCCCAACTGGGGAAAAAGGTGTTTCAAAAAATGAGTTTTTTTTACAAATATGGCAACACTGTCTCTATTTGCAGCGCGTTTCAGAAAAAACTTTTCTAATCAATAACAGATATATTGGAAAATATGAACATTATAATTTTTTTCAAATCGGTGCTTTGCCTTTTGAGAAATTTTTGTTTAAACTAATTTTTTTTTTTACAAATTGCCATTTTTTGGAGAGGACATGTGCGAGGACCAAAAGTCCAATTAGCAAGAAATTTGTTTTATACGCATTCTCATTATGTTTTCTTTTAAAAACTTTAAAAATCTTTTTATGTTTCTTAAGAAAATATTTTTTTATTAGTGAAAAAATATAGCTATCTTTTGGGGAAAAACTAAAAAAAAAGCGAAATTTTTTGTAAGTTTCAACTTTGAATATTTTTAACTTTTAAACAAAAGAAGATTTCTATAACTAACTTGCACAAAAATTATTCAGAATTTTATTACAAATTTAAAGAATATTCTTAAAAAATTTTTGGTCCTCAGATGCGTCCACCAGATCAAAAAAAGCTTAAAAAAAGAGGTAAAAAATCAACCTAAAAATTCCTTTTTACCCAAATATCTCGAAATCCAAAGGAGATAACCTACACATTTAAGCATATTTTCTGTAGATCTTCTCAAGGACAACTTAAGTTTAAAATTTCTTTTCAATCCATACATAAATGGATTTTTGGCGAATTTTTAAAAAAATCGAACACCCGAGGTGACCAACTTTGAAGGTCCATCAATCACTCTCCCGACCCCTCATGGACCAGTGCTTTTAAAAACCAACTCAAATACTCCTTGACTACCACCATGTCAAATTTCATTCAAATATCTCCAGTCGTTCAAAAGTTACAGAATTATTTCCAAAAAAAAGCGTCCGTAAACCACTGTGCGATGTTGAATGTGAACCACACCTAAACGCCAAGCTTTTTTCCGAATTTTATTTGACATTTCTCTATTTCAGACTTACTCAATTTGAACCATGGATAGATACACAATCCAACAACGTGTTAAAGTTATCCAGACTTATTATGAAAATGGGCGTTCAAATCAAAATGCATATCGTGCACTTCGTGATTTTTTTGGTCAATTTGATCGCCCAAATGTGCGTACAAGCGCAAAAATCGTGGAAAAATTCGAGCAAACCGGGTCTGTAGAAGATGTGAAAACACCAGTGCATGCTCGTACAGCTCGTACTGTAGAAAATATTACTGCTGTTAGCGATAGTGTGGCTGAAGAGCCGTCCATCTCAACTCGTCGTCGTGCCCAACAATTGCACCTCTCACGCTCGTCGTTGATGAACATTATGCATAAAGACTTGCATTTACACGCTTACAAGGTGCAATTGGGTCAAGAACTAAAGCCTCTTGACCATTCCAAACGTCGTGAATGGGCAGAATGGTGGCAAGAAATGGCAACAGTGGATGATAAATTTTCGAAGAAAATCATCTTCAGTGATGAGGCACATTTTCAACTCAGTGGATTCGTCAATAAGCAGAATTGCCGCATATGGGCGAATGAGAATCCAAGAGTGATTATCGAAAAACCAATGCACCCACAAAGAGTGACTGTTTGGTGCGGTTTATGGGCTAGCGGCATCATCGGGCAGTATTTTTCCAAAATGAGGCCGGTCAGGCAGTTACTGTGAATGGTGTTCGCTATCGTGAGATGATAACGAACTTTTTATGGCCCGAATTGGAAGATATGGATGTGAACGATACGTGGTTTCAGCAGGACGGTGCCACTTGCCACACAGCTAACGAAACAATGGCTCTTTTGCGCAACAAATTCAATGACCGTGTTATCTCACGTAATGGCGATGTCAATTGGCCGCCAAGATCATGTGATTTGACACCGTTGGAGTTTTTTCTTTGGGGTTATTTGAAAGAAAAGGTGTACGTCGATAAGCCAGCAACAATTCAAGAGCTAAAGGATGAGATAATGCCTCAGGGTCATCGAAAATTTGGACCATCGGATGGAGGTGTGCCGCCGTGTTCGCGGCGCCCATTTGGTCGATATTATGTTCCATACATAATTGGGTAATACCAATATATCATAATAAAATAAAATTACAATAATTTCCTAAATAGTTTGTGTTTTATTCAAAATCAACATCGGCCCTTGAAATTTAACCACCCGATAGGTGAAGTTATGGCTGTTTTCTTAGGTTTTTTGCATGGGAGCTATGGTTAAATGTGAACCGATTTGGCCCGATTTGTTTAGCGCTTGTGAAAACTTTCAATGTACTAAATTTTATCATCATACCTGCTATAGTTTGTCATTTATTAGCAAATAAGCAATTAGACTAGACGAGGTTATACGGGAGCTATGATCAAATGTTAACCCAATTTCAATACCAAGAAATGAAGAATATTTATGTCAAATTTCATTTATTTATGTCAAATTTCAGTAACGACAACAGACAGATATACTGACAGACAGACGGACAAATAGACGGACATACAGACGGACATCGCTCAATCGTCTTAGAATTTCATAAGGATTCAGAATATACTTGAATTTTGGTTATTGAGCTAATACTAATGAAGTTAAAAACGGAACGACAATCTTAATATACCCCCCTTTCGTTTTGATGGTGGGTATACATAAGAACTATAGTCAAATGTTTACAGATTATCACAGAACTTTATACATTGGCTGGTATTTGTATAAAGCTGATTTATGCAATATTTAGTGGCCTTAGCTATCACAGTTTAAAATTTAGTATTAACTGGCCTTTGTGGCAATTTATTGGTTTCCGGGAATGGTTTTCATATGAGCGCTATAGTCAAATATGGATCGATTCCTATAGAATTGGAAATAATGACCAATAGTTTCATAAAACATAAGTTAGGTCATCATAGGTATTACAATTGTATTCAATTTATCAGGGACAGGGTTATATGGGAGCTCTAACTAAATGTGAACCGATTTCACCCATTTTCAACACACAGCTTGTTTAAGAAAATACTTTTGTAAAATTTTGTCGCTCTAGCTCTTTTCGCTAAGGTGCTATCGCGCTTTCATTTGACGAATAGATGGGCACAAGCCCCTACCTTTTTGGGTATTTTCGCGATTCCGTAAGTTTTTATATGGGAACTATCGTCAAATGGTGACCGATTGTGACAAAATTTTGCACATTGGCTGACATTGAAATAAGACTTCCTTGTGCTAAATTTAGTGGTTATATGTTTTAATTTTAGATTTATTGGCATTAAAGTGTATTTTAGGTGGAATTTAGGCTGTTTTCGTAAGTGTTTTATAAGGGAGCTTTGGTTAAATGTGAACCTCTTATAATTTTTCATTTATTAGCAAATAAGCGATTAGTCTAGTCTATGGTCAAGTGAACGGGAGCTGTGGTCAAGTGAAAACCGATTTCGCCCAATTTCAATTCCAAAATTTTCCATGAAATGATGAATATTTTTTGATAAGTTTCAATGACCCAGCTCGTGAATATACATCAATTTTGGTTTTTGAGCCAATATTTAAGAAATTACAAACGGAATGACAATCTCAATATGCCCTTAATTCTTTTCGATGGTGGGTATAAAAATATATATTTTCTTGTGGAACAGTGTAATATAAGCCATGGATATGGTGTCTGATAGTCTACCACATCATTATAATAGTGAGAACTACAGATATCACGTCAGTCACAGAGGGTTAAATCTATATTCCGAGTGTTGTACATTTTTATCATTTCATTTTTCCTATCACTAGTTATAGGAGTTGTTGTTGCAATACATATAAATTGTTGTTGCGCTGCCTTTCACTGATTTATACGGTGTAACATGTTACTGTCGCTATAAACAATCTTCCACAAACCTACGGCCAGCAAGAACATGTATCAATTAATATTCTGTAAATCTCCTATAAATTAAACTCAGTTTTTTTTTTTAATAAATTCTCAACATTCCTTAAATTTCTTAGATTAATGTCCTTAAGGTTTTCATATCAAAACAGCGGCAATAACAATAAAGTCAATAGTTAAATATTCGGATATCAAATTCATTTGTAATTAATGTAGCCAATATTAAAGCTCTCTCACGTACAACAAATTACAAAGTGATTTTCAGGATAATTTGCATAACAAAATCTACAACTACACAAACAACTCAAGATGTTGGTGATAATATTAGGGGCGCTAATATATAGAAACACGAGTGACAACAATAACAATGGCGTCAACAACTAAAAGTTATAGTAGCAACAACAACAATAATGGCGACAGCAGAAATGTCAAGATGAAAACAACTAGTATTAAGGTGTCAGTGGCATAAGTTGTCTAATTAACGCAACCAAATTACAAATTCCTATTTTGATAAACATTTACATAGATTTGTATATACGAGTATATAAGTATAGGTATACTTTTAATAACCCAGTGAATAAAATAGGATGACATTCATATAGAATAAGAAATATATTTTAAAGCTTATAATAAACCTATATTTTTAGGATTTTTTTAAATATACCCACACTCTAAAAAATAAAGCGATTTAGGCTGTTTCCGTAAGTTTCTTTGTATGGGAGCTATGGCTTAGTGTGAACAGATTAATGAAATTATATATGCCACCTAGTGCTAATGTTAAACTTCTATATTCCAAATTTTATCATCATAGCTATTATAGTTTGTTATTTATTAGCAAATAAGCGATTACCCTAGGCGAGCTTATACGGGAGCTATGGTCAAATGTGAACCGATTTTGCCCAATTTCAATACCAAAATTTTCCCAGACATGAAGATTATATCTACTGAGGTTGAGTAAGCTTGCTCCTTTCCTTTAAAAGTTATCGTGATTTCAACAGGCAGACGGACAACGCTCAATCGTCTTAGAATTTGATACGGATTTAGAATATACATTAGGGTGGGTCGTTTTTTGACTTTTGTCTCTGAACGACTTCAAATAGTGAAATTATATGGTCAAATTATGTCAATCGGAAGTGTGCAAAATATTATTGATTTATTTTTAGAATACGAGCCCGCGCAACGGGCCCAAAGTTTTTGAGCCCATTTGTATGGGGAAAACTGAGAATATTTGCTACATTTCATCATTCTGCGATTTTTGGGCACAATTTAATATTTCACAAAACGGCTAAATACATATATTTTTTTTAAAGTTTTACACTTTTTACATCTTATTTTTCGTCAAAAAAATGATGAGGCTAGCTGTTAGAGTGTCCCAAAAATCAAAAAAAAAAAATCAAAATTCAAAATCATCAAATTTGCCCCACTGTATATTTTTTTAGCACCTAATATCTTAAATTTGATCTCCGGATGTAGTCTGTGTTATTACTTTATGAATAAGAGAGATATGTGTTCGTAAATTTTGTATTTAATCAATATCATTTTGTTAAAAATATATACTGTGACGGACGCTACACACTTTCCGATACATATTATTCTGTAAAATGCTATATTAACATCAATATATTTTTAGCCTAATGTAAAGCATACTATAAGTTCTCTTTACGAACCAAGTTTAATTGGTTCGAATTGAAAAAAACTTTATTTCTGTGACGGACGCTACACACTGAGAGCCCTTTTATACTTGACGTTATTTATATCACTCCAATTACTTTTGATGGGGTCTTTTACATCTAATTGTATGAAATTAGGCAGACTTTGAGCCCCTGCTAAAACTTGATACCTAAATGGATGTTTTTGCGATTTTAATGAACTTTTAAAAAACCTATTATTTTAAAAAGTGTATAAAAATTTGAGATGGGTTCAAATAAAGACCTGACATTCACAAAGAGAGCAATCAAAAATTGTGTCCATTATATATTCTAAAGGAATAATATATGATAAATTTTTCCATAAACACAAATGGGCGATTTTGACAGTTTTAAGATTTTGTCTTTGGTTTAAGTTTTTTCGGATTTGCCCATATCTGTTATAGTTTGTCATTTATTAGCAAATAAGTGAGTAGCCTAGACGAAGTTATACGGAAATTATATTTAAATGTAAACCGATTCCGCCTTATTTCAATACTAGTATTTTTTTAGATTTGAGGAATATTTTTACCAAGTTTCAGAGACCTAGCTCTTTTCGTTTAGGCCCTATCGTCCTTTCAACAGACAGACGAACATTGCTCGATCGTCTTAGAATTTCATAAGTATTCAGAATATATATCCCTTTTGCTTTCTGAGCCTATATTAAGGAAGTTACAAACGGAATGACAATCTAAATATACCTACATTTCTTTAACGGTGGGTATAAAAAAATTTGCAATGAAAGTAAGCTTCTGAATTGATTGGTAAACCCTAAGTTTGACTCCAGACCAATATTTGTATGCGTTGCAAGTTCATTTTGTCACACTACAATATAAGGTAAATTTTGTTTAAAAACAAAATTGTTTAGTGGGTATAATGTCTCATTTATGTATAGTTTTGGGACTCTAAGTCATCTGTCATTTATAAAAGAGAAGAAAAATATTAAAATTTTCATTTAATTTAAATTATCCCCAAAATAAACGATTTTCTGGGAAATATTGAAAAAATTTAATAAATGTTATGATAAAGTAAAAACACCAGTATTTATCTCTGTCAAAACATTTTTATTAAAAACAAGTAAGAAAGTGCTATAGTCGGTCAAGACCGACCATACGATACCCTTCACCACTAAGGTCAAAGGTGTTCTTTTTCCTGTATAAAGACAAATATTTGCTTAATTTTGCCATCATACAAACATTTTCTCAAAACTTATATATTTAAGCTGTTTGTGTCATTTTGTCTTATATGGGGGCTAGGTCAAATGTGGACCGACTATCTTGAAATTTAGCAAATTGATTTCAATTTCTACAAAAATTATGTATGCAAAAAATAAACTCAAAATTCTCATTATCTTTAGATTTACGAGCGTTTAAGTGATTTTTGTTTCATTTGGTGCGTTTTGACAGAAGAGTTTGTATGGGAGCTATGGTCAAATGTGGACCGATTTCAACGAAATTTGGTACAATGATTTGGATTTACACAGTGTTTATCAGTGTTTGTTTTCAATTTCATAAAAAATATTGATATTTGTGGCCAAAATATCAATTGCGGGAAGTGGGACCTATGGGAGGTACCATAAATAATGAACCGATTTTGACGAATTTCAATAGCCATATTCCGACTATCAAAAAAGTGGTCTGTGCCAAATTTTATCAAATTATCATTAGAATTGCGACCTGTACTTTGATTACATATTTTACATGGGGGTCCAGCCAGACGGACGGACGGACGGACATCGCTAAATCGACTCAAAAAATATTTCTCAGCCTATTTATTGGTGTACTAAAAGGTGGGTCCAAGACAAATATTTCTATGCATTACATACATCAGCACAAACTTATAATACCCTTTCCACCTATGATGGTGAAGGGTATGAAAAAACTTCATACATCAAATGAAATAAAACAAGTAAGAAAGCGCTATAGTCGGTCAAGCCGACCATACGATACCCTTCACCACTAAGGTCAAAGGTGTTATTTTTCCTGTATAAAGACAAATATTTGCTAAATTTCGCCATACAAACATTTTCTCAAAACGTATATATTCAACCTGTTTCCGTCATTTGGACTTATATGAGAACTAGGGTCAAATGTGGACCGATTATCTCGAAATTTGGCAAATTGATTACAGTTATTACAAAAATTATGTATGCAAAAAATAAACTCAAAATTTTCATTATCTTTAGATTTACGAGCGTTTTAGTGATTTTTAGTCTCATTTAGTGCGTTTTTGAAGAAGAGTTTGTATGGGAGCTATGGTCAAATGTGGACCGATTTCAACGAAATTTGGTACAGTAATTTAAGTTTGCATAAGCAGTATCAGTTTTAAATTTCATGAAGAAATATTGATATTTGTGGCCAATATAGCAATTCCGGGAAGTGGGACCTATGGGAGGTACCATAAATAATGGACCTATTTTGACCAATTTCAATAGCCATGGTCCCATTATCAAAAAAATTGTCTGTGCTAAATTTCATCAAATTAGCTTTAGAATTGCGACCTGTAGTTTGATTACAAGGTTTACATGGGGGTCCAGCCAGCCAGCCAGACGGACGGACGGACATCGCTAAATCGACTTAGAAAGTGATTCTAAGTCTATTGGTATACTAAAAGGTGGGTCTAAGACAAATATTTCTATGCATTACATACATCAGCACAAACTTATAATACCCTTTCCACCTATGATGGTGAAGGGTATGAAAAAACTTCATACATCAAATGAAATAAAACAAGTAAGAAAGCGCTATAGTCGGTCACGCCGACCATACGATACCCTTCACCACTAAGGTCAAAGGTGTTATTTTTCCTGTATAAAGACAAATATTTGCTAAATTTTGCCATCATACAAACATTTTCTCAAAACGTATATATTCAACCTGTTTCCGTCATTTGGACTTATATGAGAACTAGGGTCAAATGTGGACCGATTATCTCGAAATTTGGCAAATTGATTACAATTATTACAGAAATTATGTATGTAAAAAATAAACTCAAAATTGTCATTATCTTTAGATTTACGAGCGTTTTAGTGATTTTTAGTCTCATTTAGTGCGTTTTTGAAGAAGAGTTTGTATGGGAGCTATGGTCAAATGTGGACCGATTTCAACGAAATTTGGTACAGTAATTTAAATTTGCATAAGCAGTATCAGTTTTAAATTTCATGAAGATATATTGATATTTGTGGCCAATATAGCAATTCCGGGAAGTGGGACCTATGGGAGGTACCATAAATAATGGACCTATTTTGACCAATTTCAATAGCCATGATCCCATTATCAAAAAAATTGTCTGTGCTAAATTTCATCAAATTATCTTTAGAATTGCGACCTGTAGTTTGATTACAAGGTTTACATGGGGGTCCAGCCAGCCAGCCAGACGGACAAACGGACGGAGGGACATCGCTAAATCGACTCAGAAAGTGATTCTAAGTCTATTGGTATACTAAAAGGTGGGTCTAAGACAAATATTTCTATGCGTTACAAACATCAGCACAAACTTATAATACCCTTTCCACCTATGGTGGTGAAGGGTATAATGAAGTAATATAATCTTGACGCATCTTAAAATTTTCTTTGAATTTTCTTTTACTTTATATCGCTCCATTTCATTTGATGCCTTTCTCATTATCCTCATTAAAATGGGCGAAAATAAATGACAATTTATTACTTACTTCATTACTTTGTCGCGATTGTAAAAATTTACAATATTTGGCCATTAAGAATCAATATTGTTAAATCTACTCGTTAATTTAAGCTATCGAACATACAATATGGCTGCAATAAACGTCAATTTAATGCATTTTCTTTTGAGTTTTTGCTTTTTCTTATCAAAAATAAAAAAGAGTTTTAATTTCTTCTTTCTTTATGGCTTAGCATTTTCATTTAATTAAATATTTATTACAATTTTTATGCTTCAACGCAAAGTTACAAAATGATAGTTCCTATTGCTCTTTGCAATACAAGAATTATTTTCTTTTTAATTTTGAAAATCATCATTAAAATCCTTTTAATTTTTACATTTGATTACTGATGATAAAATTTATTACAGATATTCAAAAAACTGTAAAAAACTGCTTACAAACTGGCTCAATAACATACATATTTTACAGAAAATTAGTTATATATGTTTTAAAAGTCAGATTATATTCGTCAGTCAACGAATATTAGATAACCTTTTTATGTTTTAAAAACCCATTTGATATTTTCGAGTATGTGACGCACAGTGGTGAACCGCTGTGGTACAGCAGGTTAGTCATCCGCCTTGCTTACCAGAGGTACCAAGTTCAATACTCGGTCAGACTCACTTGAAAAAAAAAGAATTTCAAAAAAGCGGCGGTTCACCTCATAACTCAGCTAGCCACTGGTTATTGAGTATTAGGCTATGTAAGACTTCTTTAACTAATGTATTTGTCGTTCAGAGCCTGAGTTAAAAAGTAGGTCCCTTTCAATGAGTCTAAAAATGGAATAAGACGTAGCTCATTGTCTCAGAGAAGAACCCCTTGTTCCAAATGGAATGTTCTTGGGGAAATTATTATATTATTACGCACAGTGGTTTGTAACAAACAAAAAGTAGTATGAGAGAATTGGTAAGGTGGATCTAAGCTTTCTGAATGTTGGATATATGGTTAACCTGTGTGATCACAGGGTGAATTATTGAGCGCCAAAGTAGACCCCCTCAGAAGACAAATAGCTTATGAACTGTGTATCTCTTTGAATCGTTGCACAATATGGCTGATTTTTTTCATATAGCCAGCAGTTTATGAAATAAAACTGAGAAATATTTTTTAAATATGTATGTGGAATTGTTTTGCGTTGAGAAAGTCAAATATTCATCGCCGATTGAAAAAATGGGGTATATTGCGGTTGTTTGTAATTTCCTTAATATTGGCTCAAAAGCCAAAAATCCTAAGACGATTGAGCGATGTCCGTCTGTATGTTGAAATCACGATAATGCCTAAACGAAAGAAGCCAGCTCATTGAAACTTGGTAAAGACATTCTTCATTTCTGGAAAAATCTCAATATTGAAATTGGTAAAAATCGGTTTACATTTGACCATAGCTTCCGTATAACCTCTGATAAATGACATATTATAAGAACTATGATAACACGATTTAGTGTCTAGAAGTCTTTCATAAGGACTAGGCATCATATAAAATTTCATCCAATTCAGTACACATTAAATCCCATGCAAAAAACTTAAGGAAACAACCTTAACCCTTAAGCGAACACCAGGGCCGGGCCAGGCATTTTATGAGTTCCTCAATGAAGGTGTTTTGTACAAAAAAATCTTAAAAAACCTACAACCTTTTATCTATGGGTGTGGTAATTACTCTCCGAAAATTTTTATTCATGTTTGTAACACCAGGGCCCAGCCAGACCCTATACTAATATATAGAGAATGCAGCATATAAAATCAAAATGTTAATGATTTATCAAATGAAAATGATAAGGAGAAACAGCAGATTTGGAATCCAATGACTGCGAAAGAGCTGGATGGTTTCAAAGGTACATAAATTAGCGGCTGGAAACCCACAACAATACCCATGCTATCTCGGAGCTATGGAACTGAAATCGACAAATATAAAACTATTTCGCGCAACAATGTCATTGATTTAACACACTACTTCGCTCAATACGATTATATGATAGCCGTACTAGGTCATTCCTATCTTAGTCTGATATGACAGCTCCTACACGAATTATTTGAAACTTGTTAAACAGAAACCTAAAAAAAAATACAAACCGCACTAAACATATTACAGTGAATGAGTTTTCGTTCACCCAGTATATTCTATCGATACCTGCTATATATGAAATAAAAATATGGTGAGCATGTGATGGAAGGTAATATATACACAACATTATGGAGAAATTCGAGCAGAAAAGCGGAGTGAAAACGTGCTCATTAGAGCGTCTCGACTTATATGGGGAAAAAATAAAGTTCGCCGTACACCATCGAATATAAAGCATTGCTGTGAGACAGTTTCGAAAATTTTTTTTTTAATTTTTTTCGTTGCACATTGGGGTCGCCAAAATACATTTTTCGTTATATCTTCGGCATTTACAGTCGGATCTCGAAGTGTGATATATCGATGTTTTTGTCTCGAGGAGGCCAAAATTTTTCTTTAATTCTCATTATTCTTGGGTATCCGGTTGTAGTATTTATCTATCAGACCCCTGTTCCTACCACCCTAATGTACCACCCTAATATCAGAAAATTAAAGCTATTAAAAAATCGTAAAAGTTTTACTAAGGAAGTTTTTCGATTTTTCAAACCGATCTATTACAAACAAGCAATTTCTTATTTTGCCGCACATAAGGATCGCCGATCGATGTTTTTGTCTAACGAAGGCCAATGTTTGCGATATTTATCATTGAGCTTAAATACATTCTTCTACATAGTACTTAACTCATACAACAAGAATTATAAGAATTTTAAATCTTGTAATCAATTATGTTATGAAAAGATCTAAGTTTGCTGTATTTTTGACGGCTCTCAAGTTCTGAAAAAATGTGGCCCATGGGTTGCTCACCAGTGACAGCCAAGTCAGATTAATGTACTACATAAACAAAACGTTCAGTGTCTGTTTAAAGGCATAGATAAGCTGTGAAAATAATTAAGTTTAGTTTTATAATCATTGACCTCAAGTACATTCTTCTAGTACTTTTTTTTTTATAATCATCATTGATCTCAGATATCCGTTCTCGTATTTATTTAAAATTGTGAAAAAATATCATGTAAAAATTTGCAGTGTAAATACCCAAACAGTCTCTTAGTTTGTCTTGCTATTCGTTTTATCCACGAAATAATTGTTTGAATTTCGTCAGTGTCTGTATTACATTTAATCGCATTGTGTTTAATTTAATTATAAACTATTAAAAATTAATTTAAATAAACAACAGCCTCCCAAACTCTCCGCTTTTATTTTATCCGCCATTCTGGTTCTTGTGAAATCCAACCTCAAGCAATTCCAATAGATGATATATCTTGGATTCATCAATTGCCGGACGACGTTCAACAAATGCTTCGTCTGCCCATAGAAAATAACGTTTACTTTTTCCACCCGGTCCACAATTTCAGAATTTTTTTGACTGAGCCGCCATGCTTGCAATTCTTAATGCAAGAACTGCTAAAAGATGAAATCGAAATACCAGCTAACATAAGGAAAATACTTTCTGTTGATAGATCAAAAAAGATGTAAATTTTTAACCGTGTGTACGTATAGCACTTCTTGTCCAGAAAAAACGTGAAATTCTAGAGTAAACTCACTTTTTAATTTATCAAAATACTTTCCGAATACGGCAAAATACCAACTGCATCCAAGCTGCTATCATCAGTGTATGTTTCCGGGTTTTTTGAGTAAAATAAATCATTTTTAAAATCACAAAATAAATTAAATTTTAATTAAAACAAAAAGCACTCAAAACTATCAAAAGAGACAACTACACACGTTCAGTCAAAATAAAATAAGTAAACTAAAAAAAAAAAAATAAACAACACCAGCTGATATCTTCTTTCAAATACTGGTAAAACAAAAACATAAATAAAGTGTTACCAAGTTTGAGGTAAAGACAGTTTAAAATTCACTGCTTCTACGTCCGTTAAATTCAAAGTATCACACTGAAAGAAATTTTTTTGTTGGATTAAGTTACACCAATTTATAAACAAAGACTATTCATTTATATTTAATACAATACTCACAAAATCTGTATTTCCAGAAGTTTGGAAATTATCCAAAATTTTTCCAATTTCAAAACCAAATAATGACTTTCGACCAATTTCAATTTTACCCTATTTATCTAAAGTTTTGGAAAATATTTTGTGCCAACAGATTAACGAATTTCTTTGCGAACACCATCTCTTATCTGAAGTTCAATCTGGTTTCGTAAAAGGTAGAAGCTGTATAACAGCATTAACAAATGTTATAGAAGACTTAAGAGGAAAACTCGATAACAATATGGTATCATTCCTAGTACTACTAGATCATAGCAAGGCCTTCGATACGGTGGACCACTCAATACTAATATCAAAACTTCAGAAACAATTTTATTTTTCCAAACCTGCATGTAAGCTTTTAGCTTCATACCTAACCGGCAGATCCCAAACAGTACAGCTACACAACAAATATTCGAATGCTCTAAATGTAAACAGAGGTGTTCCGCAGGGTTCAATTCTTGGACCTTTACTTTTTTGTTTGTACATTAATGACCTTCCAGACACTATCAAACACAGTAAAATTCATATGTACGCCGATGATGTACAAATCTACCACAGCTGTTCTCTTAGTGAAATTCACACCGGTGTTAACAATATTAACTATGATTTATCAAAAATAAATGATTGGGCAACAGCAAATGGTCTGAGTATAAATCCTTCCAAATCTAAATACATTTTTCTCTCGAAAACTAAGGAAATTACACTGCACAATATCAACCTTCAGATAAAAGACGACATTATTGAAGAAGTGAAGTCTTCAAAAAATCTGGGGGTTATATTTAATGACAAACTCACGTGGACAAACCATATCAATTTTGTCGTTGGAAGAACGTATGGAATGCTTCGTAATCTTTGGGCAGTTAAATACTCAACCCCTTTCAAGATACGCATGTTACTTGCAAAAACTTACCTAATTCCAGTTTTATTATATGGCTGCGAAATTTTTTCAAACTGTGATAGCACAGACTTTCAAAAACTTAAGGTTGCGTACAATAGCATTGCTAGATACGTATTCAATAAGGGACGTTTTGACTCAATATCCAGTTATTCGTACCAAATTAACAATATAAGCTTTTCAAATTTACTAAAATTTAAAAGTCTCGTCTTTCTACATCGAATTATTTCATCTAATCAACCCACCTCTCTGTACAATCGGTTACAATTTGCAAGATCAAATCGAGGAAAAAATCTTATACAGCGTAAATTTAAATATTCTTCATCTCAACGCCAGTTTTTCATATACACTACAAGTCTTTGGAACCTCCTTCCAAATCAAATTCAAATTATAAACAACGCAAACAAGTTTAAATCTGAATTACTTAAATATTTTTGCTAAATTTTTAACCTTTGAACTAAAATTTTGTTTTACTAAATGAGTCACTCAAAATTTATTTTTTACTATTTTATCTTTTATTTCTCTTTTTTTAAATTGTATGATCTTGTATGTTTTTAAATTATACTCACTAGCACTATAAAATATAAGACTTATCATCTTGTTGTGCTAGATCTAAAATTTTAAATAAATAAATAAAAATATTTTTTTTTCATAGTTTTATTTACCAAACTTAATTATTTTCACAGCTTATCTATGCTTTTGTATGAGTTAAGATATATTGGGTAGGTACTAGTAGAAGAATGTATTAATATCGCAAGAAGAATGTATTAATATCGCAAAACATTGGCCTTCGTTAGACAAAAACATTGATATATTACACTTTAAGATCCGACAGTAAATGGCGAAGATATAACGAAAAATGTATTTTGGCGATCCCAATGTGCGACGAAAAAAATGTATAAAAAATTTTTCGAAACTGCCTCATAGCAAAGCTTTATATTCGATAGTGTACCGCGAACTTTATTTTTTCGAGACGCCCTAGTGCTCATGCGTCTTGCAGTTCGTTACAAGGGATCTGGAAGAACAATCATCTTTGATATCTTTCTTACAACTTTAGATTTATGTAATAAATAATTGGCTATTTGTTTTAGTTTTGTTTGTACGCTCAACAAGCAACAAGCGCTGCATTCCACAGCAAACATCTGAAACGTGAATTATTATCAAGTAAATTCGAATTCTATGATATTATTGTCAAAAGTTTACAAAATGCTTGAAAAATATAGCCTTAAACAAATCGAACAAAGCTTGGCACTTTTTTACAATATGATTTACGTAATGACAAAGCTTCTTATATAATCAGCCTTATTACGGTTATCGAATAAACTACTTCGACTACGACAGTTAGTACTAGATTAAAGAAAACAACACAATTTTAATGATCTAGTACAAACTGTCGTAGTCAAAATTATAGATTCGACAACCGTAATAAGGCTGAATATATGATACAAATATGAAAAAGAGTTACGGCAAATTTTGTTAGTAGATTGGGACTAAAAGCTTTTCGAAATAAAACCATTTAGGTAAAGCAAATTGAAGGAAATTAATTAGAATATATAATAGTTTTTAATTTTTATAGGAACATAAACTCAAATTGAGGCAAGAAATCGGTCCTGTGGTCTTAAAAAACAAATCCAAGTATGCTATTTGTAAGGACAAAGATAATGTAAAACGCAACACAAGATTCTTTTGGAAATTTTGTAAAAATCCTATTAAATCCATGGGGTTCGCTTATGTAGATACGTTTTGGTGTTCGCTTAAGGGTTAATTTCACCTAAAATACACTTAAATACCAATAAATGATAAACTGTAATAGATTTGGCCAATAAATTTAGAAAATTTTTTTACAAATTTTTTTTTATAATTTTTTTAAGAAAATTTTCTATAGAAAAAATATTGATAAAAAAAATATAGAAAAATTTTTGATTAAAAAATTTTCTCTAGAAAAATTTTTGATAGAAAAAGTTTCTATAGAAAAATTTTTGTAAGAAAATTTTGTATAGGAACATTTTTGATAAAAAAAATTTTCTATAGAAAAATTTTTGATAAAAAATTTTCTATAGAAAAATTTTTGATAAAAAATTTTCTTTACAAAAACTTTTCATAAAAAAATCTTTTATAGAAAAATTTTTGATAAAAAATTTCTATAAAAAATTTTTGTAAGGAAGTTTTCTATAGAAAAATTTTTGATAAAAAAAAATATAGAAAATGTTTGATGAAATAATTTTCGTTAGAAAAATCGTTCTTGGACCAAAATATGAGCATATAAAATTTTTTGATAAAAAAGTTTTCTATAGAAAAACTTTTGATAAAAAAAGTTTCTATAGAAAAATTTTTGATAAAAAAAGTTTCTATAGAAAAATTTTTGATAAAAAAGTTTCTATAGAAAAAATTTTGATAAAAAAAAATTTCTTTAGAAAAATTTTTGATAAAAAAATTTTCTATAGAAAAATTTTTGATAAAAAAATTTTCTATAGAAAAATTTGTGATAAAAAAATTTATGATAAACAAATTTTCTATAGAAAAATGTTTTATAAAAAAAAAATGCTAATCTCTTGGCGCAGACCCGTGGTTATAATTATAATTATAAAATGTAAAAAAATACAGTTTTGGTCAATAAGTCCATGAATTTATGCATTTTCCGCCTCTTAATTGGGAAATGAAAACTGGTTTACTAAGTTTGGATGTGGAGGATGCCAAATACCCTGAATGCAAATTGACAATTTAATTTTAGCCGATTGGAGATTGGAGGTTAGAGAGATTGTGAAAGCCATTAACACAATTTGTTTTATTTTAAATTAATCGTTTGCGTATGAGAAAGCTTATCGCAAAATGGCTGTAAATATTATTATGATCAGATTGTATTAGTGATAGTTTGACCATTGGATTTAACGACATTCCTATAAAGTCTATGTAAAAGTTCAAAAAATTTCGGTATAGGAAAGATTTTTGTTTTTTTGGTGATAACCAACTTTTTTAAATTTTAAACACACAAGTATTATATAAAATTTTTCGAATATTTTCACATTTTGTTGATCTTGTCTATCTGTTGCAATATATTAGACGTTTGATTAGTATGTAGATGTCGTATCAATTTCCTTTATTCGTTTTGCTGATGGCAATTGCGTGAGTCTTTTATTGAAATCTTCTTGAGAAATATGTACAACCACAACCAGTCGAAGTGCAAACAAATCGTAACAACAAATCCCTCATACAAACATCGACAATATAAAGTAGACATGTTTTAAAATTAACTTTTTCTTTCACTGGTTGCATGTTTATTGTATCGGTCGTTGGCTGCAATAGCGTCATTATACAAAAATATATAATCAATTTGAAATGTTCTATCTATGAATTTTAAGATATTCCAGTTATCAAAATTAATAATAATCAAGACAATTTTTTAGTAGTTATTAGTTTCACAATATCAAATTTTTAGTTCTGACGATGTTGCATCAATTGAGCCAGAAGTTTATTTTTCAAAGTTCTTTGTAAAACTTCAGTAACTCTCTTCTATTAAGCACAAAGATGTTGTTTTTAATTCAGACAGTTCCTATTATTTTCAATCCTTGTTGAAAAAATTTTTTTTTTTTTCTTAAATAATTTTGCCTCTAGTATTAGTTAATTTCCCCTTTGTCCATTTTGTCTTTGGTTTATAAGAGCGAAGTTTTTTTCAAGAACTATTCGAAATTTGTTTGATGATATTGAAGAATGATTGTATTTCTTTTCACTTTGTTCGTTTGATTAATTAGAGATTTTTGTAAACCCCAAACCATTAAATTATTAAAATAATTTTTTAAAGAGTCAAAATCCTTGACAAAAAAATATTCAACCGTGCAAAAAATTAAGGAATTTTTCTCAACAAATCACAATTTAAGCACTTTAATGATAAAAGAAAAAGTTTACTTCAATTAATAGTTAATATTTCTATGGAAAATTTTCTATATAAAAATATTTTTATCGAAAATTTTTCTATAGAAAAATATTTTTAACGAAAATTTTTTTTTAGAAAAATATTTTTAACGAAAATTTTTTTAAAGAAAAATATCTTAACGAAAATTTTTCTATAGAAAAATATTTTTAACGAAAAATTTTTTATAGAAAAATTTTCTTAACGAAAATTTTTTTAACGAAAATTTTTCTATAGAAAAATTTTTTTAACGAAAATTTTTCTATAGAAAAATTTTTTTAACGAAAATTTTTCTATAGAAAAATTTTTTTAACGAAAATTTTTCTATAGAAAAATTTTTTTAACGAAAATTTTTCTATAGAAAAATTTTTTAACGAAAATTTTTCTATAGAAAAATTTTTTTAACGAAAATTTTTCTATAGAAAAATTTTTTTAACGAAAATTTTTCTATAGAAAAATTTTTTTAACGAAAATTTTTCTGTAGAAAAATATTTTTAACGAAAATTTTTCTATAGAAAAATTTTTTTAACGAAAATTTTTCTATAGAAAAATTTTTTTAACGAAAATTTTTCTATAGAAAAATTTTTTTAACGAAAATTTTTCTATAGAAAAATTTTTTTAACGAAAATTTTTCTATAGAAAAATTTTTTTAACGAAAATTTTTCTATAGAAAAATTTTTTTAACGAAAATTTTTCTATAGAAAAATTTTTTTAACGAAAATTTTTCTATAGAAAAATTTTTTTAACGAAAATTTTTCTATAGAAAAATTTTTTTAACGAAAATTTTTCTATAGAAAAATTTTTTTAACGAAAATTTTTCTATAGAAAAATTTTTTTAACGAAAATTTTTCTATAGAAAAATTTTTTTAACGAAAATTTTTCTATAGAAAAATTTTTTTAACGAAAATTTTTCTATAGAAAAATTTTTTTAACGAAAATTTTTCTATAGAAAAATTTTTTTAACGAAAATTTTTCTATAGAAAAATTTTTTTAACGAAAATTTTTCTATAGAAAAATTTTTTTAACGAAAATTTTTCTATAGAAAAATTTTTTTAACGAAAATTTTTCTATAGAAAAATTTTTTTAACGAAAATTTTTCTATAGAAAAATTTTTTTAACGAAAATTTTTCTATAGAAAAATTTTTTTAACGAAAATTTTTCTATAGAAAAATTTTTTTAACGAAAATTTTTCTATAGAAAAATTTTTTTAACGAAAATTTTTCTATAGAAAAATTTTTTTAACGAAAATTTTTCTATAGAAAAATTTTTTTAACGAAAATTTTTCTATAGAAAAATTTTTTTAACGAAAATTTTTCTATAGAAAAATTTTTTTAACGAAAATTTTTCTATAGAAAAATTTTTTTAACGAAAATTTTTCTATAGAAAAATTTTTTTAACGAAAATTTTTCTATAGAAAAATTTTTTTAACGAAAATTTTTCTATAGAAAAATTTTTTTAACGAAAATTTTTCTATAGAAAAATTTTTTTAACGAAAATTTTTCTATAGAAAAATTTTTTTAACGAAAATTTTTCTATAGAAAAATTTTTTTAACGAAAATTTTTCTATAGAAAAATTTTTTTAACGAAAATTTTTCTATAGAAAAATTTTTTTAACGAAAATTTTTCTATAGAAAAATTTTTTTAACGAAAATTTTTCTATAGAAAAATTTTTTTAACGAAAATTTTTCTATAGAAAAATTTTTTTAACGAAAATTTTTCTATAGAAAAATTTTTTTAACGAAAATTTTTCTATAGAAAAATTTTTTTAACGAAAATTTTTCTATAGAAAAATTTTTTTAACGAAAATTTTTTCTATAGAAAAATTTTTTTAAATATTTTAACGAAAATTTTTCTATAGACAGATATTTTTAACGGAAATTTTTCTATAGAAAAATATTTTTAACGAACATTTTTCTATTTAAAAATATTTTGAACGAAAATTTTTCTATAGAAAAATATTTTTAACGAAAAGTTTTCTATAGAAAATTTTTTTATGGAAAAATATTTTTAACAAAAATTTTTTTATAGAAAAATATTTTAACGAAAATTTTTCTATAGTCAAATATTTTTACGAAAATTTTTCTATAGACAAATATTTTTAACGAAAATTTTTCTATAGAAAAATATTGTTAACGAACATTTTTCTATTTAAAAATATTTTTAACGAAAATTTTTCTATAGAGAAATATTTTTAACGACAATTTTTCTATAGAAAAATATTTCTTTCAAAAAAGTATTGAGATTCAAATGTGTATATATAAATCTGTGGCTTTGTTCTAAAAGGGCCAATATCAAAAAGGTAGATTTGAGAAAATTTGATTTAAAGTTTTTATTTTTATGAATCTTATGAATCTGTTTTGAGTCAAGTTAGAGATATCCTGTGGGAGCCAAATAAAAGAGGGTAAAGAAGAGAATCTAATGCAATAATTAACTCAAAACAGCAAAAAATTGACATTGGGCCTCTTAGCACCAACCCACAGAAATAATCTATGCTCTTAATAAAGCATTTATCACTAATTTCTTTAATTTAAGAATCATAAAAATCAATATTTTATACTAATAAAATTTAAATATTCCATAAAGTGTTTTTGTAATTTAATGATAAAAACTTAATAACCTCTGACCCAACCTTAAAAATTTCCTAAACATGAATTTGGATACTAAAATGCCAAAAAAAAGAAATATAAAGAATTTTGTAAATTTTAACACGTTCTTACATGACTTTAATAATTTATTTTTTATTATATTTAGGGAAATACATAAAAAGGGTTCAAACTTAAAAAAAAACCTAAAGATTCCTTTTGCCTTAGCAACGAAAACAAGAAAAGACCATAAACTAATTTTATATACTATACACTTGGCTAATATTAGAATAAGAAATTTTGAAAAGCTATGAAAAAATCATGGTCCGTCATTTCGAAAACAAATAACGACGAGTACAGCTGGTTTTATGCTTTTAACCCATTCCCTTTTAACAATGTGAAGAAGAATTATATAAAAAAAGTATGAATATAAATTCAAATAATTTTACCTGGGCCTTATTAAAAAGTTTTGCATTTAACTGCTTGTCTTTGCTTATTCACGTGAAAGTGGCTGCTGGTGGTTGGTTCGTTGGTTGGCTTGAATTTGAGAAAGCTGGTTTAGTGTTTTTTAATACTTTTATAATGAGCGCTACATTGGCGAGAATGGTATTCCTAATATAGCCAATGATGTATACAGTAAAACGCCGATATAACAAATAATATCGTAGTTACAAAAACAAAAGTAGAGAGGCTTAGTAGTCAAAGAAAATCTATTTTAGGGTCGTCACAATTCGAAAATGCAGTTTGGCAGATTTTTTCCATAAGATCATTCTTTCAATAAGTTTTTTAGTGTTTGAGATATTTCTATGATGGGTATATATTTTCTTATTTCACATAACAAATATAGAGTTATAAATATTCGTATAGACCACATATAAATATTTTCGTTAAGGAAGTTATTGAAGGTCATGATGTTCATTTCAAACAGTGGAGCAAACCAATAAAGTCTCAGAAAATATTCAATCAACTTTATACTAAGAGATTTCATAAATAAATTTGGGAAATTAAAATTTAACAAATAAGAGTTTTGTATTCGGCTGTGCTGAATCTTATATACCCACCATCAAGTTGTGTTAAATTTAGAAACATATCACATATATCGACGAGGGTGCAGCAAATTTAAAATGTGCACCAAATTTTAAAAAATTTGTTAAGCTAATTGGTACTGCTGGTAAAATCTTTGGACTAAATTCATTTGCAGTAGCTTTATAGTTCAACATTTAAAAGTTTCTAAGTGGTTTCCCTAGTATTTACTTTGAAAAAAATCGGTTTTACAACCAGGTATAGTTTTACATTAATAACTTGTGAAAAATACTTTTCGTTGTTCTAAATATAGAGTTAGTCCAAACACGTTGATAGTTATAAGGTATTTTTTTAGGATGCCCCAATGAGTAAACTAATTTCAACTAAAATAAGTAGAGCTCTTTTTGAATTAATTAATAGCCACGATTTCGAAAGAAAATCTACTGGAAGGAAAGTGAGTAACTTAAATTCGAATTAATTTTGATTCCACTATTTCGAAGCCTTTCGTTCGTTTCTATTCGAAAGCAAAATATCAAGTGATTAATTTTGACATTTGCTTTCGTATTGCTGGTAACTTGTTCGAAATAGTGAAACATAAATTTCTATGAAAATACTTACGTTTTCTTTCGACTTGTTTTTCGACTTATCTTTCGCATAAACTAAAGTTAGTGAAACGAAAAACAAATTTCTTTCGTATAGGATAAGAAAGAAAGCACTCTTTCGAGATCGTAAAACAGGCTATCATAGACGTGTAACGAATTTCATGAAATTATGTTAAAAATTGCAACTTGTACATTGAAAACAAAAATAGGTGAAAAAATCGGGGTCCAAGGCAGGAACTCCAAGAAGTCGATGGATTTCGATTTTTTTTTTTTTTGTATATTTCTTATCTGTATAAGACTGTGAACCGAGGTCCCAAGTTCGATCTCCGGCCAAACCCTCTTAAAAAAATGAATTTTCAAAAAAGCAGTTTACCTCATAACTCGGCTAGCCACTGGCTTTACCACTAAATTTTTGTTTCTTTTCGTATATAAAGACAAATATTTGCTAAAATTTGTCATCATACAAAAATTTTCTCAAGATATGTATATGCGACCCGGTCTATGAAAAGGGAAAAGGTTGTTTATGACTCAAAAACAAAATTTCGAAAAATTAGATACAAATTTCGAAAAATTAGCTTATTTTTCGAAATTTTGTTTTTGAGTCTAAAGCCACCTTTTCATAGACCGGGTCACATAAATTTAAGCTGTTTCCGTAATTTAGACTTATTTGAGAGCTAGGGTCAAATAAGGACCGATTATATTGAAATTTAGCAAATTGACTACAATTTTTACAAAAATTGTGTATGCAACAAATAAACTTAAAATTTCAGATTTACGAACATTTTAGTGATTTTTTCTCATTAAGTGTATTTTAATAGAAGAGTTTGTATGGTAGCTGTGCTCAAATGTGGACCGATTTTAACGAAATTTTGTGCAGTGATTTTGGTTTACAAACACAGCATTTGTTTAAATTTTTTTAAAAAAATTTTGATTGTTGTGTCTATAATATCAATTCCGGGAAGTGGGACTTATAGGAACTACCATAAATAACGGACCGATTTTGATGAGATTTAATATTCAGAAATTATCTGTGCCAAATTTTATTAAATTATCTTTAGAATTGCGCCCTGTACTTTTATTACATGGTTGAGTCAGTCACCCCGTAAAATTAAAGATAATGTTAAAATAGTTCTAATTTTTTTTCCCGCCCACAAATACCGCCCTTTTTGTATTTTTATGAACTGTGTCTCCATCTTTAGTGAGATCATATCACTTTATATATCGATATTCAAAGCTCATACATACACACATTTCCCTAATCGAAACGAGTATAAATCTAGTTTATAAAATTTATTACTATAAATTGACGTGGTAGTAAAAAACTATCAAATAGACAAATGTAGCCCTTACAGGGCCGCGAACACCTACATATGAAATGTTAGGGCGAAGCAGTGAACAAAATACTAAAAGGGCGGTATTTGTAGGCGTGGTAAAAAATTATTTTTTTTTAGAATTGTTTTATCATTATCTTTAATCCTAGGGGGTGACTGACACAACTTTTTTTTTGTATGGAAAGTAAACCGCTTTAGGGTCCAGACAGCCGTCCAGGCAGACGGGCGGACCGACATCGCTAAATCGACTCAGAAAGTGATTCTAAGTCTATTGGTTTACTTAAACGTGATTCTAAGACCAATATTTCTATTCGTTACATACATCAGCACAAACTTATAGTGCCCTTTCCACATATGGTGATGAAGGGCATAAATAGTATTCAGCGATAAAGCTTATTTCCGATTGAATGAATACATAAAGAATTAAAACTGCGGTATTTGGTGTGAGGATCATCAAATAACATCATCCACTATCGACGATAAGCTCTAAAACATTAACAAATCTGTGGCAACGCTATTTACTATATGGACGAAGAAAGTATTGCTGAAACTAAATGTCTTCGTCGTCGATGAAATTAAACATGTCAGCACATATATATACATAGAATTGGTCGATCAGTGGAAAGTTACGCTGCATCTGTGTTGTATGCAAGTGTGACCGAAACGCAGTGAAAAAAGCTACAGAGCTGTCCAAATGCAATCCTCAGGATGGTAACAGAGTCAGAAAGACATCTAGATGCGGAGACGAAGGTCCTCCTTAATTAAGCCTATAATACCCAAAACCTGTAAAAAGCAAATGCAAAGCAAACCCGAATCCCTAACTTCAGATTTCTTGTGGACTTACCATATTGAAGCGGCGCTTCATCTGGAACAGGTCTTGGAGGAGCCCCTTAATTACGAAGAACATTAGTGGCACACTTTTCATATTTAATTAGACGTAATGCTATTACAACAACAACAGCATTAACACATTGTCGATGTAAAGGAAAAAGTATGGACTGTAGACCAAAAAGCCTAATTAATCATCTACATACTTAACTATATTTAAGTTTTTTTTATCGTCATTGTTTTTTCGAGGAGTGGGTTACTATCCTACGTCCTAAGCCATAGTTTTATAGTTCTAATGGGAGAACTCGCAGCACATGTTAGCTCACTACATGAATGTGAAAGCACGAGGTGGATGGACCTCCTTGAGGTTAGAATAACAATAACCCGACTCAAAAATAACAAAGCTACGGCGGCCGATAGAATGCCGTCAGACCTTTATAAGGAGGTAATGGTACATGGGTACACAAGCAGATGAAGCTATTTTTGAAGTTTTTGAAAGGAAGATTATATGAAAAATGTACGGACCAATCTGCGTCACCGATGAATATCGACATCGAACGTACCATGTGCCAAATAATACGCTGACATTGACAAAGTAAAACTTATTAAACGGCACCACTGTTCTTAATTAAAAAAGCAAATTCAGCTAAAATGACTACAACAAAAATAGAAAATCATAAGCAGAAAAAAAAAAGAAAATAATAAAAAGAAAATTAGGAAAACAGAAAATATTGTTGCTATAGCAATTTTCTTTATAATTTCATACATTTTTCATTTTCTTGATCTTTGCCTTGATTTCTTTGTTTGCAAAGAATCCTGTGTATTTTTTTTGCAATTTCTTCAAAATAATATAATATAATTTACTTTATCTAACCCTTTTAATTTGATTCACTTTGTCTTTTTCCGTGCTCTTGATGAAGATGTTGTTAAAAAGCCCTCAAGGTAATTTCCATCAAGAGTCCTATTTAAATATGTACAATAAAATGTTTATACCCTTCACTACCATAGGTGGAAAGAGTATATTGGGTTTGTGCTGATGTTTGTAACGCATAGAAATATTGGTCTGAGACCCACCTTTTAGTATACCAATCGACTTAGAATCACTTCCTGAGTTGTTTTAACGATGTCTGAATGTCTGATGAAATTTGACACAGGCTCATATTTTAGTGAGCCTATACTTTTTGGTTGAAATCGTATTACTATTTCGAGTACCTCCCATAGGGATGCCTTCCCGAAGTAGAGTTGTTGGTCCTTTACAGCCACAAATTTACTTTTATTTTAATAATATTCAGCAAAAATATTGCTTATGATTAATTTAATCAGTGTACCTTATTTTGTACGAATCGGCCCATATTTGACCATACCTCCCATACAAGACACATTCTCAAAAGACGTTTATGTACACATAAAAGCACAAAAACGTTTAAAACTCTAAAGATAAATGCATTTGATTACTAAAACTTTGCACAAATAAATATTTTGTATATATAAACCATTAACCAAAATTTGGTAACAATCGGTCCACAATTGACCCTAGCCCCCATATAAAGCCCTAAGCCGGAAATGACATAAACCTCAAAATTTTGAAAAAATAACACATAGTATATGTATGTATATCTCTAAGACATAAGGAAAACTTGTTAAATTGTTGGTCCATATTTGCCCTTAGCAGTGAAGGGTATGATATAGTCGGGCTTGACCGACTACAGCTTTTCTTACTTGTTTATATATTATTATAGAACTTTCAGCAAGAATAATGGATTTAAGCGAAATAATTATGATTTTTAAGAAGAATTTTGTTTTAAACATTAGGTTACTTTTCCTTAACCGCATTAAAATACATAGATTTCATTTGTTATTTCCCTTGAAGTCTTTTTGTGGATATGAATTACAATTAGCAAAAGGATTTTATTAAGTGTTTCCAAAAGAGGATTACCAAGTCAATTTAGACAATTGAAAATTACATGCAATTAAATTATAAAATTTGTAGATTAATATAATAAAACACAAGTAAGAAAGTGCTATAGTTGGTCAAGCCCGACCTTACGATACCCTTCACCACTAGGTTAAAAGGTGTTATTTTTCTGTATATTTGCTAAATTTGGTCATCATACAAACATTTTCTCAAAACTTATATATTTAAGCTGTTTCCGTCATATGGACTTATATGAGAGCTAGGGTCAAGTGTGGACCGCTTACCTCAAAATTTTGGCAAATTGATTACAGTTTTTACAGAAATTATATGTGCGAAAAATAAACTTTAAATTCTCATTATCTTTAGATTTGCGAGCGTTTTAGTGATTTTTGTCTCATTTAGTTTTGATACAATAGTTTGTATGGGAGCTATGGTCAACTGTGGACCGATTTCAACGAAATTTGGTACATTGATTTAAGTTTACATAAGCAGTATTTGTTGTAAATTTAAAAATATTTATATTTGTATCAATTCCGGGAAGTGGGACCTATGGAAGGTACCATAAATAGTAGACCGATTTTGACGAATATCTGTGTCAAATTTTATCAAATTATCTTCAGAATTGCGACCTGTTGTTTGATTACAAGGTTTACATGGGGGTCAAGCCAGCCAGACGGACGTACATCGCCAAATCGACTCAGAAAGTGATTCTAAGCCTATTGGTATACTAAAAGGTTGGTCTAAGACAAATATTTCTAAGCGTTACATACATCAGCACAAACTTATAATACCCTTTCCACCTATGGTGGTGAAGAGTATAATTAATCTTTGTTTTGTCGGAAAGCATAGCATATATTAATTTCTTTTATTAATCGGAAGATATTTATGAATTTGGAAAAATCTTAGAGTATCGGAATCTGCTTTCAATTTCTTAACCAAGGTCTTGATAGTTTTAGAGTATTATATTATTCCTAAAAATATATTAAAAATTGAATATAAAAAATTTTCAGTTGAAGACAATGGAGCTCTACTGTGTAGAAAAGTTGCCCATCTCGGGTATATAAAACCTTTCCGTGAGTATAACTTTCGCTAATTTGGTCAGAAATATGCTTACGGTACTACCTTATCTCTTAAAGTTTGAAAAGTTATTGTTTGGCTTATAAACAGGAGTAGGCAGCCCATACAACCAGTAGCTGATGATTTTTTTTTTTAATTTTCGTATATATCACGATCATTAATTATACTCTCGAAAATAAGTATTAAAATCATTCAGTTGGAATTTGGATGTTAACAGAGTTGGTTGGTGCCGTTTTGTCAAAGAAAAATCAAAATAGGTAAGAAACAAATCAAAATCCAATTTATAGCAACAAAATACATGGTTCGAGAGAACAAAGAAATATAATATCAAACATTGTTGCCACGACACTATTATTTTTGTAAACATTGGGAATATTTTTGTAAATATTGGGAATATTTTTCAAAACAGAAATAAATTCTAATATTTAGATTTTTATATTTTTTTAGATATTTTCAATCAAAAATATTTTCTATTGAAAAATTTTTGATAAAAAATTTTAAATAGAAAAATGTTTGATAAAAAATGTTTATATTTTTCATAAAAAAAAAAATTGAAAAAAAAATTCTATAGAAAAATTTTTGTTAAAAAAATTTTCTAAAGAAAAAATAATGATAAAAAAAAATTTTTGATAAAAAAAAATTTTTGATAAAAAAAAATTTTTATAGAAAAATTTTTGATAAAAACAAATTTTTATAAAAAAATTTTTGATAAAAAAATTTTCTAAAGAAAAATTTTTGATAAAAAAATTTTCTAAAGAAAAAATTTTGATAAACAAATTTTTATAGAAAAATTTTTGATAAAGAAAATATAGAACAATTTTTGATAAAAAAATGTATAGAAAAATTTTTGATAAAAAAAATGTTATAGAAAAATTTTTGACACAAAACTTTTCTACAGAAAAATTTTTGATAAAAAAAATGGAGTAGAAAACTTTTTCTTTTTAAAACCTTAGACCTACACATTGAAATAAATGCATATTTTAGTTAAAAGTATAAAAAACTCTACCGACTATTTGATAAAAAATTGTCTATCGAAAAATTTTTGATAAAAAAAATTTCAAAAAAAAATTGTGATAAAAATTCCTAAAGAAAAAATTTTGATAAAAATATTTTCTAAAAGAAGAGTATTCGCATTTGATCCCAAATCTGTTACATTTATTTATTAATGTAACAGACCAATTTATTGATAAAAAGCCAAAAAATGTTTGCGGAGAAACCAAATTCCTCGACGCGTTTCGATGGTTGGTTAAGCCATCTCTTCAGGATTCGATCTGTCTAAATTGGGGATAATCCTCCTAAAGAGATGGCTTAACCAACCATCGAAACGCGTCGAAGAATTTGGTTTCTCCGCAAACATTTTTTGGCCTTTTATCAATAAATTGGTCTGTTACATTAATAAATAAATGTAACAGATTTGGGATCAAATGCGAATACTCTTCTTTTTGAATAATATTTACATCCCGACTATTTTGTTATTTAAAAAAAAAAAATTTCTATAGAAAAATGTTTGATAAAAAAAATGGAGTAGAAAACTTTTTCTTTTTAATACGTTAGAACTACACATTGAAAAAATGCCTATATAAGTTAAAAGTATAAAAAACGGCAACTCTTTACACTATTTGATAAAAATTAAGGTTATCATAAGCAACATTTGAGCTAAATGTTTTTAAAGTACAACTAAATTTATGGCTGTAAAGGACCAAACACTCTACTCCGGGAAGAAAATATGAGCTTGCGCCAATTTTCATTTAATTATCTTTAAAGTTACGACCTGTATATTGATAACAAGCTTACATGGTTAATAGGCCAGCCAGCCGGACGGACATCGTTAAACCAACTGGGGAAGTGACTCTGAGTCGATTGGTATAGTAAAAGATGGGTCTCAGACCAATATTTCTATGCGTTACAAACATCAGCACAAACCCAATATACACTTTTCACCTATGGTGGTGAAGGATATTTAAACTCATATGCACCACTGCGCGTTCTTGGGATTTTCGGGACATTTAGGTAACCTTTAAGAGCAGGTATTGAGTGGAAATGTATGATTTCGTAAAAATGAATTTTGGCTAGTAGCAACAATATTTGTGGCTATTAAGAGCCTAAATCTCAATGGGAGGTAACCCAAATAATGATAAAATTTGGCAAAAGTTTTGAAAAATCATTTACTGTAGAAAAATTCATATTATTACTAGCAATTATTTGCTGTATTTCTTTAACTAAATCCTTAAAGGCCTTGATTTTGTGGAAAAATAAAATCATTTCCATTTTCTTTTTAACATCGCCCTTTGAACTAACCTAAAAGAAGCTAAAAGTTTGTTTTTCTTGTATAACTCACAAACAAACTACAAAAAAACTTTTAAAATTTATTTTATTGTTAATAAAAATCTAGAAAAATATCACATAACTTTAAGAAAACTCATTTCACTTTCCCATTCAACACATTTAAGGTCCCCAGGATACAATTTCGTTAGCCATATCGATCAGATCATTAACTTCAATATAATGTTTTCTTAATTCCATCCAAGATGATTGTAGATTACGCGATGCCTGTGTGAACAACAATAAAAACAAACAAGAATAAAAGAAAATAATCCTTAAATATCACATTGCACTTGAATTTACATAGAGACAAACATATACAAAAGATATTCCACGACACATATACATTCAATAACAATTTCCTTTATGTGCTGAGTGAGTCGCAGAGTAGTGTCATTTTGTTCTGTTCATACATACCTTGGCTCTATCCAACAATTGTTTGAATTCCTTTTGTTGCACAGCTTTATAGAGTCGTGCAAAATCACCGCCTTCTGTGACTTTACGCGCCATTAAACTGGAAAAACGTGCACGTGGCAACGCCTGCATAACTTCGCGCATAAATGACACCAAATTCCTTTGCATCATCATCATGACGGGTACTTTGGCAGGAATGCGAAATGTTCGCAATTGATTTGGTAATTTATCAATGACGCCGGCGACATCCTGCAGTGCCGTTATTGATACATTGTGTGCTCTTATGTAATCGATTACATCGAGAAACTCGGGGGAATTGCGTATTATTTGCCAATTTCTGGTAAAACGTGAACTTTGCAAATATTTGAGTGAGCTGCGAAATTGTTCGTCCATAATAAAATGCCTGGCCGCTATATAGCCCACACGTCTTCTGGGCACAAGTTCGGCAAATTCTCGAAAATCTTGACGCAGTTCTTCGCCATTTGTCTGCAACAAGATTACAGTAAAAATGAAGGAAAATAATAGAATGTATTTAAAATTGGAAATCATTTTTTGCTGAAATTATTGAAAGTTAGACTTGTTAGTTTCTAATGAGATATTTTAGTAAAGACTTAGCGTCTTCTGGTTTGTGGGTTTATTTATACGCAAGCGACAAGTAGAAACTGTATTACCCGAAATTTAAGGTGGTAATTGTTTAAGTAAATACTTTTTTTTAGCTGAGGTACAATAGTTTTTTGTTGACCCTAGTATCAAGTTAGATTTCTAAGCATAAGTAAAAGCTAATTATTTTTGTTTAATAACTTGGTAGTAAATTTAAAATATGTTATAATTTCTCTTTTAAAAATACCTACTTTCGCTTTTTCGCAACAAATATTTAGTTAAGTTATAATCATTTTAATGAATTAGAAAATAAGTTTAATTTTTATAACTCAAAACTGTTACCATTAAAAGTTAAAATGCTTCAATATGTAGATTTTATTTATTTTGATCTAAGATAAAATTCTTTATTATTTTCTTACATAGACAAAACAATATAAAAGTTTAATGAACTTTGCTCATTCATCATCATCACGTCAATCTGGGATTCCAAAACTGTTTTCTAAATTCGGTAACATTAACAACAAGTAAGAAAGTGCTATAGTCGGTCAAGCCCGAGCATACGATACCCTTCAACACTAAGGTCAAAGGTGTTCTTTTTCTTATATAAAGACAAGTATTTGATAAATTTACACAAACATAAAAACATTTTCTAAATCTAATATATTTAAGCTATTTCCGACATTTGGACTTATATGAGAGCTGGAGTCAAACTAGACAGATTATCTCGGACGAACGGAAGAACTGACGTAGCTAAATCGACTCAGAAAGTGATTCTAAGTCTACCACTAGCTCGACAAGTCTTTTATTTAAGAAAATTTTTTTATCAAAAATATTTCTATAGAAATTTTTTTACAGAATTTTTTTTTAATTTTTCTACAGAAAATTTTTTCATCAAAATTTTTCCATAGAAAATTTTTTTATCAAAAATTTTTCCATAGAAAATTTTTTTATCAAAAATTTTTCCATAGAAAATTTTTTTATCAAAAATTTTTCTATAGAAAATTTTTTATCAAAAATTTTTCTATAGAAAATTTTTTTATCAAAAATTTTTCTATAGAAAATTTTTCTATAGAAAATTTTTTTATCAAAAATTTTTCTATAGAAAATTTTTTTATCAAAAATTTTTCTATAGAAAATTTTTTTATCAAAAATTTTTCTATAGAAAATTTCTTTTACAAAAATTTTTCTATAGAAAATTTTTGTATCAAAAATTTTTATATAGAAAATTTTTTTTCTAAATATTATTCTATAGATACTTTTTTATCAAAAATTTTCCTTAGAAAATTTTTCTATAGAAAATTTTTTTATCAAAAGTTGTTCAATAGAAAATTTTTGAATAAAAAATTTTTCCATAGAAAATTTTTTTCCCAAAAATTTTTTTATAGAAAAATTTTTTATGCAAAAATTTTTATATAGAAAATTTTTTTTCTGAACATTTGTCAATAGAAAATTTTTTTATCAAAAATTTTTCCATAGAAAATTTTTTAACAAAAAATTTTCTATAGAAAAATTTTTTATCAAAAATTTTTCCAGAAAAAATTTTTTAACAAAAATTTTTCTACAGAAATTTTTTTCATCAAAAATTTTTCTATAGAAAATTTTTTTATAAAAATTTTTCTATAGTTAATTTTTTCATCAAAAATTTTTGTATGGAAAATTTTTTTTTATCAAAAATTTTTCAATAGAAAATTTTTTTTACAAAATTTTTTCTATAGAAAATTTTTGTATCAAAAATTGTTCAATAGAAAATTTTTGTATCAAAAATTGTTCAATAGAAAATTTTTGTATCAAAAATTGTTCAATAGAAAATTTTTGTATCAAAAATTGTTCAATAGAAAATTTTTGCATCAAAAATTTTTCTATAGAAAATTTTTTTGCCAAAAATTTTTCTATAGAAAATTTTTTCATCAAAATTTTTCTATAGTTAATTTTTTTATCAAAATTTTTCCATAGTTAATTTTTTTATCAAAAATTTTTCTATAGCAAATTTTTGCATCAAAAATTTTTCTATAGAAAATTTTTTTGCCAAAAATTTTTCTATAGAAATTTTTTTTATCAAAAATTTTTATATAGAAAATTTTTTTTCTAAACATTTTTCTATAGAAAATTTTTTTATCAAAAATTTTTCTTAGAAATTTTTTTTTTATCAAAAATTTTTCTATAGAATATTTTTTATCAAAAATTTTTCTATAGAAAAGTTTTTAAATTCTTTTATCAATAATTTTTCTATATTAAATTTTTTTAACAAAAATTTTTCTATATTAAATTTTTTTACAGACATTTTTTTATCAAAATGATTTCTATGAAACATTTTTGTATAGAAATTTTTTTCATCAAGATTTTTCTATAGTAAATTATTTGTATCAAAAAGTTTTCTATAGTAAATTTTTTGTATCAAACATTTTTTTATAGAAAATTTGTTTATAAAAAATTTTTCAAAGAAAAATTTTTTTATCAAAAATTTTTCTATAGAAAATTTTATTATGAAAAAGTTTTCTAGGAAAATTGATAAAAAAAATTTTCTATAGAAAAATTGCTGATAAAAAAATTTTCAGTAGAAAAATTCTTGATAAAAAAATTTTCCATAGAAAATTTTTTTTATCAAAATTTTTCTTTAGAAAACTTTTTTATCAAAATTTTTTCTATAGAAAATTTTTTTGTCAAAAATGTTTGTATTGAAATTTTTTTTATTAAATATTTTTTCATAGAAAAATTTTTTATTAAAAATTTTTCTGTAGAGGATTTGAAAATTTTTTAATATAAAAATATTTTTATCGAAAAATTTTCTATAAAATCTAATTTTAATCGAACAGTTTTACAAAGTAAAATATTTTTTTCAAAAGTGTTTCCATAAAAAAATTTTTGGATCGAAAATATCTAAAAAATTTAAAAAGCTAAAATTGTTTAATATGTTTTTGAATTTATTTTTGTTTTGAAAAATATTCCCAACATTTACAAAAATATCCAAAATGCTTACAAAAATAATAGTGTCGTGACAACAATGTTGGGGATTGTATTTCTTTCTTCTCTTGAATCATTTATATTAGGGTCATAACTTTAATTAAGAAATGATCCATTACTTATTCGCGATCGCTAAAAAAGTTTCCGCACCAAACGCAATCAAGTTTTGAATTTGAATTTTTCTCCTATATATAAAAAATTGCCAATTAACAAAAAATATTTTATTTGTTTCTAATAATTTCATGAATATAACAAGATCTTTCCATTTGTACAAAGAAAAGAAAAGGTCGAAAAAATCCGCGATATTATAGAAATTAAAAAAAATGTTTTTGAGGAGCTTTAGAAATTGCATTTGGTGCGGAAACTTTTTTGATCAAGATGGTCTAAAAAAATTGTTTTTACTATCTGCACTAAATTTCCCATCACGTGGTGGGATGAAGAAAGTTTGTATATATTTTTTTGCTATAAATTGGATTTTGATTTGTTTCTTGCCTATTTTGTTTTTGTATTTTCTTTAACAAACTCTGTTAACACCCAAATTTCAACTGAATGATTTTAATACTCATTTTCACGAGTTTTATTTATGATCGTGGTATTTACGAAAACTAAAAAAAAAATCATCGGCTACTGGTGGTATGACGGCAACTTTACCGACTATTTTTTTTTGTTATGTTCTCTTTGCGCCGACCCATGAATATAATCGTGTATACAACTGTAGGAAAACACTTTTTGAATATAAACCCTCGATATTACAAATTGGAATAGTTTATTTAAGAAAACAATTAAGAAATTATTAATTTGTCTTTCATTTTATGATTTAGATTATATTCCTTAGATTTAAATTTCGTTTACTCATATTTTTAAAGCATCAGTTAACGAGTTATACCTCCACTAAAAGACAATCAGGAAAGATTTAATTTGAATTAAATATTGTAACATCGTAATTCCTTTATTATTAGATTTTGATGTACTTACATAAAAAAGTTATTTGGGCCATCTTAAATTTCTGTGTGTAACAGAAATGTTTTTTTTGTGATTTCTATTAAAGCATTTATAGTTCAAAGAACTCGAGATCAAATTTAAAGAAAAGTAGAACAATAAGATTAAAATGAAAATTCAAGAAAAAAAACTTAAATCATTAAAAATACATGAAAAAAAACATAAAAAATTAAACGTATGTATAATAAAAACTCAAGAGTATAAAAGTGGACTAAAAACAGTCATATTTTATTACAGAGTGGTGAATTTAATACGAATTGTAAGGACTGAGATCAAAAAAAAAATTCAGACAGATCTGGGGCAGATTCGATATCGATTGAAAACTCAGACTCTTAAGCGAACATTGTGAAGTATACTTTAGGGATGTTGAAAGTTACTTCGATGCAAAAAGTTTATTGATTTTTGGTATCCATTTTGATTCGTTTTTAAAAATATATATTGTTGAATTAAAACTCTTTTACTATTGTTAATCTGTGCATCTTTAAATAATTTTGATAATCCTTAAAGTATGCTGCACATGTTTAGAAAATATCTAAGATTTCGATCGATATTGAATGCGGTAATTAAGTCCCTGGTCTGTTTCTATTTCGTTTACACACGATACGAATTGAAAAGTGTATTGCCTACTTTTAGGTGGTTTCTTTAAATTAGCTCTTGTCTTCAAATTCTAAAGCTTCGTTTAGACTATGCTAATATTTGTCCAAACACAACAAATAATGGTTTGGGCTAATAGTATGGTTTGTGACTAATGTTTGGGCATGTGTTTAGATTGCACTAATATTTGTTTAAATTTTATTTGCACAAATAACAGAAGATTTTGTGTCAGCCATGTTTGGTACAAATATTTGTATACCCCTTTACACTGCACTAATAATTTTATTTGTCCGGTATGTATGACAAACATCTGTCAAATAATGTTGTTGTTATGTTTATGAAATTTATCTGCTAAATACAATAGTATCAAATTGTGTTTGTGAAGCAACGTGAAAAGTTAAAATGTTTAGTGACAGTGACATTGAAGACTTATTATTAATAACTGCTGGAGCTATAGCAGTTCAGAAACCCAGCAAAAAGAAAAAAAGAAGATCCAGAAGAATGTGGGTTCGAGCTTGGGTGCAGCGTCGTAAAATGGAAGGATGTTGCCAAAAACTTCTAAAGGAACTACGTTCTGAAGAACCTTCGCTGCATAAAAACTTCGTGCGCATGGGTTCAAATGACTTCGATTACTTGGTAACTTGATTACAATATTCAGCATATTAACATTAAATATATCTTAATGTTTTTCAAATAAAGCTGTATCTAGTGGCGCCGATTATAACAAAGAAAACCACACATTTGAGGGAACCAATATCTGCGTCTGAAAGATTGGCTCTGACTTTGCGATATTTGGCCACTGGCGAAAGTTTCTCGTCGCTGCAATATGTTTTTAGGATTCCAGCATGCACGATATCAGGAATTGTGCCAGAAGTGTGCGATGCTATTTACAATGTTTTAAAAGCAGATTTTATGAAGGTAAAAGTATTTACATATAATTGCAAAGTTTCAATTACATTTTCTTTAATTAAAAGGTTCCATCGAACGAAGAGGAGTGGAAAAGCGTTGCAGATGAGTTTCTGGAAAAATGGAATTTTCCAAACTGCCTTGGTGCCGTAGATGGCAAGCATGTGGTGATGGTGGCTCCTAAGAATTCAGGAAGCGTATTTTTTAATTATAAAGGTTGTTCAAAATTTATGCAAAAATAATTGATAAATTAATAAATTTTTTGTTCTATTTTGCAGGCACACATAGTATTGTGCTCATGGGCATTGCCGATGCGTCATATAAATTTATTTACATAGACGTTGGAACAAATGGTCGGGTTTCTGATGGGGGCGTTTTTCGGAGAACTGCATTCTACGATGCGCTACAAAACAATTCTCTCCATCTTCCTCAGCCTGTGCCATTGCCCGAAAGGTCAAAATGCATGCCGTTTGTCCTAGTGGCTGATGATGCATTTTCTGCAAGCACAAATCTTTTGAAACCCTTCAATAAGAGCAGGCTTGATGGTATTCAACGCATCTTTAATTATCGCCTATCAAGAGCACGACGCGTTGTAGAGAATGCATTTGGCATATTGTCAGCACGATTTCGCATTTTCCGCAGCCCAATACAGCTTAATCCCGAAAAAGCAAGAAAAATAACCGCTGCTTGTTGTGCATTACACAATTTTCTATTGATAAGAAACCCAAGAATTTACTTAACGTCTTCATTGATTGATCGTGACAATGCCGATGGTAGCATTACTCCAGGAGAATGGCGGAATGATGCAATTGATTCATCTTTACATCCTCTCATAACACAACGTTCTTACAACAGCGAAACAATAGACGAAATTAAGAATGAATTCAGCCAGTACTTTATAAATGAAGGAGAAGTACCCTTTCAATATCAACAAATATAACTGAATTGCTGTCTATTTTTTAAAACAATATTTGTCAATTTGAAGTATATTTTTATTTTTATTAAAAAAATAAAGGCACATTCTTTGGCAATCTTAAGATTAATGTTTGTTAAAAAGGTAAAAATAAGGCACATTCGTTAGCAATTTTAAAATTAATATTTGATAAAAAAAATATTAAATTAAATTCTTTGGCAATATTAATATTAAGGAAAAAATTATTACATTCATCATTTTCAATTAAAGATGTGGTTCAGCTCTTCCGCTGCATTTTGTTTTTGTTTGAGCTCACTTAATTCTTTAAACAAAAAACCTCCAAGACTTCTTCTTATGTTTGCAGCATCGCCCTCATTCAAAGCATTGAGCTCACTGACTATGTAGCGTCCGAATTCCTCATTAGGGTTTAAAGATTTGCGCCTGTCCTTAATAGTTTGAACAACATCACAAAATGTTGCCATGACATCTGTCGTTGTGTTGTTCGACAAAGGCGCAGATGATAGGAGTGATTCTGTAAAAAAAATTTTTTCTGATGAAAACAATATTAACAATTAATGGATGCATTATCATTAGTTTACCTTCGCTTTCAGATAAAATATTTAAATTTGTTGTTGTTGCTTGCCGCTGGCTAGCCTCCGCACGTCCAACAAAAGCCATGGAATCAAAATACTTCCACTTTGGTGTATTGTCTGCACCTTGTCCAGATTTCTTTTTTTTGTTAAGGTAGCCCCGGTACTGAATCCTCAAATTCGACCATTTTGTGGAAACTTCCTCCGCTGTAACATTTAACATATCGCCAATTTCAGTCCATGCGCTATCCCGCATGGGTTTTTTGTGGTAGTCAGCACTTGATGCATTCCAAATGCAAGGATGGCATTCCACTTCGCCGATCAATTTAAATATATTTTCTTCACTCCATTCGTGCGTCATCCTCTTCCTTTTTGTTTTTTTGGCAGATGGTGGCGATTCAATTGCTGCATTGATGTCTTCCATTTTCTTTTAGAAAATATGTTTTATATTAAAAAAATACAAAAAAGCGCTTTTTACTTACCAATCTGTCAAACGAATTCACCAGTATTGCCATTTCAACTTATTTCATTTTTTATATGTTAAGTACTGTCAAAAATAACTGTTGGTAACCCACATTTCTACAATTATTTGTCGCTATTTGTTCCGTCAAAAATATTGTGAGAACAAACAAAATATCGAGCCAAATATTTGTTACGACCAGCTGACAAAGTGTTTACACTATGCAAAGTTTTATTCACAAACAAAGATTTTTTTAGCCAACAAACAGTCGAAAAATATTTGGTGGCTAACAAATTCGAGTGTTTACACTAGGACAAACAAAATTTTTATAGTTTTGCACAAATATTTGCACAGTCTAAACGCAGCTTAAGACTTATTTTTCTATACTCATTCATCAATTCTTAAAATTCTATTTGTCTGATTTAAGTCCTTAACAAATTTATTTGAAAAATTGCGAGTATGTCACAATAACAAGGAGGAAAAAAATATTCAAACACACATGCCAACAAACAAAGAACGAGAAAACAGATTCCCTTAACTACAATCTCATTATTATATTTTAATTTGTAGCTCTATACGCACTTTAAGGACACAAAGAAATATCACACAAACAGTTAAAAACACAAATAGTTTTTGTGTGTAATATCCTTAAAGTGAAAATCAGCACTAAAAAAGAATACAATGAAAAATATACAAAAAAAAAATATACATATGTACATACAAATGTATATAGATAGCAAACACTACTGAACATTCATTATACTTTATGTTGGAATAATGAAAAATGAACTGGCATCTATCGTAATTGCTGCAGTGGTAGTGGTAGTGGAAGATGTTGAGAAACAACTACGAAAAAATATTGCAAAATTACAAAAAACTATCTGGCCCCTAAAAGTCTGCTATTGTTTGGAGTAAGTAAGCTGCGTTTTTAATGAGTGTGTTAACACATACAAGTTTACAGTGATCATAAATATTACACAAACAGTAGCAGATTATTGCAATTAGAGGTGTAATTTTTGAAAAGTTTCCATACTAATGCGTTTAAAATTATGCAATTCCAGGAGTAAGAATTCCAACAGGTGGCCCAAAATAGATGACACCTTAGTAGATGAGTGCAATTTGTCACAAATAATTTTTAGCTGATACGAGTCATTACGTGTGTCTTAGATCTTATCTAGTATCGGGTTATCCATTTTGCGGTTTCAAAAGTGAACGTGGGTGAAACACATACAAAATATTTTTTTCATGATATTTCTTTTGTATTAACCCTCCGTCATGCTCATGTATCTTTATAATGCAGCTAGCAGCTTGAGTCTCCAGGTACCCTCAACAAATATTGTTAGCTATCGTTTTATGAAAAAAAAAAAAGATTATAATAAAAACAACAAAAACAATTTGTGTGAGTTTTTTCTTCAACACATCACATACGTAGCGCATGTATCTGGCAGATACACATGCAGTTTGTATGAAGAATTATGTATTTTATTTGCATTTTTTTAATGTTTTTGTGTTTGTTTACTCAAATCAATTGACTGCACTCTGAGTTATTGTAGCTTAGTATGAATTATATGCCAAATGATGACTATGCCTAAAACATCGAAAATTATTTAGTTATCGAATGTAATGAAGTGTTTGGTAGTGACAATTATGCTGCCGAAGATCCTTTCCTTAGTAACGATGGAGCCAAATATTAGAACTGGTATATGTCAACACATTTCATGCATAAAACATTTGTTATACACAATTTCTGAAACGAATCGCCATGGAAAATCTGTAGTCGAGAACTGGAATGTAGCTAATCTAATTGGAATTGGATGCATTTATTGTTACTCTTTTGACGGCTGGTTATTCCCACAATAATATAGTATATATAACTAGTAATTTTTGAATCGAAATTAATCGAAACATGCTTAAAAACAATTATTTTTTTGAAATAAAACAGAAAATTTAATTTTTCTTATTGTATTTGTCAGTAGTTGTTTTTCCTGGGTAGTTGTTTTGGTTTTGTGGCGTAGACTGACCTAATTCCTGAGAACGAGGAATCGACACAATCAGGGGCCAAATTACCGCATTCGATATCGATCGGAAACTTAGACTTTTAAGCAAATATTGTGAAGTATACTTTAGGGATGTTCAAAGTTGCTTTGATGCAAAAAGTTTTTTGAAATTTGGTATCCATTTTGATTCGTTTTTAAAAATATATATTCTTCAATTGAAACTCTTTTACTATTGTTCATCTTTTGGCAAATAACTTCAAAAAAAATATAGTAAACTCTTCATATTTTAAATAATTTTGATTATCCTAAAAGTATGTTATACAAATATTTTGAAAATATCTAAGATTTCGATCTGTATCGAATGCGGTAATTAGGGCCCAGGGGCCAAATTACCGCATTCGATATCGATCGAAAACTCAGACTTTTTATCGAATATTGCGAAGTATACTTTAGGGATGTTCAAAGTTACTTCGATGCAAGAAGTTTATTGAAATTTGGTATCCATTTTTATTCGTTTTTAAAAATATATATGGTTCAATTAAAACTCTTTTACTATTGTTCATCTTTTGGCAAATAACTTCAAAAAAATATAGTAAACTGTACATCTTTCAAATAATTTTGATTATCCTTAAAGTATGCTATACAAATGTTTTGAAAATATCTGAGATTTCGTTCGATATCGAATGCCGTAATTTGGCCCCAGGTCTTCGGAAACACTTTCACTATATTTTTAGCGAAACGATGATGCACAGGCCTTACAATATTTGTAACCGCTCCAGTCTCTTAAAATTTTCTCACAATTTTGGCAATTGCTTGCGTAGTTGGACGATTATATAAACGATAATCTCCTCTTAAAACACGATATGTGGTTGTTGCAAAATCATAATTTTTGTAGTATGTTTTAATAATTTTTATGGTGATACTGTTCTATATATTAGGGTTTGCAAAAAACCGTGAAAATGAGAAACTGCGGTTTCGGTTTTAAAACACCCAAAACCGGCCAGTTTCGTTTCGGTTTTTTAAATAAAACTATCTCAGTTTAAATTTGTAGGAAAATTTAGATAACTTCATTAAAACATGTTATAATTTAATACTAAAATTCAGGAAAATAATTCAGGTTTTTTGAATATGAGGGATTTCTTAAATAAGTCTTGTTTTTTTTGAAGAAACTGTAGAGCCCCTTTAGCGTGAATAATATTTGCATCCGAGCGACAAATTGCTTCAATAGTAATTTTTACAAATAGAAACGATTTTAAAGTATTTACAATCTCAAAGTCGATAGAATGAAGCCAATCTAAGGTCGACAGCATTTCTAAACTCTCATGAATACTTTGTTTAAAAGCAAAAATCTAAGAGTAAACTTAATTCACGATTATGATGCTTTTTAACTCTTGTTTGTAAAATATAACGAACTGACGAATTTTTGAAATAAAGAACAGTTTTTCTAACAGCCAATAGGTTCAAATGTATATGGGCAATCGGTTTTAAATGAGTCAAAGTTTCATCGCCGCCGTCTTCAAAATTGATTTTCAGATACAAATTTGATATTGGCAGCGCTCCATCTAAATATGTTTGCAAATATTAAACTCCATTAGCCTTTGTCTAATGGTTTCTTGCGTTTGCTTGAATTACACGTTCCTAAAATACTGCCCAGGTTATCAAATTTACCATGAGAATCGTGAGTATTTACGTTCATATACCGTCTTCCCCATACACATGTCCATTCGTACATTGTAAACAATTTTTGCTTGTTTCATTTTTCTGCTTCATTAAATTAAAAAATTACGTGCAAATTTATGATAAGCTATTGTTATTTTTGAATAATACCAACAAAAAATTATGAAAAATAAATAACTAAAACCTCGATTTTTTCTACGGTTTTCGGTTTCGGCTTTGAGGCATAAAAAACCGAGGTATCGGTTTCGGTTAAAACCGAACTGCAAACCCTACTATATATTTTCGTCAATTAAGACTTTCAACTGAAAAGAAAAAAATTGGTTTGACAGATGTCGAATTCCAGTCCTTTACTTTTGAAACCACGAAATGTTCAAACCTTTACATCAAACGAGAACGATTGTCCAATATAGAACGTCATACCAGTTTGATTTTCTCAAAATGTTATCAAACATTATAAGCAGGAGTAGGCAGCCCTTACCACTAGAAGCCGATGATTTTTTTTAATTTTAGTAAATACCACGATCGTTAACAAAACTCGTGAAAATGAGTATTAAAATCATTCAATTGGAATTTGGATGTTAACAGAGTTGGTTGGTGCCGTTTTGATAAAGAAAAGACAAAAACAAAATTGGTAAGAAACAAATCAAAATCCAATTTATAGCAAGAGAATACATGGTTCGAGAGCACAAAGAAATATAATCTCAACCATTGTTCTTCTACTTCTTCTTCTGTTATCCTTGACTCCCAGTGGAGCATAGGGCCTCAACCATTGTTGCCACGACACTATTATTTTTGTAAACGTTAGGAATATTTTTGTAAATATTGGGAATTTTTTCAAAACAGAAATAAATTCAAATATTAAATAATTTTATATTTTTAAATTTTTTGGATATTTTCGATCCAAAAATTTGTTTATAGAAAAATTTTTAATAAAAATATTTTTTTGGAAAATTGTTCAATAACAATTATATTTTATAGAAAAATTTTCAATATAAATATTTTTCTATATATTTTTCTAAAATTTTGGATAAAAATATTTTTATATAAAAAAAATTTTAAATCTTCTATAGAAAATTTTTGATGAAAAAATTTTTTATAGAAAAATTTTTGATAAAAAATTTTCTATAGAAAAACTTTTGCTAAAAAAAATTTCTTTAGAAACATTTTTATAAGAAATTTTCCATAGAAACATTTTTATGAGAAATTTTCCATAAAAACATTTATTAACAGAAAAATTTTAATTAAAAAATTTTACTGTAGTATATTGCACTAAGATCCCAATTTAGTACACTTATTTATTATTGAAATAAATAGTTTTTTTGTAAAACCAAAAAATATTGATAAGGGGAACCTTTCCCCATCAATATCTCATCGGAAAGATTATCCCTTATTCTAGACAGAGCGAAAACCACAAATTTTCTATAGAAAAAATTTTGTTAAAAAAATTTTCTATAGAAAAATTTTTGATAAAAAAATTTTCTATAGAAAAATTTTTGATAAAAAAAATTTTTGATAGAAAAATTAAAAAAAAAAATTCTATTTTTGATAAAAAAATCTATAGAAAAATTATTGACAAAAAAGTTTTCTATAGAAAAATTTTTGATAAAAAAATTTCCTATAGAAAATTTTTGATAAAAAAATTTTCTATAGAAAAATTTTTGATAAAAAGATTTTCTACAGAAAAAGTTTTTAATAAAAAATTTTCTATTTTTGATAAAAAAAAAATTCGATAGAAAAATTTTTCATAAAAAAATTTTGTATAGAAAAATTTTTGATAAAAAAAATTTTCTATAGAAAAATGTTTGTAAAAAATTTTTCTATAGAAAAATTTTTGATAAAAAAATTTTCTAAGAAAAATATTGTATAAAAAAATTTTCTATAGAAAAATTTTTGATAAAAAAATTTTCTATAGAAAATTTTTTGATAAAATTAAATTAAAGTGAATAGAGAACAATAAGAAACACATAAACGCACAAATAAACAAATATACATTTCATAAGCACCAATGTGTGCCTTAGCTTTCTCTCATTGAATAATCGTCTCCATTACATACATTTTTTATGGGATTTTTCAAAACGACCATGCGTCAAATCAAAGTATTTCCATATTTTATAGAGTCTTATATAGAGTCTTAGTTTGAACTTTAAATTTTTCATCACTTATTTGAAGATCCTGTGACTTCACTCTGCCATTACTGCTCTCCCTATACACAACAACACCAGCAGCAACAAAAAAAGTGGTAAATTGATTTTACTTCTTTATCCTTCTTTTTTTTTTTTTTTTTGTCGAATTGTAGTTTTTGTTTTACATGTTTGGCGGCATTGGGTTGGCATTTAAGTTTTACTCTTGATAATTTTTTTATTACATTTGAAGAGTGTGTCTTTTTTTTCTGGTAGTTCGAAATTTTTTAAAAATTTCATTTGCCAACTTGTTTTTTAAGTGCAGCTTCTTTAGTTGCTTTTTTTAAGACTTTTTTTTTGTGTGCTTCCCTTGCAATTGTTTCTTGTTATTTTTATTATTTTGGCAACATGTGTATTTCTTCATTTGCGCCAATTTGCCAGTTGTTTCAACCCACACATTTCGTACCCTAAGTTTACGCTATTCGGAATTTTATTTCACTTTTCTGTTAATATGACTGCAATTTTAATGCATCTTATGGAGAAGTTGAGCTGCCACAACGTCTACTGCCACTGCATATTACAGCCATCACTTGTGTCGGTTATTTGAAAGAATTCATTTTAGTTTGGGTTTTTGAAATAAATAATTACAAAAAGGATTTATTTTTTCTAAATAGAGCAATGGATGTAACTACCTTCAAATTCAGACAATTTTTAATTAGAAACGAGGACCAATATCAAAAAAAAAAATGTTACGCTAGTTGGTATTCTTGGACAAATATTTAGACTAAATTCGCTTCCATTAGCTTTGTAGTTTAACATTTAAAAGTCTTTAAGTGATTTTCCTAGTATTTACTTTTTACAAAATTCGGTCTCATAACCGGGCATAGCTATACATTAATAAGTTGTTAAGTTTACATAATTACGCTACACACGTTGGATCGTAATACGCAGGTCACCGTATATAAACCGTATATAAACTCTGGACTTAACCTTGACTGATAGCTATCTAATTTCGTAGGTGCAATTTTAATATAATGCATGTACCTCCAAATCTTTTTGATTGTAGATATAAAAAGGAGATGTTATATATATAAGAACTGTAGCCAAATATTTAGCGATTGTCACAAAATTCTAAAGGCTTATTTATGCAAAATTAAGTGGACATAGCTGTCAAAGTTTATTGCTTAATAGCTTTTAACTGGCGTTTGTGGTTCCGGGAGTGGTTTTATATGAACGCTATGGTCAAATATAGACCGATTCCTATAAAATTTGATATGCTGACCAATAGTTGAATAAGACCATTATGTTCTAAATTTAGTCTCAATAGCTATAATAATTGCATTCAATTTATCTGCATTAATGTGATTCCCGGGCGGGGTTATATGGGAGCTCTAACTAAATGTAAACCGATTTCGGTCATTTCCAATACACAACATTTTTAAGATTTCGAAAATACTTTTGTAAAATTGGCTCTATCGCGCTTTTATCTGACAAACAGACGGACGTAAACCCTCTTTTCTTTTTGTATTTTTGTGTTTCCGTAAGTTTTTATACGGGATCTATGGGCAAATGGTGACCGATTGTAAAAATTTTGCACACTGGCTGGCATTGACTTAAGACTTCCTCGTGTTTATCATTTATTGGCATTTTAGCGTATTTTAGGTGGAATTTAGTTTCCGTAAGTTTTCCGGTTTTGCCCGATTTCAATACCAAAATTTTCCAAGAAATGTAAAATATTTTTGTTAAATTTTAGTTACCTATATACTTTTGTTAAGGTTTTATCGTGCCGACAACAGACAGACATACTGACAGACAGAAAGACAGACAGACAGAGAGACGGACCGACAGAGAGACGGACGGACAGATGGACGGACAGACAGACAGACAGACAGACAGACAGACACACAGACAGACAGACAGACAGACAGACAGACAGACAGACGGACAGACAGACAGACAGACAGACAGACAGACGGACGAATATCGTCTTAGAATTTCATAAGACGATTTGAGTTAATATTAAGGAAATTACAAACGGAATGACAATCTTAATATACCCCCCATTCATTTTGATGGTGGGTATGAAAAGGGGATGTTACATATAAGAACTATATCCAAATATTGACGGGTTGCCACAAAATTTTATACACTCACTGGTATTTATAAGCTTATTTATACAAAATTTAGTGGACATAGCTATCACAGTTTATAATTAAAAAGCTTTCAAGTGGCTTTTGTGGCATTTGAGTGGTTTCCGGGAGTGGTTTTTTATATGAAAGCTATGATCAAATATGAACCGATTTCCACAAAATTAGATATACTGAGCAATAGTTGCATAAGACTTATCTTTTTTTAAATTTAGTCGGCCTATCTATTACAATTGTATTCAATTTGTCAGCATTAATGTGATTCCCGGGGCGAGGTTATATGGGAGCTTTAACTAAATGTAAACAGGTTTGACATATTTTTTGTACACAACTTTTTCAAGATATCGAAAATACTTTTGTAAAATGTTTTCCCCCTAGCTCTTTTTTTAAAGGCGCTATTCATTGTTGGACAAGTGAACACAAACCCAATATTTTTTTGGTATTTTTGTGTTTCCGTAAGTTTTTTATATGGGAGCTTTGATCAAATGGTGCCCGATTAAGACAGAATTTTGTACAGTGGCAAGCAATGACATAAGACTTTCTTGTACTAAATTCAGTGGGCATAGCTAATACAGTTTATCAATTATTGGCGTCGAAGTGCATTTTAGATGCAATTTAGAATGTTTTCGTTAGTGTTTTGTATGGGACCTATGGTTAAATGTGCACCGATTTCAAAAAAATGTTATACGCTTAATAACGATGATGTAAGATTTCTCTCTACTAAATTGTATTATCATATCTGTTATAGTTTGTCATTTATTAGCGAATAAGCGATTGGAATATGCGAGGTTATACGGGAGAGGTATGATCAAATACAAACCGCTTTCACCCAATTTCATTACCAAAATTTTCCAAGTAATGAAGCATATTTGTGTCAAATTTCAGTGACCTACGACTTTTCGTTAAGGTCGTGCCGACAATAGATAGACGAACATCGTTCATCTTATAATTTCATAAGGATTCATAATATTTATATCTTTTGGTTTTTGAGCCAATATTAAGCAAATTACAAACGGATTAACAATCTCAATAATTCCCCCATTCTTTTTGATGATGGGTATAATTAATAAAAATAACATGAATGCAAAATATTTGTTTTTGTTTTAAAATCGAATACCAATGTTTAATGTTGCTTATAAGCAACATCTCAAAACAGTAAAACCAGAAGTTATAGAGGCTCATACAATCTGACCTGTTTATAACCACGCTCACTTTAGTATTGATATTAAAGGATGAAGGGCCTTTCTAAGTACAAACAACAACAGAATGTGCATAGAAAGATGCTACAATGGACTTGGTCAAATGAAATAATATTTATCGGGTATCTTGAAAATGGACTTTTATGATCTCGCCTTCAAATGAATCACAGCAAAATTCATCTAAAATAGTTCCAATTCCTTTCCAACTCTTCCAACTGTTTATTCATTTTATTTCACATTAATTTAGCGGGTTTATTCTTCAGCATGACGCCAAAAAATTTCCAAATACAAACAATTTGATGTGAAAAAAAGAAGACGGCAAAAAACTGTAAGGAAAAAACACACTACCAACAAATGTATACAGAGCTGGTGCAAACAAGCACATAGTAAATGTGGCTGAACTTAAGTTGAATGCATTTTTTCAGTTGTTCCCTCTGGAATTTATTTTTATAGTCACATTAATTCCAAGTCATCGTGTAGGTGTGCAAAAAGCATTTAAAATTGTCTTTTTTATTTAGTAAATTTACAAATCAACACATTTCGCCAAAAAAAAAAAACAAAAAATCTGGTATTTATTAAAACTACTTCAAGAGTGACATTGGAATGACTATCTAAAAGATATACTTACATACATACTTTATACTGAGTGTAAATAATAGTTGAAAAAGGTAGAAAATGTGATAATAGAATTAAATTAATTAAAATCAAGTGATGCTTGACTTTAAGAACATATTGCAGATTTTTTTCCAAGACGAGAAACAAATTATGTTTATAAGCCGGTAGTACTAGGATGACAGTAAGATAGAGAAATAATAAGTATTTCAATGTCCTAAAGCGAACATATTACAGAAGTTTCTATGCCGTTATTCAATTTTTCCTAGTTCGATGTTATCTGATAATCTGAACACTTACTTAGTTTCCCATAAAAACCTATAACCAATCCGTGTACCAAATTTAGAATATTTGACCATACCTTCTATACAAAAATACAAAGAAAAGCACAAAAACGCTTATAAATCTAAAATAAATGCATTTTATTACTAAAACTGAAAACAGAAAACTATTTTGTGAATATAAACCAATTACCAAAATTTGATAACAATCGATCCACAATTAACAACAGCATATCAGGCTCTTAGTCAGAAATGTTATAAATCTACTAAGCTAGAGCCAAAATAACTATAATATGTGATCACTCATATTTTATACCAAAAACTCGTTTTTTGATTTTTTTATAAGCAAAACTTTAAACTCGATTATTTCCTTAAATATGATAGCTAAATCCAAAATAACGAAAATCTGTGATAACTCATATTTAGTACAAAAAAAAAATGATTTTTTTGATTTTTATACCCACCATCAAAAATAATGGGGGTATATGGGGGTATATTGTCTTTCATTTCGTTTGTAATATCCTTAATATTGGCCCAAAAACAAAAAAGGATGTAAATTTTGAGTCCTTATGAAATTCTAAGACGATTGAGCGATGTCCGTATGTCTGTATGTCTGTTATTGGCTCAATAAAATCTTAACGAAAAGATATAAGTCACTGATATTTGGCATAAATATTATTAATTTCTTGGAAAATTTTGGAATTAAAATCGGGCAAAATCGGTTCACATTTGACCATAGCTCCCGTATAACCTCATCTAGGCTAATCCCTTACTTGCTAATAAATGACAAATTACAACAGCAATGATAATAAAACTTGGTATATAGAAGTTTTCAACAAGCACAAGGCAGCATATGAAATTTCATCGAAATCGGTTCACATTTTACCATAGCTCCCATACCATGAAATGGAAACAGCCTAAATTCCACCTACACTTAAATGTCAATAATTGATAAACTGTAACAGCTATGGCCAATAAATTAAGCACAAGCAAGTCTTATGTAAATAGCAGTCAGTGTGCCCAATTTTGTTACAATCGGACACCATTTTACCATAGCTCCCATTTAAAAAACTTACGGAAACACAAAAATACAAAAGCGCGATAGCGCCTTAACGAAAAAAGCTGGAGGAACAAAATTTTAGAAAAGAATTTTCTATATCTTCAAAAAGTTGTGTATAAAAATGGACAAAATCGGTTTACATTTTGTTAGGGCTTCCATATAACCCCGACCGGGAATGACATTAATGCTCATAAATTAAATTAAATTGTAATATATATGACAATTTAATTTAGATTTTTTGATTAGTATATAAAATTTAACAGAAATCGGTAAATATTTGATTATAGGTTTCATATAAAAACCGTATGTCTGTCTATTGTCTGCAGGATACGGCCTAAAAAAGCAGGTAGGTCACTAAAATTAGGCAGAAATACTTTTCATTGTCATGGAAAATATTCGTATCTGTTAATATTCGAAAGCGGTTCACATTTGACAATAGCTCCCGTACAACCTCGAATAGGCCAATCGAAGATTTGCAAATAAATGACAAATTATAACAGATATGATGATAAAATTTAGCACAGAGAAGTTCTACATTATCATTTTATCAAAATCAGTTTTCATTTAACCATAACTCGCATAAAAAACACTTACAAAAACAGCGTAAATTGCACCTAAAATACACATAAATTGCCCCTAAAATTCACTAAAATAAATGATAAACTATACCAGCTATGATCACTAAATTTAGTATAAGAAAGTCTTATGTCAATGGTAGTTAGTGTACAAAATTTTGTCACAATCGGTTACCATTTGACTATATCCCCCATATAAAAATTTACGGAAACTCTAAAATGCTCAAAAGATAGGGGATTTGTGTCCGCCTGTCCATCAAATGACAGCACGTCCATCAAATGAAAAGTGCTAGCGAGACAAAATTTTACAAAAGTATTTTCGATATCTTGAAGAAGTTGTGCACTGAAAATGGGCGAAATTGGTTTACATTTAGTTAGAGTTCGAATGTAACCCCGACCCGGGAATCACACTACTTATAGGAAATTTTTCGAAAATTGACTATTTATAGGAAATTTTTCAAAAATTGACTATTTATGGGAAATTTTTCGAAAATTGACTATTTATAGGAAATTTTTCGAAAATTGACTATTTATAGGAAATTTTTCGAAAATTGACTATTTATAGGAAATTTTTCGAAAATTGACTATTTATAGGAAATTTTTCAAAAATTGGCTATTTATAGAAAATTTTTTGGCAAATTGACTATTTATAGGAAATTTTTCAAAAATTGACTATTTATAGGAAATTTTTCGAAAATTGACTATTTATAGGAAATTTTTCGAAAATTGACTATTTATAGGAAATTTTTCGAAAATTGACTATTTATGGAAATTTTTCGAAAATTGACTATTTATAGGAAATTTTTCATAAATTTACTATTTATAGGAAATTTTTCGAAAATTGACTATTTATAGGAAATTTTTCGAAAATTGACTATTTATAGGAAATTTTTCGAAAATTGACTATTTATAGGAAATTTTTCGAAAATTGACTATTTATAGGAAATTTTTCAAAAATTGACTATTTATGGGAAATTTTTCGAAAATTGACTATTTAAAGGAAATTTTTCGAAAATTGACTATTTATAGGAAATTTTTCGAAAATTGACTATTTATAGGAAATTTTTCGAAAATTTACTATTTATAGGAAATTTTTCGAAAATTGACTATTTATAGGAAATTTTTCGAAAATTGACTATTTATAGGAAATTTTTCAAAAATTGGCTATTTATAGAAAATTTTTTGGCAAATTGACTATTTATAGGAAATTTTTCGAAAATTGACTATTTATAGGAAATTTTTCGAAAATTGACTATTTATAGGAAATTTTTCGAAAATTGACTACTTATAGGAAATTTTCCGAAAATTGACTATTTATGGAAATTTTTCATAAATTGACTATTTATAGGAAATTTTTCATAAATTGACTATTTATAGGAAATTTTTCGAAAATTGACTATTTATAGGAAATTTTTCGAAAATTGACTATTTATAGGAAATTTTTCGAAAATTAACTATTTATAGGAAATTTTTCGAAAATTGGCTATTTATAGGAAATTTTTCGAAAATTGACTATTTATAGGAAATTTTTCGAAAATTTACTATTTATAGGAAAATTTTCGAAAATTGACTTTTTATAGGAAAATTTTCGAAAATTGACTTTTTATAGGAAATTTTTCGAAAATTGACTATTTATAGGAAATTTTTAAAAAATTGACTATTTATAGGAAATTTTTAAAAAATTGACTATTTATAGGAAATTTTTCGAAAATTGACTATTTATAGGAAATTTTTCGAAAATTGACTATTTATAGGAAATTTTTCGAAAATTGACTATTTATAGGAAAATTTTCGAAAATTGACTTTTTATAGGAAATTTTTCGAAAATTGACTATTTATAGAAAATTTTTCGAAAATTGACTATTTATAGAAAATTTTTCGAAAATTGACTATTTATAGGAAATTCTTCGAAGATTGACTATTTATAGGAAATTTTTCGAAAATTGACTATTTATAGGAAAATTTTCGAAAATTGACTTTTTATAGGAAATTTTTCGAAAATTGACTATTTATAGGAAATTTTTCATAAATTGACTATTTATAGGAAATTTTTTGAAAATTGACTATTTATAGAAAATTTTTCGAAAATTGACTATTTATAGGAAATTTTTCGAAAATTGACTATTTATAGGAAATTTTTCGAAAATTGACTATTTATAGAAAATTTTTCGAAAATTGACTATTTATAGGAAATTTTTCGAAAATTGGCTATTTATAGAAAATTTTTTGGAAAATTGACTATTTATAGAAAATTTTTTGGAAAATTGACTATTTATAGGAAATTTTTCGAAAATTGACTGCGAGTAATGCTGATAAATTGAATACAATTGTAATAGCTAGGATACTTAATTTAGAGCAGAGAAATTTTATGCAACTATTGGTCAGTATATCAAATTTTATAGGAATCGGTCCATATTTGACCATAGCTTTCATAAAAAAACACCCCCGGAAACCACTAAAACAAAACTCCACTTAAAGACCACAAACGATAGTAAAAAGCTATTAAATTAGAAACTCTAACAGCTATGGCCACAAAATTTTGCATATGTAATATCCACTTTTTATAAAGGGGATATCATCCCCTTTTTATATATAAAATCAAAAATATTTGAAGGTATTTTAAGATTGCACCTACGAAATTAGATAGCTATCAATCAATATTCAACCCAGACTTTATATACTGTGGTTACATAAGGAACTCCTAACAAAATATATGGACCTACCGTATTACTATCAACCTAATTGGCCTAACAACATATTAAGCACAACGAAAAGTACCTAACAACTTATGAATGTAAAACTATGAACGGTTATGAGACCGAATTTTGTTCAAAGTAAATACTAGGGAAACCACTTAGATACTTTTAAAGGTTGAACTATAAAGTCACTGCAACCGAATTTAGTCCAAATTTTTTACCAACAATACCAACTAGCGTAGCAAATTTTTTAAAATTTGGTCCACATTTTGAATTTGCTGCACCTTTGTAGATATATGAGATATGTTTCTAAACTCAACACAACTTAATGATGGGTATATAAGATTCGGCACGGCCGAATATGACACTCTTACTTGTTTTTTATATGAAAAACTTTTATTTCTATTTTTTTGATATATTTTTATTTGATAGTTTTTTTAATTTTTCATGCATATATTGAAGTGATAACTTTGTTAAATTTTGTATTGTCAAATTTGTAATGCCCCAAATGATGCATTTAACATTTCAAATAACATAAGGAGAGATTCTGCGCCCTAGTCGTAGAGCAACTGTTCCCACAACAAAACGAACCCAGTATTTTTGTTTTGCTGTTAGTACTAAAAATCTGACTAAAACTGAAAATGACTTTATTAAATAAACATTATCGAAATGATACAAGTAGAATGAGTAAGAAATTGCGGCAAATTAACATGAAATAAATTGACGTAAAACTAGAAAAAATAAAATGCATTAAATCACTTTAATAACAAATAAATGATTTTTTATAACTTAAACAAAAAACAAAACATTATGAAATGTATTGTGTGTTTTTAATGATTTACAGGTCCAGCGGGAGTTTCATCAACCCGTAATAGAACCGCGAATAGAATGTTTTATTGGTTTCGACACACGATGCAATCGTTCATTTATTTATTTATTTAAATGTGTGCACTTGTATTGTAAAATTAATGTATGAAGGAGTTTAACACACACATATGTATGTGTCTACATATTCATATGTATACTCGTATGTTTGAATAAACATATTTATGTATCACTTTAGTAAAACTTGTAAATATGGAGTTGTCTACTTGTATCATTAGGATCCACTTGTACGTGATTTATGTGAATTTTTCGCGTTGCTGGATGAAACTAATTTGTTGTTTTTCAAGGGTTACTTAATTGTTTAATATAAATCGACTGCATTATATATTTTGTTTTTAGGTTCATAAGACTGATTTTTCTATAGAAAAAATTTTTGTAACAAAAATTTTTCTATAGAAAAAATTTTTGTAACAAAAATTTTTCTATAGAAAAAATTTTTGTAACAAAAATTTTTCTATAGAAAAAATTTTCCTCAGCTGATCAAAACGCAATTTAAATTATGTTATAAGTAAAATCGTTACCAATTTTTCCCCTTTTTAGGCTTTAATTTAAAAATCTGTTCCATATGTATGTAAATTTGGTACTTCTTTGGTACTAATTGAATTCGGTAAATGTTGTTAAAACGTTGTTAACATATTTAGTTTTTATTTTGTTTTATTTATTTGATAAAGAACTATAGAGAACATTTTTCATTGTTAAAAAATTTTTTGTATAGAAAAATTTTCATTAAAAAATTTTTCTTTAGAAAAATTTTACTTAAAAATTTTTTAATGAAAATTTTTCTATACAAAAACTTTTTAATCAAAATTTTTCTATAGAAAAATTTTGTTAAAAATTTTCATTAAAAAATTTTTATGTAGAAAAATTTTTCAATAGAAAAATTTTGTATAGAAAAATTTCCATTAAAAAAATTTTCTATAGAAAAATTTTCTATAGAAAATTTTTCATTAACAAATTTTTCTTTAAAAAATGTTTCTATAAACAATTTTTTTAACGAAAATTTTTCTATAGAAAATATTTCTATTGAAAAATTTTTCTACAGAAAAATTTTTTAATGAACAGTTTTAATGAAAATTTTCTATACCAAAACTTTTTAAAAAAAATTTTATTGAAAAATTTTTCTATAGAAAAATTTTCCTAAAAAAGGTTTTTGTATAGAAAAATTTTCATTAAAAATTTTTTTAGTTAAAATTTTTCTAAAGAAAATTTTTTAATGAATATTTTCTATACCAAAAATTTATTAACAATGAAAAATGTTCTCTATTGCAAAAAGTTCTTTATAAAATTATCATTAAACATTTTTTGTATAGAAAAATTTTTATTAAAATTTTTTTTTTAATTTTTCTATAGAAAAAAGATTTTTTTATACAAAAATTTTCATTAAAAAATTTTTCTATAGAAAAATTTTCATTAAAATATTTTTCTATAGAAAAAGTTTCATTTAAATATTTTTCTATATAAATTTCATTAAAATATTTGTCTATAGAAAAATTTTCATTAAAAAATTTTTCTATACAAAAATTTTCATCAAAAAAATTTTCTATACAAAAATTTTCATTAAAAAAATTTTGTATAGAAAAATTTTCGTTGAAAAAATTTATATAGAAAAATCTTTAGAAAAATTTTAATTAAAAAATTTTTTAATAAAAATTTTTCTATACAAAAACTTTATAATGAAAATTTTTCTTTACGAAAACTTTTTTATGAAAGTTTTTCTATAGAATTTTTTTTTTTTTTTGATATAGAAAATTTTCATTAAAACTGTTCATTAAAAATGTTTCTGTAGAAAAATTTTTTAATGAAAATTTTTCTATAGAAAATTTTTTAATTAAAATTTTTCTATAGAAAATTTTTTTAATGAAAATTTTTCTATAGAAACCTTTGAAAGATTTTTCTACAGAAAAGTTTTTTAATGAAAATTTTCTATATCAAAACTTTTTAACAAAATTTTCCTTGAAAAATGTTTGTATAGAAAAATTTTCATTAAAAAGTTTTTGTATAGAAAAATTTTCATTAAAAAATTTTTTAGTTAAAATTTTTTTAAAGAAAATTTTTTTAATGAAAATTTTTCTATACAAAAGATTTTTTAACAATGAAAAATGTTCTCTATAGTTCTTTATAAAATGTTTATGGAAAAATAAATTTAAAATATGTTAATAACGTTTTAATAACATTTACCGAATTCAATTGGTACCAAAGAAGTACCAAATATACATACATATGAAACAGTTTTTGAAATTAAAACCTAAAAAGGGGAAAAATTTGTAACTGTTTTACTTATAACATAATTTAAATTGCGTTTTGATCAGCTGAGAAAATAAGAAGACAAGTAATTTTTTACTTTTTGAAAAAAATGGTCGAGCAGATCCAATATTTTTGGTATTTTTTACTTTTGTCTTACAATATGTGTCCGAGGGTGGCTCTTATGGAAGACTTTTGTCTTTAAATGCCTCTCAGCTTCAATTCATAGGGAACCAATTTTCTTCTTTTTTAAAAAGTCCCTATACTTTTAAACGTATTTAAATGGCTTGCTTTGTATCTACCAATAATAACGCAAATTCTTCAACCTTTCGAGTAGTGCTTCAATTCCTCATCTTTAAATTCGGCTGACCCTGACCCTCCTCGTCTTTTGTATGGAAACCACCACTTTTGAATAGCGCAAACAATCGTTCACAAGTTTTTTTGAAATTTTGCATATTGATCATAAGATTTAACTAACAATCGATTACTTTCTGCTGTAGATTTCTTCAAATGAAAGATGGTTATCAGAATAGTAGTAGGTTATCAGACTAGTCCGGACACAAGTACTAATGCTGATATCATTACTATGCATTTATATGTACTACTAGCGCTAGCACTAACACTTAAGTATATCATTTTAGCTCCTAAAAGTATGCATCAATACTCTAACAGTAAATATATATATTCACAATTTTTCAATATACATATTTGCAAAAAAAACATGCATACATATATTTTTTTTCTATTTAATAGACATATAAAATATAACCCTCAACCGCTAAATGTCCATCTAGTATTTGTCATTCTCGAAAAGCAACAAGAGTCCACTTTTTTGTTTTAAATAAATAGCAATAAACACAGAAGTTGCAACAGCAACATGAACAATTCGTTGGCGGCAAACGAAACAAAAAAAGTATAAATTATATTAAAATTATAAATAAACAAATAAATAAAATAAAATTTATGTGCCACAAGGGTTGTCAACAATTGCAGACAACTACTCATTTGTGGCAAAAATAAACAAAAATGTAAAAAAAAGAAATTCTATAAAAACAAAAAGTTTTTCGTTTTTATTTAATTATAAATTTTTCTGTTTATTTAATTACAATCAAATAATAACTAATATAGAAGTTACAATAAATAAAAAAGTAAGTTAAATTAAAAAAAAAATATAATTAGTTGTTTTTTTAGTAATTCAGGTGTGTTACGAATAAAATTTGCGGTGCTTTAACGTCGAATACTAAGCATAGCATATCATATTCATCCTGGGTTTGATCCCCAGGCTTGCCGACATCAATTTCTGTAATTAGTAATATTATATCTTTAAACGACCAATAACAACAAAGGGGGTAAAAAAGGGAAAATATCTTAAACGTTGTATTTCCTAAAGTTATAGGTATCTTATCTTTCTTATATTCTTAAGCGAGCAATAATTGTATGTATTTATATATATACTAGCTTTATAACCCGCTACTTCGTTAGCGGCACCATTTGAATTGATTAAATTAAATACTTATTGGTTCTTAAGATACATATAGGACAAAATAAGTACCTACCCTCTACATTTTCAAAAAAGTACTACACACGCCTCCCTTATTTTTGTTCTTGTTCTTGTCGCTTTTGATTTTGAACATTTTACAAAAGTTTCCGTTTTTACCCGTTGTTTACCCCTGATCAGCCAAATTAAAAAAAAAAAAATCCGGATACATGTCCCAATATTTTTATTGCTGATCTTAACTCCATTTTTGTTAATTGAAAAAAATACCAAACACCTGTCACATATTTCTTCAATATCAATAGAACAGTCCATAAATCATTGATTTATTTATTATTTTATTGATTTAAACAACATGCACAGTTTAAAAGGAAAAAACCTATCTTTAATTTTTTGACCCGTTTTTGTTATTTTCGATTGCGGTATAAATTTTGTTTCTATAATAATTGATTCAAAAATTATATATGGTCAAAAAAGTACCAAAATTTAGTTTTTATCCTTTTTATTCCCTATTTTTAGCTCATTTACCAAAAGTACCTACTAAAAACATGACTTTTTATTTTTCTATTCGATCTAAATCCAATTTAATTTTTTTTTCTGTCGATATTAGTATCAGAGATATAACTTTACTAATGTTTTTATTTTCTACCCTATTTTAACCCCAAAACTGCTTAATTTGCAAAAAGTACTGAAAAGTCCCTTAATTTTTAGGGCTGATCTTAGACCATTTTAGTGTTTGTTTCCATCCATTAGGTTTAGAAGATATAATGTCATCGATTTTTCCCTTTTTTACCCCTTTGATTGACACATCTCTAATTTATACTTCTGACTTCATTAGCTTAAATGAATATTTTCCCGTTTTCACCTTTTGGAACCCCATTTATCGTAAAAGTACCAAGCACATGTTTAATATTTTGTTAATACTTATTGATTGTGGCATAAAGTTAGTCTTTATGTTTATAAGTTCAAAAGATACGCATGGGTTAAAAAAAAGTACAAAAATATAGTTTTTACCCTTTTTGCCCTTATTAGTGCTATTTCCAAAAAAAGTACAGAACACATGTCCCTTTCATTTTCTAGCCGATTATATGATTTATTCATTTTCTAGCCTGTTTTAACCATAAGCGGCCAAATTAAAAAAAAAAATACCGAACCCGTGTCCTTTAATTTTTAATGCTGATCATAGACCAATTTAATCATTGTTTCTACCACTTTTGATTTATGAGATATTACGTTACCGATTTTCCCCCTTTTTACTCCAAAAATTAAAAAAAGGAATCAATCGCGTGTCTTATACTTCTGCAATGTGAATAGACCTGTCTGTAAATTATACTTCTGGCTTTATTTGTTTAAATGATATTCATAGTTTTTACGCTTTTGTGCCTCATTTATCGTAAAAGCGCGAAGCACCTTAATTTTTGTTAGTCCTTATCAATTGTGATGTAAATAGAGTATTTATGTTTATTAGTTCAAGAGATACTTATAGGGTTAATAAAGTACCAAAATATAGTTTTTTCCCTTTTTATCCCTTATTAGTTCCATTTCCAAAAAAGTACCAAACTCGTGTCCCCTTTTTTTGCAAGATGATCCAAATCCAATTTCAACTTTGTTTCTAACGATGTAAATTTCGGAGATATGATGTTACTAATTTATCCATTTTCTTTTTCAATTTTTTTTCAATTTACTTTTTCAATATGAATCCACCCGTCTGTAAATTATAGTTCTGGCTTCATTAGTTAAAAACCTACCCTTGAATATTTCCCAGATTTTATCTTTTTTACCTCAATTATCGTAAAAGTACCAAATACGTGTCTAATAATTCTTTGTTACTTATCAATTGTGACGTTTACTGTTTCTCTATGTTTGTTATTTCAAAAGATACGTATGGGTTCAAAAAATGTACCAAAATATAGTTTTTGCCCTTTTTTACCCCTATTAGTACCATATTCAAAAAAGTACCAAATACGTTTCTCGTTTTTTTTTCAGCCCATCTGAAGCAAATTTCAACTCTATTCCTATCGTTTTGAATTTCGGAGATATGACGTTACTAATATTTCCCATTTTTTCCCTGTTTTAACCCCAAAACGGCCGAATTAAAGAAAAAAGTACCGAATACATGTCCCTTAATTTAAAGTGCCGATTTTAGACCGATTTAGTTGTTGTTTCTATCACTTTTGGCTAAGAAGATATATTTTTACCGATTTTTACCCCCAAAATTAAAAAAGCACCAGACACTTATTTTACTTTTTTCAGTGTCAATTTACCAGCCAATAAATAATTAGTACCGAACACGTGTCCCTTAATTTTTAGTGCTGATCTCAGACGAATTTAGTTTTTGTTTCTATCACTTTTGATTTAGAAGATATATTTTTTTACCCCCAAAATTAAAAAAGTACCAAAAATGTATTTTATTTTTTCTTTGTCAATCGACCAGTCAATAAATTATACTTCTGGCTTCATTAGCAAAAAACCTACCCTTAAATATTTTCCCTTTTTTACCCTTTTGTACCCCATTAATCGCAAAAGTACCAAATACGTATTTAATTGTTTTTTAATATCTATCTGTTGCAATATAAATTATGTTTCTATGTTTATTAGTTCAAAAGATACATATTAGTTGAAAAAAGTACCAAAATATAGTTTTTACCCTTTTTTATCCTTATTAATGCCATTTCCAAAAAAGTACCAAGCACGTGTCTCCTTATTTTCCTAGCCGATTCAAATCCAATTTCAACTTTGTTTGCATCGATGTTGGTTTCGGAGATATGATGTTACTAATTTCTCCCTTTTCTACCCTGTTTTACCTTCTAAGAGGTTGAACTTCAAAAAAGTACCGAGCATGTGTTCCTTAATTTTAAGTGCCAATCTCAGACCAATTTAGTTTTTGTTTCTATCACTTTTGGTTTAGAAGATATACTTTACCGATTTTTACCCCCAAAATTAAAAAAGTACCAAACACGTAGCTTATTTCTTTTCAATGTAAATCTACCAGTCAATAAATTATACTTCTAACTTCATTAGCCTAAAAGATATCCATGGCTAAAAAGCAAAAAACCTATCCTTGAATATTTTCCCTTTTTTTGCCCTTTTGTACCCCATTAATCGCAAAAGTACCAAATACGTATTTAGTTCTTTTTTAATATCTATCGGTTGCGATATAAAATATGTTTCTATGTTTATTAGTTCAAAAGATACAGATGGGTTAAAAAAAGTACCAAAATATAGTTTTTACCCTTTTTTATCCTTATTGGTGCCATTTTCAAAAAAGTACTAAACACGTGTCCCTTTATTTTTCTAGCCGATTTAAATCCAATTTCAACTTTATTTCTATCTGTATTGGTTTCGGAGATATGATGTCACTGATTTCTCCCTTTTCTACCCTGTTTTACCTTCTAGGAGGTTGAATTTCATAAAAGTACAGAACACGTGTCCCTTGGTTTTAAGTGCCGATCTCAGACCAATTTAGTTTTTGTTTCTATCACTTTTGGTTTAGAAGATATACTTTACAGATTTTTACCCCCAAAATTAAAAAAAGTACCAAACTCGTAGTTTATTTTTTTCAATGTCCATCGACCAGTCAATAAATTATACTTCTGGCTTCATTAGCCTTAAAGATATCCATGGCTAAAAACCAAAAAACCTATCCTTGAATATTTTCCCTTTTTTTGCCCTTTTGTACCCCATTAATCGCAAAAGTACCAAATACATATTTAGTTCTTTTTTAATATCTATCGGTTGCGATATAAAATATGTTTCTATGTTTATTAGTTCAAAAGATACATATGGGTTAAAAAAAAGTACCAAAATATAGTTTTTACCCTTTTTTATCCTTATTAGTGCCATTTTCAAAAAAGTACCAAACACGTTTCCCTTTTTTTTGTAGGCGATTCAAATCCAATTTCAACTTTGTTTCTGTCTATGTTGGTTTCGGAGATATGATGTTACTAATTTCTCCCTTTTCTACCCTGTTTTGCCCGCTAGGCGGCCGATTTTCAAAAAAGTACCGAACACGTGTCCCTTAATTTTTAGTGCTAAACTCAAGCCAATTTAATCTTCGCTTCTATCGCTGTTGGTTAAGGAGATATAATGTTACCGATTTTTCCCTTTTTTACCCTTTTAATTGAAAAAAGTACTAAACACATATTTAATATTTTGTACTGGGCAATCGACCTCCCTATAAATTTTATTTCTAGCTTTATTGGTTCAAGTGAAATACAAAGAAAAAGAAAAATGGACCTACCCTAAATTTTTTTCCCCGCTTTTCCCCCTTTTTGAACCCTGAATCAAAAAAGTACCAAACACGTGTCTAATATTTTTTTCTTGTTTACCGGCTCCGTTTTGAATTTTGTTACTATGTTGATTGGTTCAAAAGATACACATGGGTTTAAAAAAGTACCAACATTTTATTTTTACCCTTTTTACCCCCTATTTGTCCCATCTGCTAAAAAGTACCAAACACGTGTCTACTTATTTTTGCAGCTGATCCCAACGCAATTTCAATTTTGGGCCTATGACATTTACTTCCGGAGATACAGCATTACTAATTTTTCCCTTTTTTACCCCTTTTTACCCCCTTAGAGGCCGAATTTCCAAAAATCCCGTCTTAGTGGATCTATACTTTGAAAAAGGTACCCGCTGTCAAAATTTCAGCTCTCTAGCTTTAGCCGTTTGGGCTGTGCGATGATGAGTCAGTCAGTCAGTCAGTCACGTTAGAGTTTTATGTATATAGATATATATATATATATATATATATACCTCTAAGATTGTAAAAATGGGTAAAAAGGGGAAAAAATCGAAAACGCTATATCTCCTAAAGTAATAGGTATAGAAACAAAATTAAAAATTAAATTAAAACGTTTTAAACAGCTATGAAAATAAGCGGACAGGTGTTTGGTACTTTTTTTGAAACTATGTCCGATAGGGGGTAAAAAAGGGTGAAAATAGTCTTTTTGGCACCTTTTTAACCCACTCTTATATTTTAAACTAAAGAATATAGAAAGAAACTTGGTACTGCAATCAATAGATGTAAAAGAAACATGAAACACGTATTTGGTACTTTTTTGATTTTGGAGCCAAAATGGGTAAAAAAGGGATAAAATGATAACTTAACATCTCCAAAGTAATATGAATAGGAACATTATACATTATGTTAAATGCGTTTTAAAAAAATATTCCGAATTCAATTGGCACCAAAAAAGTACCAAATATACATATGGAACTTTTAGAAATTAGAGAATAAAAAGGGGGAAAAATTAGTATTATTTTAAACAAATGAATGTTTGTCTGTATGTATGTTCTTTATAGAAAAGTAAACTGTGAATTTGATCATGTTATGCTCTTTAGCGAAGATGTTGCGGATAAGCCGGCGAAGATTTTAAAGTTGATAAGACTAATTTCCGACAGATGGCGCCACTGAAAATCACTAAAAATTAATTAAATCGTAAACTGCACATTTGATCATGCTATGATCTTTAGCAAAGTTGTAGCGCATGAGCCGACGAAGGCTTTTTAGTTGGTATGAATAATTTCCGACAGGTGACGCTACAGAAACTTATTCAAAGTCAATTTAATCGTAATCTGTACATTTAATCATGCTACAATCTTTAGCAAAGTTGTTGCACATGAGCCGACGAAGGTTTCTTAGTTGGTATGAAGAAATTTCGACAGGTGGCGCCACTGAAGACTCAAAGTCAATTTAATCGTAAGCTGTACATTTAATCATGCTATAATCTTCAGCAAAGTTGTTACAGATAAGCCGACGAAGGTTTATTAATTGGAATGACCAAAGTCCAACAGGAGGCGCCACTGAAAATTACTCAAAATGAATTAAATCATAAACTGTGCATTTCATCATATTATAATCATTAGAAAAGTTGTAACGCATAAGCAGACGAATTTTTCTTAGTTGGTATGAAAAACTTCAGGTGGCGCCACTAAAAATTACCTAAAATGAAATAAATCGTAAACTGTGCATTTGATCAGGCTATAATATTTAGCAAAGTAGTTGCGCATGAGTCGACAGAGGTTTCTGTTGGTATGACCAATTTCCAAAATTTTTCAAAATAAGTTAATCTGTAAACTATGCAAACTATGTGTTGATCGGAAAAAATAAATAATTAAATTCGAAATTAACTGAATATTTGCACATAATGCTTATCATAAAGCTCCGAGCAAGGCTCGGTCAACCAGGTACTAGAAACATAATTTAAGCTACTATGAAAATGAATGGACAGGTGTTTATTTCTTTTTTTAAACTATGCCCTATAGGGGGTAAGAAAAGGGAGAAAATAGTTGTTTTTTTGGTTGATTTTTTAACCCACTCTTATCTTTTGATCCAAAGAATATAGAAATGAACTTTGTACTGCAATCAATAGATGTGAAACAAATATTGAACATGTATTTGGTACTTTTTGATTTCGGGGGGCAAAATGGGTAAAAAAGGGATGAAATGATAACTTAACATCTTATAAAGTAATATGAATAAAACGAAATGTCAACTGCGTTTTAGTAAAATGCACCGAATATAAATGATACCAAATAAGTACCAAATATGCATATGGAAGTTTTTGAAATTAGGGAATAAAAAAGGGGAAATTATTGGTAATGTTATAACTTTTAAACAATTGAATGTTTTGTTCTGTCTGCATGTTCATTATGGAATAGTAAACTATGCATTTTATCATGTTATGCTCTTTAGCAAAGTTGTTGCGCATGAGCCGACGAATTTTGATATGACCAATTTCCGACAGGTGGCGCCTGTTCAAATGTCTTGAACATAATTTAGTTTGTATATTTTTTAATCTTTATATATATGTATATACATTTATGGTTGCTATTTATCAGCAGGGATTTTCATTAGAATATAAGGATTACTAATATTTAAAATATAAATAGATTTAGGTAAAAATTATCATTTCTACGCATGTGTGCATAGTTTTATTACTTAAGTGGAAGCACATGCGTTTTAAAATTAAGGGTAAAAATGAAACCCAAATAAATATAAGATAACAAATGTGGCCACATATGTTCTTAAGCAGGTAGTCTAGACTAGTTTTAAAAATAGTGTTATTAGCATTTAAGATTTAAATTAAATAAAATAAAATCAGTATCTTACAACTACTCAAATAAAACATATCGTGTTTTACATGGTCCTTCGAAAAAAAAAAAAAAAAAAAAAAATTTTGAACTAGTAAAAAAAAAAAAGTATTAAAAAAAAATATATATAAGTACTAAAAAATAAAAAATAAGCGAATATTAAAAAAGAAATACATAATGGCTCAAAGACAACAACTTTATGAGCTTCAAAAGGACATTAGCGATAAAGTATCAGTGATATTTAATAAAATCGTAAGTGGAGATGTACGTCTTGCTTCTATTCAGCAGTTTAAAAAATCTTTGGAGAAATTGGAAGCAGAGTTTGTTGGCAACCATAATAAACTTTTAAAAATAGGGCAGACATCGGAAGACTACTTCAGTAAAAACTTTGCCGAAGCGGTTATGAAAAATATTGATGCAACTAAGGAACAAATTCAAAAATATTTGGAAAACGAAGCGGCAGGAAAAATGACTGGAAAAGCGGCTGAAAACATAAAGGATGTTACGGCCTCCAGCCATGTCGATATGGTCCAGATGCAAGAGATGATGAACACATTGAGAGAATTAATGGCTCATCAGGAAAATAAGAACTCTACAAAAGAGTCCGAAGGTGCTTTGCCACCTAAAATAAAAGATGATTCTCTAGAAGATCGGAGAACATCTAATTTGGTAATACAATTTCGTAGGGAAATACGCAAATTGGAAGAGTGTTTACTTGATGTTAAAACGGATAACATTCTATTATTGGAACACAAAAAATGTTCTTGGGAAAAACATTTGCTCGATATAAAGCAAATACACAGAGAACTGGTAGTCAATCATACTGTAATAGAAGATATTGACGAAGAATTAGAAATTGTAGAGAAGCAATACGAAGAAGCCCTAACTACAATTCTATGGAAAATTTCCAATATAAAAGAGCAGCAAAAAACTGTAGTATTAGAAGCCATAAAAATACCTATTTTTAATGGCAATGTGGAAGAGTGGAGCGCATTTCATGACATGTTTCATAGATTTGTGCATATGAGCAAAATTTCAGCAGTAGAGAAATTGTTGAGATTAAAAACGCACGTGAGAGGTGAGGCGTTAAAAATAATTCAAAATCTTCCTATAACAGAAAATAATTATGAAGCTGCTTGGGAGATTTTAAATCAAAGATTTGGCAACAAAAGAATTTTGTTTACGAAATTAGTGGATAAAATTCTTGATCAACCAAATACAAATATAATGTCAGCTAATAGCTTAAGACATTTATTGAATGTTACAAATGAAAGCATTCAGGCAATAAAAGCCATGGGCTTTAAATTAGAAGACGCAGATCCAATACTGGCTAGAATCATACTAAGAAAACTGGATAAAGAAGGTCTCATACTATATGAGCAGAACACCAAAAAATCAAAAGAGATCCAAAAATTGAAGGATGTGATGGAGTTTATAGAACTACAATGTGAAGCCTTGGAAGCATCATCCAGCAAAAAGTTCTACAATGCAGACAGCAATAAAAAATATCAACACCAAAATCGTGCAACAATGCTGTCAACGGAAAGAAAAGATTGTTTTTATTGTAAGAAAAGCGGCCACAAGGTACGTGATTGTACAAAATTCTTGGCGTTGAATGTTCAAGAGAGAAACTCTTGGGTTCGAGTATCAAAGATGTGCAACCTTTGTCTAAATCACAGGATGGATAAAAGATGTTTCCAGAAAACTAAATGTGAAAAATGTGGTAAGATGCATCATTCTGTTTTGCATATTGATTATGGGCAAACAACAAAAGTAGTTCATAATCAAGTAGCAAATTCAATGAATACCAATTCCCCAACAAATGTATTATTAGCTACTGCTCAAGTCAGGGTAAAGTCAATGTGTGGAGAATACATAACGCTAAGAGCGTTGATTGATCACGGATCGCAGGTGACAACCCTATCGGAAGAAGCTTCCCAAATATTGGGCCTACCAGGAACAAAATATGAAGATCATTTTTGGTAATCAAAAGGATTTGAATATGTTTATAAAGGAGCAAACAACAGTGGTTGATTCAACTATCAATATTCTTAAGAAAACCACAGAAGATGTCAACAGAAATTTTCAAAAGATGTCAGAACATTTAAAGCGATTCTGTGCTGAGGTTAATAAAGAGGTAGCTGCGCAGCAAAGGACGCTTCTTTTCACTGTAATGACAACACAATTAAATCTGATGATAGATGAGTGTTCCAGGGTGCAGTCATCAATAATAAATCTTTTGATAGATGTCAATCACGGGCATATAAATACAGATTTGCTGACGCCATCTCAGCTTCAGCATGAACTACATGAAATTGAAAAGGTGCTTCCAAATAATTTAGCACTTCCTGGAAAGGCAACTGGAACTGAGTTGAAAGAAGTTTATCATGATTTGAAAGCTAAAGGTGCAATAATTGAATCAAAACTTATTGTTCAATTAGAAATACCCTTAGTCACAACTCATATTTCTGAGGTGTACCAGATGATAAGGCTCCCAATAGAAATAGGGGCTAGCGCTGTCATGCCAATAGTGCAAAATGAGTTTATCGTCTATAATTTTGCCACTAACATGTACTATTTAATGTCTCTGGCGCAATTAAATAAATGTGGAAGAAATCTTCAGGGGTATTACAACTGTGCCGGAAATATGCCATGGAAGCCAGCTATTGAAAGATCTTGCGAAGTCTCAGCTCTAAAACAATCTCGCCATGCTGAATTATCCCAAGGAAATCAATGGATATTTACAATATTCGACTACTTCATGCTGTCTGTCAATTGTGGACTGGGAAATAGAAGCTGGATAACATTACCAGCTAAAGGTATACTACAATTAGCCGATGGATGTGCAGCAACATATGAAGGAATTTCTCTAGTAGCTTCAAATAATCTTGCATCTGAAAAGAAATCTTCAATTCAGACGTCATCATGGGAAGTGCAAGGTGATAAAGTACAAAGTAAATTGGTTAAACCTTTCGACATATCCATAATTAATAATACGGTATCTGTTGAACAACTGCAAAAAGATGTCAATATAATGAAATCGAAGAACGTTAAGCTAAGGGAGTTGCAGTTACATGTAATATCAGGTCATACCTCTTTAATCGTAATTTGTATAACTATGTTTATATTAGTTTGTTTAATTATTAAGAAGAAATGTTGTAAAACCAAAAATGTAGTTAAGATAGATATTACTCCGCCTGCTCCACTAGTTGCCCGGCAGAATGTTCAAATGTCTTGAACATAATTTAGTTTGTATATTTTTTAATCTTTATATATATGTATATACATTTATGGTTGCTATTTATCAGCAGGGATTTTCATTAGAATATAAGGATTACTAATATTTAAAATATAAATAGATTTAGGTAAAAATTATCATTTCTACGCATGTGTGCATAGTTTTATTACTTAAGTGGAAGCACATGCGTTTTAAAATTAAGGGTAAAAATGAAACCCAAATAAATATAAGATAACAAATGTGGCCACATATGTTCTTAAGCAGGTAGTCTAGACTAGTTTTAAAAATAGTGTTATTAGCATTTAAGATTTAAATAAAATAAAATAAAATCAGTATCTTACAACTACTCAAATAAAACATATCGTGTTTTACAGCGCCACTGAAAGATACTCAAAGTGAATTAAATCGTAAGCTGTGCATTTCATTATGGTATGGTCTTTAGCAAAGTTATTGCCAATGAGCCGACGATAATTTTTTTAGGGGTACAAACAATTTCCGACAGGTGGCGCCACTGAAATTTACTCAAAATTAATTTAATCATATGTTGTGTATTTGATCATGCTATGATCTTTAGCAAAATTGTTACGCATGAGCAAACAAAGGTTAATTGGTATCAAAAATGTCCATCAAAATTAATTAAATCGTAAACTGTGCATTTGATCAGGCTATAATGTTAGCAAAGTTGTTGCGCATGAGTCGACGGAGGTTTTTAAGTTGGTATGACCAATTTCCAAATTTATTGAACTGTAAACTTCGCATTTCATCATGCGTTGATGGGACAAAATGATTTAAAACTATTTGGATATTTGTGTAATGTTTTTCTTCTTAATTTATTTTAGTATTTTATGAAATAAAAAATATGAAAACATAAAGCTCCGAGCAAGGCTCGGTCAACCAGGTAATGTGTTTTTTTTTTTCTTCAAACTCAGTAGCTCAAGCATCGAATATAGTTTTACAGCTTTAATCTTGATGTTGGTTTAATTAAGATACATAACGTTAGTTTTATTCTGCACAAGAAAATAATTCAATCACTTATATCTTCTTCTGTTATCCTTGACTCCCAGTGAAGCATAGGGCCTCACTGGTTTCATTCATCAGGATGTTCTTGCATAGATTAGGCACCTCCAAAATCCTTGTGCCAGCTGTCGTGGCAGGGGGATTTCTCGCTTGATTACCCCTTGGTAGTGTTGTTTCTTTCCATGCTTAAAACATCGTAAGTGCTAAGTCGATGGATGATGAGTCCAAAGAAAAAAACCACGTTTGTAAAGCGAGCCGCTCGATCCGAGACAGACGCTTGCAGCTGCATGTTGAACAGACGCTACAGTTTCGTACTTTACCAAGTACAATTATCTTAGACCCTTAGACCAAATACGTCGGAATGGCTCTAAGATAACTCCCCCTCACGTTAGCCCAGACTTAGAATCCCACTCGGATTTTTTACCGCATCTTCAACTAGGTTGCTCAGGTTTCCAGGATGTACCACTAGGAGGTGTGAGTAGAAATTGAATAGAGTTATTACTTGTTAGCTGGAAACCCAGGCAACAACTGCATCCCATTTACAACCCAATCACTTATATAGTTCAGGAAAAATATCAGGAAATCAAAAAAGCTTTACAAAATTCAGTGTTTTCGTTTTTTCTTTGGATCAAAACTAACTTGGCTCGCTTTTGCTTGGTGCTCCCACCAGAACCACGTGAAAGGCGAAAGACTATTCTTTATATTAAGCGAAAAAAATTCACCGAAATTTTCCGATCATAGTTAATTATTACTCATAATTTAAGTAAAAAGCAGTCATTTAGGCTTAACTTTTAAATTAAATTGCATATAAGCCTAACTTTAATTTATAAGTAAATTATAACTTTATATTGCGAAAGTCTACATAAAATCTTACCTATTTGATTTGAAAATAATTTTATTCAAACAAACGTTTTCAGTGGCTTAAAAATTTAACATAATGTAGAAATTATTTAAATTATAATTTACATTTAAATAAACTTCTTTAATTATGATGAGTAATTAACCGGAAAATATCACCGCATTATTATCAACACAATCATCATCGTCGTCGTCGTCATTATGAATACCAAAATCTACCAACAACAAAAGTATCATTAAATAAAATAATAACCATAATTATGTTATTGTTGCCACGTTATGTTCTTTCTACCAAAATGTTGGGATTTCGTTTTTTTACTTTAAAATTGTAAATTCTTTCGTTTTACATTCTGTTCAGTAATCAGAATGTACATATGTATGTTGTAATGTATCAAATTAAATAAATTATTATTTTTTTTTTTTTTCAACAAAAGGAATCAAAAAGTAAATTACGTATATAAAAGAAAAGTGTTTGGTAAAATATTGTATGAAAAATCATAAATTTTCATGTTGGCGCAACCCTTGAGGAGGTTGTTTTTGAGACACATGCACAGACAAAACACGTAATTGTAATAAAGTCATAAATTTGTAAATTGTACGCACTATTCATCACTGGCCATGGCCATTCATGCATTCAGTCGGATCAATTTAACAGTACAATGTCCTGTAATGCTCTGTTTGTCGAAGGAAAAGTGCAATTCTTCTCATTTCTTTTATAGTATTATTGTGAGATATATTTACGAGTATATGTATTTAAAAGCTACATATTTTTAACTTTTTTGCAATTTTTCTTTGTCAAAAAGATTTTCTTTTTAAACAGAACATTTTCTGTTATCAGTCAATGTCATGGTCAAATGATGAAAAATTGTTTTATTAAAATCAGGGTAGTGATATTAATGTTGTAACATTTTTTCTTCATGTATTAATGTCAATTAAAAATTGGAAAATATTGACATTAAGTGGTTGTCTTTTGTATTCTAACTAGATATTACTTCCTGTATTAGCGACATTTCAAGTTTGTATATTAAATCAAAGATTTTTGGCTCCACGTTCAATAGTTCAGACGATACTTGGATCAAAGACTCTATAATATAAAGATATCGTACTCTATACATTTGTTTTCTGTCAAAAGTTAAATTAAAGTGGATGAAGAACAACAAAAAATATATAACCACACCAACAAACATACATATATACTTTTAATGAGCACGTGTGTGTCTTAGCTTTCTCTCATTAGATAATCGTTTCAATTACTTGTTTCCGAATTAGAGTAAAAGTGCTATACACTCTTTTTAATGGAACTCACCGAAAGGATCATACCGCAAATCAATGCATGGAAGTGCAACATCTTTATATAAAAGAGTCTTTGCTTTTATGTTTTCTTAGTATTTAAAAAGGATATTCAAAGCTCAAATTGTACTTGGATATATTCTAAGAATTTGTTTTTTAGAATTTGCTATTAATTTTATATTTTTTTTTTTTTATTTTTTATCGAAACGAAAATTTTGAAATCAAATTTTTTTTTTTTTTTTAAATTTTCATTAAAATTTGTCTATATTTTTTTTTTTGTAAATATATTTTATTGAAAAATTTTCTATAGCAAAATTTTAATGAAAAATTGTTGTTAGAAAAATTTTATTGGCAAATTTTCATTGAAAATTTTTTTATATATTTTATTAAAATATATTCTATAAAAAAATTTTATTGACAAAAATTTCTATAGAAATTTTTTTATTAAAAAATTTTCTACAGAAAATTTTTTATTGAAATATATTTCTATTGAAAAATTTTCTATTGAAAAATTTTCTATTGAAAAATTTTCTATTGAAAAATTTTCTATTGAAAAATTTTCTATAGAAAAATGTTCTACTAAAAATTTTATATTAAAAATTTCCTTTAGAAAAATTTTCTATTGAAAAATTTCCTATAGTAAAATTTAAATAAAAAATCTTCTTAACAAAAATTTTTCTATTGAACAGTTTTCTATAGAAAACTGAAACTTTTCTTTAGAAAACTTTTCTATTAAAAATTTTTCTATAGAAAAATTTTATTAAAAAAATTTCTATTGACAAGTTTTTTATAGAAAAATTTTCTATTGAAAAGTTTTTTATAGAAAAATTTTCTACTGAAAAATTTTGTATTGAAAAATTTTCTACTGAAAAATTTTCTACTGAAAATTTTCTATTGAAAAATTTTCTATGGAAAAATTTTCTATTGAAAAGTTTTTTATAGAAAAATTTTCGATTGAAAATTTTTTTATAGAAAAATCTTGTATTGAAAAGTTTTTTATAGAAAAATTTTCTATTGAAAAGTTTTTTATAGAAAAATTTTCTATTGAAAACTTTTTTATAGAAAAATTTTCTATTGAAAAGTTTTTTATAGAAAATTTTTTTTAGAAAAATTTTCTATTAAAATATTTTCTATAGAAAAATTTTCTATTAAAATATTTTCTATAGAAGAAATTGTTATAGAAAAATTTTCTATAGAAAAAATTTCTATAGAAAAATTTCCTATTGAAAAATTTTCTCTCGAAAAATTTCCTATTGAAAAATTTTCTATTGAAAAATTTTCTATTGAAAAATTTTCTATTGAAAAACTATCTATAGAAAAATTTTCTATAGAAAAATTTTCTATTGAAAAATTTTCTATAGAAAAATTTTCTATTGAAAAATTTTCTATAGGAAAATTTTCTATAGAAAAATTTTCTATTGAAAAATTTTCTATAGGAAAATTTTCTATAGAAAAATTTTCTATTGAAAACTTTTCTATTGAAAAATTTTCTATAGGAAAATTTTCTATAGAAAGATTTTCTATTGAAAACTTTTCTATTGAAAAATTTTCTATAGATAAATTTTCTATTAAAAAAAAATTCTATTGAAAAATATTCTATAGAAAAATTTTCTATAGAAAAATTTTATATTGAAAAATTTTCTATAGAAAAATTTTCTATTGAAAAATTTTCTATAGAAAAATTGACTATTGAAAAATTTTCTATAGAAAAATTTTCTATTGAAAAATTTTCTATAGAAAAATTTTCTATTGGAAAATTTTCTATATAAAAATTTTCTATTGGAAAATTTTCTATAGAAAAATTTTTTATTGAAAAATTTTCTATAGAAAAATTTTCTGTTAAAATATTTTCTATAGAAAAATTTTCTGTTAAAATATTTTCTATAGAAAAATTTTCTATAGAAAAATTTTCTATTGAAAAATTTTCTATAGAAAAATTTTCTATTGAAAAATTTTCTATAGAAAAATTTTCTATTGAAAATTTTTTTATAGAAAAATTTTCTATTGAAAAATTTTCTATAGAAAAATTTTCTATTGAAAAATTTTCTATAGAAAAATTTTCTATTGAAAAATTTTCTACAGAAAAATTTTCTATTGGAAAATTTTCTATAGAAAAATTTTTTATTGAAAAATTTTCTATAGAAAAATTTTCTGTTAAAATATTTTCTATAGAAAAATTTTCTATAGAAAAATTTTCTATTGAAAACTTTTCTACAGAAAAATTTTCTATAGAAAAATTTTCTATTGAAACATTTTCTATAGAAAAATGTTCTATTGAAATATTTTTCTATAGAAAAATTTTCTATTGAAAAATTTTCTACAGAAAAATTTTCTATTGGAAAATTTTCTATAGAAAAATTTTTTATTGAAAAATTTTCTATAGAAAAATTGTCTGTTAAAATATTTTCTACAAAAAAACGCGTCGAGGAAAGGTTTCCACACCAACATTTTTTGGTTTTATCAAAAAACTATTTATTACAATAATAAATAATTGTAATAAATTGGGATTCTTAGTGCAATACACGACAGTAAAACTTTTTAATTAAATGTTTGATGTCCCAAATTTTGATAAACCTTTTTAAAAAATTTTCTATTGAACAATTTTCTATAGAAAAATTTTCTATTGAAAACTTTTCTATAGAAAAATTTTCTATTGAAAAATTTTCTATAGAAAAATTTTCTATTGAAAAATTTTCTTCTGAAAAATTTTCTATAGAAGAATTTTCTTTTGAAAAAATTTCTATAGAAAAATTTTCTATTGACAAATTTTCTATAGAAAAATTTTCTATTGAAAAATTTTCTATAGAAAAATGTTCTTTGAAAAATTTTCTATAGAAAAATTTTTTATAGAAATATTTTCTATTGAAAAATTTTTTATAGAAAAATTTTCTATTGAAAAATTTTCTATAGAAAAATTTCTATTGAAAAATTTTCTATTGAAAAATTTTCTATAGAAAAATTTTCTATTGAAAAATTTTCTATAGAAAAATTTTAACGAAAAATTGTCTTTAAAAAAATTTTATTGACAAATTTTCTATTGAAAAATTATAGAAAATTTTTAATTAATTTTATTGAAATATTTTCTATAAAAAATTTAATTAAAAAAATTTCTATAGAAAATTTGTATTGAAAAAATTTACACAAAAAATTTTTTATGGAAAAATTTCTATAGAAAATTTTGTTATTGAAGAACAAAAGAAGAACAAAAAGAAAATTTTTCTATTGAAAAATTTCCTATAGAAAAATTTTGTATTGAAAAATTTCCTAAAGAAATATTTTAATAGAAAATTTTTCTATAGAAAATTTGTCAATAAAATTTTTTAACAAAAATTTTGAATATAAGTTTTCTATAGAATATTGCTCAATAAAATTTTTCTATACAAAAATTTTGATATTATTAATTGAGGGACTGAATAAATACGAATTATTATTGTGTCCAACAAATATCAACATAAAGCGAAGATTATCATCCGAACAGAAACACACAAACATTTTTTAGTTTTATGATTTGTTTATTTCCCACACTTTTGTTGTTGCTTTGTTGGCGACTAAGATAAAAGTGCTATAAAGGGGGTTCAAAGAAGATTTAAATAAACAAAAGTTTTTTCTAAAACTTGGATAATCCTCCTATTCAGATGGCCTAACCATCGAAACGCGTCGAGGAAATGTTTCCCCACCAATATTTTTTGGTTTTATCAAAAGACTATTTATTACAACAATAAGTAATTGTAATTAATTGGGATCTTAGTGCAATACACTACAGTAAAACTTTTTAATTAAAAGTTTGATGTCCAAAATTTTGATAAACCTTTTTGAAAAATTTTTATTGAAAAATTGTTTATATAAAAAATTTTATTTTAAAATTTTTAATAGAAAAAATTTATATTTAAAAATTTTCTATAGAAAAATTTTCTATTTAAAAATTTTCTATTGAAAAATATTCGATAGAAAAATTTTATTAAAACATTTTCTATTAAAATTTTTTATAGAAAAATTTTCTGTAGAAAAATTTTCTATAGTAAAATTTTCTATAGAAAAATTTTATATAGAAAAATTTCATATTGACAAATTTTCTATAGATACCATTAAAATTGCGTGTAGGTATGTACTTAGCCTCTGGAATAAAAAACATACCAAAAAGCTATTATACTATAATGTCGGTCTAATGAAAACTATATATTTTTATAGCACCTAAAAACTAATAGATAACATTTACTAAAATATTCAACACTAAAGTATTTTAAAATCAATTTAACAACCTTTTCATAATCCAGCTTATTAAAAACCCATAATATTCATTAAAGTTTCCTTTATTAGCTTTCCCTTTTCAGCAACCGAAAAATAAAATCTCTCTCTAATGAATACGGAAAATTATATAATCAACACTAATATTTATCTCTAAATACAAAATAAAGGAACTCTAATGAGAATACTTTTCGAGTTTTTCCTTTGTTTACTTAAGAGATAAAATCTTTTTATTTTTCATACATTCATTTGCATAGAAAGGTAAAAAAAGGTAGGAATACAAGGTGCCAAATAACACTGAAGGGATTTCTTAATGTAAATGTACACAAAAGGGGATAATAGAAAACGGGTTAACATTAACTGAAAACTTAAAGCTTACTTTTGTCCTTTACATTTACACTCATACATACTTAGAAACAATTGTAACACATATCCTTACGACATAGGCTGAGCAGCACGAGGGAAAAGAAATTAACAACCAAGTCATAAATTTGCATTTTGATACAATTGACAATTTCAAAAAGTTCTTTAGCCCAAAAACACTAATGATAAGTAAGATTTAGGATACGAAGAAAGTCAATACAATAAGGGAAATGTAAGTCTGGCGTTAAAGTTATTTAGTTTTAGGACAGACGAGCAAAGGTATTCAATTTTAGATTTAAATTCATTATTAGAAATTTTAAAATAATACGGGTTTTCTTAAAAAGGATAAAAAAGTAAGGCACGTGTATTGGCAATTTCAAAGCTAATGTGAGAGTCATATGTTAGTAAGATAAGGGGAGGGGTTATATAAATCCGTTCGGTTGTCTCCCCGACTCCTATATACCTATTTGTATAGTTGTGTGACTCTGGACAGAGCTTAGTTGCTCATACTTTTTTAGTTCTTTAAATGTTTATAATTTAAATCAGTTTTGTAGAATGTTCCTAACCCGCCCATTTTTTCCAATCAAAGGGCCTTAATTCTATATTTCTATAATGATGGCTCCAATTTAAAGTATACAAATTTTTGTTCATTTTAAAAATTATGGATTTGCAATAGATCAATAAAGGCAGGAAACTATTTATATCGTCGGTTTAGTATGCACACTAGAGAGACAATAAGTCGTGCGGGAGTTAATGCCCTCTATCCGCCATTTTACACATTTTGAGATAATGATGTCACTTTAGGTTTTCGGCTATCTCCTCTAGTTTCTGAGATAAATAGTGTCTGTTTTGTGTAAAAATATAAAAATTCAATCGTATAATTTTTGAAAAAAAAATTAAGTTAAAACTTCAAGATCGATTTTCTCAAAATGCGTTTTTGGAGTATATATCACATAAACTTCCGCACGACGAATAGGCTATACGGGTCAATTTTTATACCATAGGTGGAAAGTGTATTATAAGTTTGTGCTGATGTATGTAATGCATAGAAATATTTGTCTTAGGCCCATCTGGACAGCTGGACCCCCGTGTAAACCTTAACAGGTCGCAATTTTAAAGATAATTTGATGAAATTTGGCACGGATCGTTTTTTTTTTGATAATGGGACCATGGCTATTGAAATTCGTCAAAATCGGTCCATTATTTATGGTACCTTTCATAGGTCCCACTTCCCGGAATTGATATATTGGCCACAAAGATCAATATTTGAAATTTAAAACAAATACTGCTTATGTAAACCTAAATCACTGTACCAAATTTCGTTGAAATCGGTCCACATTTGACCATAGCTCCCATACAAACTCTTTTCTCAAAACGCACTTAATAAGACAAAATTCACTGAAACGCTCGTAAATCCGAAGATAGTGAGAATTTTAAGTTTATTTTTTGCATACATAATCAATTTGCCAAATTTCGAGATAATCGGTCCACATTTGACCCTAGCTCTCATATAAGTCCAAATGACGGAAACAGCTTAAATATATAAGTTTTGAGAAAATGTTTGTATGATGGCAAAATTAAGCAAATATTTTTCTTTATACAGGAAAAAGAACACCTTTGACCTTAGTGGTGAAGGGTATCGTATTGTCGGGCTTGACTGACTACAGCACTTTCTTACTTGTTTTGAAGAAATATATTTCCGGCCAACCACAGATTTGTTCGAAATGCTAAAAAAAACACCTTGAAATTTTCAGATCAATCGGATAAGGAAAAAGCGTGCCCATGGACCTCCCAAAATTTGCAAATAAATATTATAAATATTGAAATATTATCAAATTTACTTAATTTTTTCATATTAGAAAATTTTTCTATTATCTCAGGTCAGTTTCAAAAATCATTTTTTTAATTTTTTCAGAGGGCGGTAAGCCCGTAAATTGGTCGATGTTATCCCGACCCGGGAGAGCACCGGATTTAGCAAGTTTGTCCGCGGTGGAGTTACCAGGTATGTTGTTGTGTCCGGGTACCCAGAAGAGTTCGATCTTGCAATGTCTCGCCATCTCGTTGAGAGATGCCCGACATTCGCTAGTAAGAACAGATGTCGTGTGGACATTAGATAGCGATTTTATGGCAGCCTGACTGTCGGTACAGGAACGAATATCCCTGTCGTATATTCTGTGGTATCTCAACCATTTGACTGCTTTATGAATAGCCGATATCTCGGGTGGTCGCTGTCCTTTTGAATAGGCAGCTACCGAGGCGACGAGGTCAGGATTTTGCGGAGTCTACTAGTGTCGGAAGAACCTTCGATGCAGCTGCCAAAGTTCATCCAGAACTGTCTCTTCGCGTTTCTGACTAGATTTTTGAATTTGTTAATGCAGGCTTTGGGGGTCCAGTTTGTAGTACTTTTGGCCTCGTTAAACAGTCGGCGATATTCTTTTCTAAGTTTTGTAATGTTGGCGGACCACCAGGGGATTTGTTTTTACCTCTCCTGGTGGTGAGTTTACATGCCAGATTTGTGGCTTGGTTTAGGGCATCGGTTAGTACGTTAACCACATGATCAATATCATTACGAGCGCTGATGTTTGATAAGGGGGGAAGGAATCGGTCAAGGGTGCCCCTGTAGATAACCCAGTTTGTCTTACTCCTATTTCGATAAGTAGTGGCTTTTTCCTGTTGTATAGTGATTTCAAATTCAATATAGCGATGATAAGAAAAGAAGCAGTCGTTTGAGACCTTCCAGTTCTTGGTCAGAGCTAACTACCATGATCTCAATGACCTCCTGTCTATTAGCAACAACAAAAGTTGGTTCTTACCCGGAGTTAACTATCTCTAAGTTGTTACAAAGAATAAAATCAAAAATTGACTCACCTCTTGTGTTTGTATCAGAGCTTCCCGAAATGACGTGATGTGCATTCGCGTCAGCTCTTGTGACCAAGGGCAGGTTTTGCCTGTGTGCCATGTCGATTGTATTGCAAACCAGAGCGTTAGGTGGTGGGCTGGGTAGATCGTGCCCCATGTAGCACAAGGAGACCAGAATGGAGCCTGTAGTAGTCTTCCAAGCCGCTACGGTAGTATCTTCATCACTATAGTCAGAAAGAATGAAGATATTAAGTGAGCTCTTTGCCAAAATACACGGCCTTGGCCTACCTGTTCCAAAAATTAAATCAAAAATGTTAATCTAAATTTTGATTAATTCATAAAAAAGTGAAATATCAAACAAAACCTTATAAGGAAGTGCTATAGTCGGTCAAGCCCGACCATACGATACCCTTCACCACTAAGGTCAAAGGTGTTATTTTTCCTGTATAAAGACAAATGTTTGCTAAATTTTGCCATCATACAAACGTTTTCTCAAAACTTATATATTTAAGCTGTTTCCGTCATTTGGACTCATATGAGAGCTAGGGTGAAATGTGGACCGATTATCTCGAAATTTGGCAAATTGATTACGGTTCTTACAAAAAGTTTGCAAAAAATAAACTTAAAATTACCATTACCTTTAGATTTACTAGCGTTTTAGTAATTTTTGTCTCAATTAGAGCGTTTTTAAAGAAAAGATTGTATGGGAGCTATGGTCAAATGTGGACCGTTTTAAATGAAATTTGGTACAGTGATTTTAGTCTACATAAGCAGTATTTGATTTAAGTTTCATTAAAAAATAGTGATATTTGAGACCAATATATCAATTCCGGGAAGTGGGACCTATGGGAGATACCATAAATAATGGACCGATTTTGACGAATTTCAATAACCACTGTCCCATTATCAAAAAATGATGTGTGCCAAATTTCATCAAATTATTTTCAGAATTGCGACCTGTAGTTTGATTAAAAGCTTTACATGGGGGTCCACCCAGCCAACCGTCCAGCCAGACGGACGGACGGACATCGCTAAATCGACTCAGAAAGTGATTCTAAGCCTATTGGTATACTAAAAGGTGTGTCTAAGACAAATATTTCCTTGCGTTACATACATCAGCACAAACTTCGGTGGTGAAGGGTATAAATATTACTACAACAAAATTCATCACATTTGATCTTGGCTATATTCAATTCCACTTTGAGAATAAAAAGTGGTTTTATTCCCATAAAAATATATCGTTTTACTTTATCTATAGAAGTAAAATACGGAATTCATTTCAATTCCGAATTTATATCATGTCTGATAAGAACATGCCACCTGTAATATTTGCAAAAAGTGAGTTAGGAGGTTTTCATATTAAGCCGACGATATTTTAGTTGTGTAAGATGTCAAAATTGTGTCGTTATGCCACCTTCTACACCATCATCGCTCCCTACTACATTGGACCGCTAACATAACAAATATTGTGTTAGTTCCCTTTCACCCAGAAATGTTTACCCAAATAATAATATGACCTTTTCACTCAACCGTGCTAAATGCTTCAACTTATCGTACTATAAATAAAAAAAAAAAATATTTAATCTTTATCTTTCGCCCACAAATTAATGGTAATAAATTTAAAACAAATTAACTTAATGGACATTTAGTCATTAAAATTTTAGTTGTGTGTAAAAAATTAATAACATTAATTTTGTTGCAATTTCCCTAATAAAAATTGTCAACATTTATTACTACAAACATACATACATATTATATGCGACTTATGTGTATTTATGCAGATGTAGATGTGGTCATTGTCATTGCTGTGGCTGTGTTTACATTTTGTCCTACAATCTGAAATCTATTGCATTCCTTGTCATATCTGATGCAAAACTACCAAACAAAATGTAATTGAATGGACATTTCATAGACTCCTGCCTACACATAAAATCATAGTCATAGAAAAAAAAAACACATAAATACACAAACGTATCAAATACAAACACTCAGAAGGACATACACATATAACCGTATTCGTAAACACCGGAGACAGCGAAAGAATGTTAAGCTGAGGCAGTTGATATTGTTGTGGTTGTAATTGCAACATAAAAACGGATATATAAACACATACTCATACCAAAAAGCAATTCGAAATCAAACAACAGGAATAACTACATCGAAGCAAAAAAGAAAAAAAAAAGTAACAAAAAACAAAAATGCAGAAACATTTTTAAACATTGTCCGTCTGTTGGTCCTTTGTAGGTTTGTCTCTACATTTCGGTCTCCTTTATTGTTATTTTATTCGAAATTTTATTGGGACTGAGTAAGTATAATGTAAACATACCAAACAATATTCATTCAGTCTTTCCTCTTGCATAAAAAACGACAAACGACAAACAACAACAACAACAATTCATTTGAGTTCAGTCAGCATGTGTTGTCAGTTGTATAACATTAGTTTACCAATAACTTTAACAGTGTCTGATTGTTGACCGGTTGAACGGTTGGACGGTTAGTTGGTTGGTTGGTTGGCTTGGTCGGCTAGTGTGTGTCTATTTGTTGACTGCAGATCTACTCGAAGGACAGGAAGACTGGTGACCCGTTATTGTTAATGTTGTTTGTTGTGTTATTTTGCTTCAATGTTTGGTTGTAATCAACAACATGGAACATCACATCACAGGTAGCGGTCAAAAACCAAACATCACCAAATAACATCATGTTTTTGTTCTACTTATTATCTATACTAGACACTGTGCTAATTTTGAAACGTTAAGTATTTTGATTTAGTTATGCTGTTTGTAACTCTGTAATACCATTAAAGATTCCCAAAAGAAAGCCTATTAACGAAAATATAAGTTTTGCAGTGCAGATTTTGCTTGGGTGATGTAGAGGTTCTGATGGGTCTTAATTTGGTAAGCCCAGACTTATTTTAGTTATCCATTATCTCAACTGTGAACACTGACCTCCTCGCGGTATCACCCGGGGAACTTCGTTAACTGAGCTAACATGTGTCGTCCGTCATGCAGGATTTGCCCAAATTCTGCGTGACGGACGATACATTTGTAAGGATTTTGTTGTACTTAACCCTTATGTGTATGGCAAAAAAACACCTTTAAGAGAATGGCAAGGTACCCGGGTACCTATATGGAAAAATTATTGTAAACAAACATTTTTGGAGAAAATAAATGAGTGATCTCAGAAAATAACTCTGAGAGTTACAATGCACGTTCATTTATAGTAAATAGTAAATCTCAAGGTGAATTCAACGTGGCGGTTGTAAGGATACAAGTCATGGCGAATATATATGTATACCATAAATTTGTATTAAGTAAATTAAGTTTCGTACTACAGGAAGATGTAGCCTCCAATTTTTCTACATTTGACTCCAATAATCCAAATACATGATATATAACCTTAAAATCGGTTGAAGACTTTTCTAATTATCAAAGGTTTTATAAAATATCCTATGTTCTTGAAGACTCTCCTGAGCATATGCTATAAAAAAATTATTATTTTTAAAAAACTTTAAAAAGTTGGAATAGTTTTACTTTTTTAAGGCTTTAGGATATTTAAATACCCATTTTTGATGCAATGGGCTAACGATATGTCACTTTTGCACAGGACGAAAAAAAGTATTTTGTTCATACCGTTTTAAAAACTCCTTTTTGGTTTTTTAAAATAGATTGTTAAACAAACTCGAAAAAAGTAAAAAAAAGTTCCCTTTATAGTTAGAGCCCCCTACAGATTACCACATAGAAAAAACTAGAGCAATATCTTTAACGGCTTAGTCGTACCTGCGACTTAAATTCAAAGGATTTCGACAAAAACATAATTTTTCATTAAAGTTATAAAAAAGCACGTAAATTGTTATATATTAGCAGTTTTTATAATCAGAACTGAAATTATGATTGTTACAACGGATAAAAATATATATTTTAGAATATTGGTTGAAATTGGATGTCACTAGCCCTTTAATAACCAGGGTCAAGAATAAAATTTGAAAAAAATTCGAAACTATGTATAAAACAAAGAAAATCGTGTAAATCTTGTTTCTACATAAATATTCATATATAAAATATTTATAACTAATCTGTCTAATTTTGCTTTAGTTATCTTTCAATAAAATTTTACTTTTTATTACCGTTTTTTCATATATAATGTATGAAGGTACCCGGGTACCTTGCCGTACGGTTACGTATATAAGATATAAATTGGACCACATCGCCTATACAATATAATTTTTTAGCTTAAAAGTAATAATAATTTAAACTATTTCAATAGTTAGGAGTTCTCAAGAAGTTTGAGGTTTGTAAACCATCTGTTTCCATTAAAAAAGTTAAGGTGAAAGTGCTAAAGCTACCGGGGTACCTTGGTATACACATAAGGGTTAAATGTATCCCATTGTCGTTCTACATTAGATAGCTTTGCACAGATTTCAGGGAATATTAGCCCATCGATTGTGATATCGAATGGGATTTGTTAATTTACATACTTGTTTTGGAGGGAAAAGATATTTGCTTTTAAAGTGCTGTGACGGACGCTACAAAAAATGGAAGTGACTTTTTTTTCAACATGTGTTTCTGTAAATTTTATCAAATCGGTCATAGTAATAAAAAAAATTGTAAATTCATTGAAGATAGAGGAAAATCAGAGGATTCCAAAACAGCTTTTATAAAATATTTTTAAGTTTTCAGTTTCACCAAAAATCCATAAATGCGCCGTTGCGGACGCTATGTGACGGACGATACAGTTTTTACTTGAATGTTTTTTATTAAGAAAAAATTCATATTTCATACTTTTCTTAAGGATGTGTGTTCGTAAATTTTGTATTTCATAAATATTATTTTCTAAAAAATATATACTGTGACGGACGCTACACACTTTTCTTTACATATTATTTTATAAAATAGGTACTATATAAACATCAATATATTTTAGGCCTAATGTTTAGCATACTATAAGTTCTCTTTACGAACTAAGTTCACTTGCAGAAAAAAGGAAAATTGCACTATTCAAGTTAAAAAACCTTTATTTCTGTGACGGACGCTACACACTGAGAGCCCTTTTTAACTGACGTTATTTATATTACACCAATTACTTTTGATGCGGTCCTTTACATCTAATTGTACAAAATCAAGCAGGCTTTGAGACCCTACTGAAACTTGATAACAAAATGGATGTTTTTGCGATTTTTTATGAACTTTTAAAAAAAAATATTATTTTAAAAAATTTATAAAAATTCGAGATGGGTGCAAATAAAAACCCGCCATTCACGAAGAGAGCAATCAAAAATTGTATCCATTATATATTCTAAAGGAACAAATACGCGATTTTGACAGTCTTAAAAGTTTATCCTTGGTTTAAGGTTTTTCGGATTTGCCCATATCTTATATAAATAAATATATATATATATATATATATATATATATATATATATATATATATATATATATATATATATATATATATATATATATATATATATTTATATATATATATATATATATATAAATATAAATATATATATATATATATATATATTTTAAAACGGCTCTAACGCTTTTGATAAAATTTGGGCAGTGGGTACCTTCTTTGAAGGTCGAAGAGGAAGGGACTTTTGGAACCTTTGCCTCTAAGAGAGTAAAAACGGGTAAAAGGGCGAAAAATCGAGAACGTTATATCTCCTAAAGAAATAGGTATAGATACAAAATTAAAATTACGTTTTAAACAGCTATGAAAATAAGCGGACAGGTGTTTGGTACTTTTTTGAAACTATGTCCGATAGGGGGTAAAAATAGGTGAAAATAGTTTTTTAGGTACTTTTTTAACCCACTCTTATATTTTAAACCAAAGAATATAGAAAGGAACTTTGTACTGCAGTCAATAGATGTGAAGGAAATATTGAACACTTGGTACTTGCAACTTTTTTGATTTTGGGGCCAAAATGGCTAAAAAAGGGATAAAATGATAACTTAACGTCTCAAAAGTAATATGAATAGCATCCTAAAATGTATATTTGATTATTCTATGATCTTTAGCAAAGTTGTAGCGCATGAGCCGGCGAAAGTTTTTTAATTGGTATCAATAATTTCCTACAGGTGGCGCTACTGAAAATTACTCAAAGTCAATTTTATCGTAAGCTGTACAGTTAATCATGTTATAATATTTAGCAAAGTTGTTACACATGAGCCGACGAAGGTTTCTTAATTGTTATGAAGAAATTTCAACAGGTGGCGCCACTGAAATTTACTCAAAGTCAATTTAATCGTAAGCTGTACATTTAATCATGCTATAATCTTTAGCAAAGTTGTTGCGGATAAGCCGACGAAGGTTTATTAATGGGAATGACCAAAGTCCAACAGGTGGCGCCACTGAAAATTACTCAAAATGAATTAAGTCGTAAACTATGCATTTGATCATGTTATAATCATTAGAAAAGTTGTTACGCATAAGCAGACGAAGGTTTCTTAGTTGGTATGAACAACTTCAGGTGACACCACTGAAAATTACTCAAAATGAAATAAATCGTAAACTGTGCATTTGATCAGGCTATAATATTTAGCAAAGTTGTTGCGCATGAGTCGACGGAGGTTTCTGTTGGTATGACCAATTTCTAAAAATTTTTAAAATTGTATTAATCTGTGAACTATGCAAACTATGTGTTGTTCGGAAAAAATAAATAAAATAATTCGAAATTAACTGTATATTTGCACAAAATGCTTATCATAAAGCTCCGAGCAAGGCTCGGTCAACCAGGTACTATTGAAATTAAAAGAGATATTCTGTTCGCTATAACATATCGATTCGACAAATGAAAGTTTGGAAAAAGATATGAGGTAAAACATGTGCTCAATAATGCCAATAATGGATATAATATATAAAAGTAATAAAGGATACAAACGAAGACTTAATAACTCATTATGTAAGTGTCGAATATATTCAAAGAAAACATTCTTGGAAGACAAGAGTACAAGTGTCACACTGATTTACACTAATCCAGCTTTACTGCTACAAATAGAAGAACAGGATCTATGCCAAATGGTTCAATAAACTTAGAATCATAATATTTTGTATCTATCCAGTCGATCCTTACCAAAGAAAATTGTTTTCCTGATATTAAATTGTATCGTCGCCCGTTTTGTTTTTTTTTTTTGCCTTAACCACCAACATTCCTGTGAACTAGTAGATTGTGCCAGCCACTAGTGTTTGTGAAATGTTTTCCGGGAATTTAAATTTCGCTTCAAAAGCAGATACCCCCCAAAAAAAAACAGACACAACAACAGGGGACAACAAACATAAAGAATAGCAACAAACAACAAATCTTGTTGAATTTTATAAAAACACGTTCAACTCGGTGTCCTTATAAAGGGATTTATGCGTGTGTATGTCTGAAGTGTGGGAGTCTCTTCTTTTTTTTTTTTTTTTGAAAACCGGCAATAGTAACAACCAAATAAGTGCGTATTACTGCATGAACGTACGAAATAAAATGTCATTGTTGTTTATGATTTTCGGATGTTGCCAGTACCCCTGGTGGAAAATTGTATTCCCTTAAACACAAACATATAGACAGACAACATCCTTACAAAAGATGTGTACGAGTATGTGTTTTAGTGGAATGTATGTTTGATGGTATGAGTTTTGTTGGGGTTTTGTATATTGGTTTGTTTTCTTGTAATTCCGTATATTTTTTTTTTCGCTTAAAACTTATAGAATGTGGGTGCATTGTTGTTGCTGGGCTGGTAATCGACAAAAAACAGGATTTATGATTTTAGGAAATTAAACAACATCCTTATCCGGTTAAAAATCTCTACTTGAAAAAAAGAAGTAAATTTTAGTTAAATATTTTTGTAGCTTTATTTAATGATAAAGATATGAAGTAAAATTTATCGTTAAGTTAGTAAAAAGGTTTGTGTGATTTAATAGGTAAGTATGTACGTGTTTTCATGAACATCTCGTTTTGTGGTAAAACATATAAACTAATATGTACACTGAGCTTATAATTTTTGTAAATATTATCTCTAATGGTCTATTGTTAAAGATGTTTACGAACCAAATGCTATATTTTATCAACTCAGATGTTTCGTGTGGAACATGTAACTGTTCATTTTGGTCTATAATTTTACCGACAATCGATAATTTTGAAATCTATCTTTTTATGCGAAAATTTGGCTCAGCGACGAAGACGACGATTAAAAATATAGTACCTGGTTGACCGAGCCTTGCTCGTAGCTTTATGATAAGCATTTTAAGGAAAATTTTAAAGTTTTAATATATTTTATATTATAAAGTGCTAAAATAAATTTAGAGGAAAGACATTGTAGAAATATTCAGTTAATTTTGAATTATTTGATTTATTTTGTCCGACCAACACATAGTTTGCATAGTTTACAGTTTAACTCATTTCGAATAATTTTGGAAATTATTCATATCAACAGAAACCTCCGTCGACTCATGCGCAACAACTTTGCTAAAGATTATAGTCTGATCAAATGCACAGTTTACGATTTAATTCATTTTGAGTAGTTTGCAGTGGCGCCACCTGAAGTTGTTCATACCATATAAGAAACCTTTGTCTGCTTATTCGTAACAACTTTGCTTATGATTATAACATGATCAAATGCACAGTTTACGATTTTATTCACTTTGAGTAATTTTCTGTGGCGCCACCTGTCGGACTTTGCTCATTCCAATTCATAAACCTTCCTCGGCTTAAGTGTACAGCATACGATTAAAATGACTTTGAGTAAATTTCAGTGGCGCCACCTGTCGAAATTTCTTAATACCAACTAAAGAGGCTTCGTCGGCTCATGCGCTACAACTTTGCTAAAGATTGTAGCATGATTTAATGTACAGTTTACGATTTAATTAATTTTTAGTAATTTTCAGTGGCGCCATCTGTCGGAAATTAGTCTTATCAACTTTAAAACCTTCGCCGGCTTATCCGCAACATCTTCGCTAAAGTGCATAACATGATCAAATTCACAGTTTACTATTCAGACAAACATTCATTTTTTTTAAATAATACTAATTTTTTCCTCTTTTTATTCCCTAATTTCTAAAAGTTCCATATGTTTATTTGGTACTTTTTTGGTGCCAATTGAATTCGGTACATTTTTTTAAAACGCATTTAACATAATGTATAATGTTTCTATTCGTATTACTTTGGAGATGTTAAGTTATCATTTTATCCCTTTTTTACCCATTTTGGCTCCAAAATCAAAAAAGTACCAAATACGAGTTTCATGTTTCTTTTACATCTATTCATTGCAGTACCAATTTTCTTTCTATATTATTTAGTTTAAAATATAAGAGTGGGTTAAAAAGGTGCCAAAAAAACTATTTTCACCCTTTTTTACCCCTATCGGACATAGTTTAAAAAAACTGCCAAACACCTGTCCGCTTATTTCCATAGCTGTTTAAAACGTAATTTTAATTTTGTGTCTATACCTATAACTTTAGGAGATATAGCGTTTTCGATTTTTTCCCCTTTTTACCCGTTTTTACCCTCTTAGAGGTAAAAGTTGCAAAAGTCCCTTCTTCTTCGACCTATACATCAACAAAGATACCCACTGTCCAAATTTTATCCAAATCGTTAGAGCCGTTTTCGAGATAGCCATTCTATATATATACATATATATATATATATATATATAGATATATATATATATATATATATATATATATATATATATATATATATATAATACATACAATTATTGCTCGTTTAAGAATATAAGATAATAACCCTAAACAGATATGGGGACTAAAATGACCCAAAATTTTTGTTGTTAAAAACATAAATTTTCGAAATTTGAAAAGATATTTTTTATATTCTCTTGTGACTAAATTAAATATAAATCACTGTAGTCCCCATGTCTGTTAAGGATTAAAATATATATTTTTTATTCAAAATAAAATCATTTTTAGCACGTAAGAGCGTTATATTATATAATCAAATTGTCTTAAATTTAGAAACATATCTTACACATCTACGAGGGTGCAGCTAATTTAAAAAGTGTTCAGAATTCGAAAAAAAAATTACGCTAGTTGGTATTGTCGGTGAAATCTTTGAACTAAATTCGATTGCAGTTGCATTTTAAAGTATCCAATTGGATTCCCTAGTACATATTTACTTTGCATAAAATTTTTTAAATATTAAAAAAAGTACTAAAAATGACTTTTATTGTTATACTTCAATTAAAATTTAACAAATTGTTCAAAGGAGTCTTTAGTTTCATTTTTATATAAATTTACCCTTTCAAAAATTTCGAATTTTTATAACAAATTTTTCAGAAATTTACTTTTTATAGAAAATTTTTCAAAAAATTTACTTTTTAAAGAAAATTTTTCAAAAATTTACTTTTTGTTGAAAATGTTTCAAAAATTAACTCATAATAGACAATTTTTCAAAAATTTACTTTTTATAGGCAATTTTTAAAAAATTTAAATTTTATAGAAAATTTTTCAAAAATTTAATTTTTGTTCAAAATTTTTCAAAAATTTACTTTCGTTGAAAATATTTCAAAAATTAACTCATAATAGGCAATTTTTCAGTAATTTACTTTTTATAGGAAATTTTTCAAAAATTTACTTTTTATAGGAAATTTTTCAAAAATCTACGTTTTATAGGAAATTTTTCAAAAATTTACTTTATATAGGAAATTTTTAAAAAATTTACTTTTTATAGGAAATTTTTAAAAAATTTACTTTTTATAGGAAATTTTTAAAAAATTTTCTTTTTATAGGAAATTTTTCAAAAATTTACTTTATATAGGAAATTTTTAAAAAATTTACTTTTTATAGGAAATTTTTCAAAAATATACTTTTTATAGGAAATTTTTCAAAAATTTACTTTTTATAGGAAATTTTTCAAAAATTTACTTTTTATAGGAAATTTTTCAAAAATTTACTTTTTATAGGAAATTTTTCAAAAATTTACTTTTTATAGGAAATTTTTCAAAAATTTACTTTTTATAGGAAATTTTTCAAAAATTTACTTTTTATAGGAAATTTTTCAAAAATTTACTTTTTATAGGAAATTTTTCAAAAATTTACTTTTTATAGGAAATTTTTCAAAAATTTACTTTTTATAGGAAATTTTTCAAAAATTTACTTTTTATAGGAAATTTTTCAAAAATTTACTTTTTATAGGAAATTTTTCAAAAATTTACTTTTTATAGGAAATTTTTCAAAAATTTACTTTTTATAGGAAATTTTTCAAAAATTTACTTTTTATAGGAAATTTTTCAAAAATTTACTTTTTATAGGAAATTTTTCAAAAATTTACTTTTTATAGGAAATTTTTCAAAAATTTACTTTTTATAGGAAATTTTTCAAAAATTTACTTTTTATAGGAAATTTTTCAAAAATTTACTTTTTATATGAAATTTTTCAAAAATTTACTTTTTATATGAAATTTTTCAAAAATTTACTTTTTGATAGGAAATTTTTCAAAAATTTACTTTTTGATAGGAAATTTTTCAAAAATTAGCTTTTTGTAGGAAATTTTTCAAAAATTTACTTTTTATAGGAAGTTTTTCAAATTTTGCTTTTTACAGGAATTTTTTCGAAAATTTGGTTTTTACAGGATTTTTTTTTTTAATTTACTTTTTATAGGATTTTTTTTTAAATTGACTACTTATTTAGAAGAAATTATTCGAAAATTTACTCTTTATAGGATGACATCCGATTTAAGCCAAAGTTGTAATATATATTTCTATTCATTACAGAATCTAGTTCTGTTTATAAAAACTGCTAATATATTACAATTTAAGTGTTTTTTTTTTAATTTTGTTTAAAAATTGGGTTATATTACAATACGGTGTCCGTCAGTCCGTCTGGATGTACCCCCATGTAAACCTTGTAATCAAACTACAGGTCGCAATTCTAAAGATAATTTTATGAAATTCGGCGCAGATCATTTTTTCATCATTTTTTTTGATAATGGGACCATGGTTATTGAAATTCGTCAAAATCGGTCCATTATTTATAGTACCTCCCATAGGTCCCACTTCCCGGAACTGATATATTGGCCACAAATATCAATATTTTGTCGTGAAATCTAAATCAAATACTGCTTATGTAAACTAAAATCACTGTACTAAATTTCGTTAAAATCGGTCCACATTTGACCATAGCTCCCATACAAACTTTTCTTTAAAAACGCACTAAATGAGACAAAAATCACTAAAACACTCGTAAATCTGAAGATAATGGGAATTTTTTGCATACATAATTTTTGTAACAACTGTTATTAATTTGCCAAATTTCGAGATAATCAGTCCACATTTGACCCTAGCTCTCATATAAGTCCAAATGTCGGAAGCAGCTTAAATATATAAATGTTTGTATGATGGCAAAATTTAGCAAATATTTGCTTTATACAGGAAAAATAACACCTTTGACCTTAGTGGTGAAGGGTATCGTAGCACTTTCTTACTTGTTTTAAAAACGAATCAAAATGGATACCAAATTTCAATAAACTTTTTGCACCGAAGTATTTTTGAACATCCCTAAAGTATACCTCAAAATATTTGCTTAAAATCCTGAGTTTTCGATCGATATCGAATGCGGTAATTTGGCCCCAGATTCTTTGATTGCTTTGTCATCAGTCTCATCTCATCATAAGACTTCATTTCATATGGAATAACTTTGTACCGTCTTGTGCTTGGAAATGGTGTGTTAGTAAAATCGAAAGCTTTTATCAGCCTTCACGTGTTTATTAAGAAACTATTCTATTTTTGTAGAAACTTGTAATCAAAAACATTAAAAAAAATTAAATTTAATGATAATTATTATAATTAAGGACTTTTAAGAAGCTCCTTCTGTTCGGCAAAAGGCAATACAAAACTTTTCAATTAAAGGTCAGAAATTTGTGTTTAATTGTTAAACAATTATTTTACATTCCTTGCCCTTCTTTCACTCCCTAAAGTATGCCTTAATATCCCCTCTTCGAAATAAAGACAAACATTTTTATGTCCGAAACCTCAAAACCTCATTTTTCCAGAATACTTAGCGGTTAAATTGTCTTTCTGTTGAACATAAATAAAAATTACTTGAAAAAAATCTTAACTTTAATAGATTTTTTTTTCAAGTGGCCAAATGAAATCACCCTCACTTTTATTTTTATTAAGTGTCTACGATAAAGAAACCGCGCGCCGCTGTAATAACAAGAAGAAAAAAAAATAATAATAACATTTAATTTAAAATGTATTTACTTAAGGACAATTAAACCACCACAATATGGAACGAATGACTACCGAGGAAAATAAATAAACAAATAAATGAATGAATGTCCTTATACGATAACGAATGAGCATAAGCAGAAAAAAAATTGAACTAAGTAAACGGAAGAAATCGCTTTAGCGAATGGGCCCACTAACTAACATTTTACAACTAAAGAACGTAAATTGTAAATTGTATTACATAAACAAGTAATTGTATTTGCTTTATTCGCTTCTGTTTTTTTTTATATTTTTGCTTTCATTATTTGTAATTTTATTTACTTTTTATTTTACAATTTTGTTTATTTTCTTTATTTTGCGGAAACGCATAAAATAAACACAAATTAAATGATGGTAAATTGAAAAAGCTAAAAAAAAATAAAAAAATTAATAGTTGGAGTGGTTAATCGGTTATAACGAATATAACATTCACTTCTATATGAAGCATTTAAATAAAATTGTCTGCTTAAATTAAAGATATGGACAAATCCTGCGTGACGGCCGATACATTTGTACGGATTTTGTTTAACTAAAATTAATCCAATTGTCGTTTTACACGAGATATATCTGCATAGATTTCGGAAAATTATAGCCCATCGATTGCGCTCTCGAATGGCGTTTGCTAATTTATATACTTGTTTTGGCGGAAAAAGATATTCGCTTTTAAAGTGCTGTGACGGACGCTACAAAAAATGGAAGTGACTTTTTTTTCAACACGTGTTTCTGTAATTTTTACCAAATCGATCATAGAGTAAAAAAATTGTGAATTCTTTGAAGATGGAATAAAATAAGAGGATTCCAAAACAGCTTAAAATAAATAAAATATTTTAAGGTTTCCAGTTGCGCCAAAAATCCATAAATGAACTGTTGCGGACGCTACGTGACGGACGATACAGTTTTTACTTCAATGTTTTTTATTAGGAACAATTCATATTTCAAATTGTCTTTTAATGGTTCGCAAATCTGTGAACCTAATGGTATTATTTGTTCCCAAATTTAAAAATAAGATTTTTGGGCAACATTTAATTTTTCACAAAACGGCGAAATACATATATTTATTTAAAGTTTTACACTTCTTTAAATACTTTTTATATCTTATTTTTCGTCCCAAGAATGCTGCGGCTAGCTCTTAGAGTGTCCCAAAAATTCAATTGTTTTTTTTCAAAAGCATTCAATTTGCCCCGCTGTGTATTTTTCTAACATCTAATACCTTAAATTTAATCTGTTTATATAAACGGTGATATTCCTTTATGAACAATACAGATATGTGTTCGTATTTAATACGAACACGTCTTTTGAAAATGTGTCTTGTATGGGAGGTATGGTCAAATATGGACCGATTTCTACAAAATTAGGAACACTGATTAAGGTTATGATAGGCAATATTTGTGCTGAATACTATTAAAATACAACTAAATTTGTGGCTATAAAGGACCAAAAACTCTACTCCGGGAAGGCATCCCTATGGGAGATACCCGAAATAGTAATCCGATTTCGCCCAAAAAGTATAGGGATCGTCCTTGGACCAAAATATGAATCTTATCCAAATTTTATCAAATTATCTTTAAAATTACGACCTGTAGAGTGATAACAAGCTTACATGGATAACCAGCCAGCCAGCCGGACGGACGTCGATAAAACAACTCAGAGAGTGATTCTAAGTCGATTGGTATACTAAAAGGTAGGTCTCAGACCAATATTTCTATGCGTTGCAAACATCAGCACAAACCCAATATACCCTTTCCACCTATGGTGGTGAAGGGTATAAAAACCTTTATTTCCATGACGGACGCTACACACTTTAAGCCCTTTTTTACTTGACGTTATTTATATCACTCCAATTTCTTTTGATATGGTCTTTCACATCTAATTGTATAAAATTAAGCAGTCTTTGAGCCCCTACTGAAAACTGATACCTAAATGGATGTTTTTGCGATTTTTACGAACTTTTAAAAAACCTATTATTTGAAAAAATTTATAAAAATTCGAGATGGTTGCAAATAAAGACTTGTCATTCACGTAGAGACCAATTAAAAATTGTATCCATTATATATTCTGAAGAATGATAAATTTTTCCATAAACGCAAGTATGTGATTTTGATAGTTTTAAAATTTTGTCCTTGCTTTAATGTTTTTCGGATTTGCCCATATCTAAAAAATTGGCTGAGAAGATCTTGGCTAACATAGATTTGTATACCCTTTACCACAAAGGTGGAATGGGTATATCAGATTTACTTCTACGATGTCATGGCAGGATATCCACGTAAGCTTGTGATAAACATACAGGACGTAACTTTTAAGATATTTTAGTAAGACAAATGTCACAGATACTTATTTTGGTCCAATGACTGAATTATTATTTCGGGTGTAATATTTTCAACAAATACTGCCTTTGGTATTAAAATCAGTGCATCAAATTTTTCATAGCATCAAACCTACCTCCCATATAATAAACAATTTCAAAAGTCTTTTCAATACCCAGAAAATCACAAAAACGTTAATAAATATAAAGACAATTGAATTTTTTAACAAAACAGTGGCCAAATCGCCGCACTATGGTATTTCTGCTACAAAAAAAATTAATTTTTTGACCACCGCTTTTGAAAAATTGAATGATGCAGTTCTTTAGAGAAGAGTCTATTTATTAAGGATCGATAATTGTTTTCAAAAAAAGTTATATCTAGCCCTTAGATTTAAATAATCGTAAGCGACATTCCGTTAAATATCTCTTAAACTATTAGAGATAGCCTAGTACAGTAAGAATATTTTTCTTTCTTTCTTAAGTAGTTTTCGAATGTGTAAAAATCTTTTCGATAGGTTTATATTTGCGAAAGTTATACGAATCAATAGGTTTTACATACAATGATGCTCAACTTTGACTCAGTGTAGAGGCCACTGTGCCAAAAATAGACATGTTTTTAAAAATTGGTCTAAAACTCCAACTACCCATTGGCCGATTTCTGCATATTGCGTCACAATCTGCCCAGTGACTTAATAGTTATTGAAGTAAAACTAAAAAACTTCACATACAATACTTTGCACCATAACTTCTAAACCGTTTGGAAAATATTTAATTAGTTTGTCGAAAGTAGCAAACTAACAAAAAACAAAAATGTTATGTACCAAAATATTCCCAATTTTTGTTAAATTACGATCTAAAGGCTCGATATTATGTGTTAGAAAATAATTTAATATCGTATATAATTTAAGAGATATCAGGAAATCAAAAAAGCTCTACAAAATTCAGTGTTTTCGTTTTTCTTTGGACAAAAACCAAGTTGGCTCGGGTTTGTTCACTGCGACCACCATAACCACGTGATTGATGAACAAAAATTCGCAGAACTTTACCGATCGCAGAACAAAGTTCAAGACTTTCTGAAAAACAGTCATGTAAATTGTTAAGCATACTTTAAGCAAAACGTGTTGCAGTCGTTTAGACTTATCTTTTTAATTTAATTGCATTTAAGTATAAGTTCAAGGCAGGAACCCGAGGAGTCGATGGATTTCAACCAAAATAAGTAGAGATCTTATTAGGGGTCAACTAATAGACGTGTGCCGAACTTTATGAATTTTATTGAGAATTGCGAATTGTACATAAGGAAGAAAAATAGGTTAAAAATGGAGGATCCAAGACATGTACCCTAAGGCGTCAACGAATTCCAACCAAAATTAGTTGAGCTCTTTTTAATTAATTAATAGATGTGTCAAATTCTGTTAAGAATTGTGACTTGTGTATTGAGAAGAAAAATAGGTGAAAGAACAAATAGGGGACCAGGGCTGGCAACGAATCGCTTAAATGCGATGATTTCCCACAAGAGACTGAGCTTGGCTTGTATGAGGTGAAAGGAGTTAATTCGCTTTTGGATTCAATTAACATCCTAGATCGTGCGCTTTAGCCCCTTTAGACTATTTTTGAGGTATGTATATATAACTCCCAACAACATTCCAATTGGAACAGGGGGTACTTCTCTCAGACAATGAGAAGCATCCGATTTTATTTTAAGACTCATTGTCTGGCTCCGAAGAGAAAAGAAGTTTTACATAGCCTAATACTCAATAACCAGTCGATATCTAAGTTATGAGGTGAACCGCCGCTTTTTTGAAAATTTATCTTTATAGCCTCCACCAACAGCTGAAAGGGTATTATAAGTTTTTCATCCAGTTGGTAATTTTTTCATTATTTGTCGCAGACCCCACAAAATTTATACCGATCGACTCAGCATCGGCAGGACAATCGATTAAGCGATGTCCGTCTGTCCGTCTGCTTGTCTGTTGAAATCAAGTTTGTGAAGCCGTTAGAGAGTGTATCGACATAAGTTATAAATTTTAATACGCAGCACGCTATTAAAATTCATCAAAATCAGTTGAAAAACGCCTGAGATATCGCCAAAATACCAAAATTTATGTGTGACATATAAAATTTGTCATTGAAAAGTACATTTCAGAAAGAAAAGAAAAACCTAGCCTTCATAATTTATCTATTATGTTTCATCAAAATCGGCCCATAAACACATGAAATATCGCCAAAACACTACATTTGATGTTCCCCAAATTGCCGAAAGTGCTAATTTTTTTAATAAATAAGAAAAACGTGTATTTCCGAGGAGCTTCACAAACCTGATTTCAGCAGACGGATATACTTTATACAAGTGCATCTTAAATCAGTGGTCTGACTTTTGAACATTGTATGTATGATGGACTTGGTTGATATATTCATATTAAAAATGCATGTATAAAATATAGTTTGGATACTAAGGCTAGAATAATACTTCTCAAATGTTATCGTTTACATATTCACGTTAATAAGTCCATTAACTTTAAAATTAAAACTACTTTTCCGATATAGATATTTTACGTTAGTAACCATAAGTTTTTCTATTATAGGTCTGATATCCATTCGAAAGTTTTATATCTCACTAATTCCGTATACCCTAACATTCTAAAGCTACGGTCACATTGATTAAACATTTAATCGAAATTATAAAATATTTAATCCTCGTAGTCTGACCACAAAATATTTTTGAGGTTCAAACAAGAAACATGTTGATTTGAACAAAACAAAATCATTTGCCAGCAAATAAAAATTTTCCTAATGTGACCACGCAAGAGCAAATATTTTATTAAATTTTGATCAAATAATTATTTAATCTTAAGCTACGGTCACATTGATTAAATATTTAATCGAAATTATCAAATATTTGATCCTCGTAGTCTGACCACAAAATATTTTTGAGGTTCAAACAAGAAACATGTTGATTTGAACAAAACAAAATCATTTGCCAGCAAATAAAAATTTTCCTAATGTGACCACGCAAGAGCAAATATTTTATTAAATTTTGATCAAATAATTATTTAATCTTACAAAATTTTTGTAACATCAAACAGGGGCAAACAACAGCTGAGCATTTCTATTGTTTACTATTCAAACAGAAACAACAACATCAAATTTGAGAAACAACAACATCAAATTTGAGAAACAACAACATCAAATTTGAGAAACAACAACTCAAATATGAGAAACAAATTGCTAGATACACAATTTTGTTTTGAAAAAATTTGATCAAATATTTTTTGGGAAAATATTTAATCTTCAGTGTGACCATAAATAAAACCAGTTTTTTTGTTTATACTTTGAACGTATTTTTTCTGTATTTTATCAAATAAAAATCGTCAAATAAATGTGCAAGTGTGACCACAAATATTTTATTATATTGTTTTGACAATATTTTACTCAAAATATTTGATTTAAATGTTTAATGAGTCTGACCGTACCTTTACAAAATTTTTGTAACATCAAACAGGGGCAAATAACAGCTGAGCATTTCTATTGTTTACTATTCAAACAGAAACAACAACATCAAATTTGAGAAACAACAACATCAAATTTGAGAAACAACAACTCAAATATGAGAAACAAATTGCTAGATACACAATTTTGTTTTGAAAATATTTGATCAAATATTTTTTGGGAAAATATTTAATCTTCAGTGTGACCATAAATAAAACGTGTTTTTTTGTTTATACTTTGAACGTATTTTTTCTGTATTTTATCAAATAAAAATCGTCAAATAAATGTGCAAGTGTGACCACAAATTTTTTATTATATTGTTTTGACAATATTTTACTCAAAATATTTGATTTAAATGTTTAATGAGTCTGACCGTACCTTAAGGCTTGTATAGATTGACGAAACAATCACTCCCAAATATTATTGCCAAAGGTAACATCTAAATCGGTCTGCTTAGAGTTTTAGATAACTAATCATTTTTTTTTATAACCGTTATACGTAATTAATGAATTCAATCATACATAAAGAAGGACCAATATTTACCAAATATTATTGAAAAGGGACTCAACGTCTTACTAAGTTCAGATAAAAGTGCATATTTATGAACTTTTTAGAACCGTGAAGTCTTACGTTTTCTGAGTTCACGAATCACAAACTATATATATGGAATATATGTATATATAGATATTTAAACCGCAATATAAAAAAGGTAATACAAAAAATTAATTTATACTGATGCATAGCGATGTAGTTAATACATCGGTTTAAAAAATATCAGAATATATCTACACTTGAAAATCTTTTTTAATTGCAACTACCTTCAACTGATTAGCAAATCCATATATCAACCATTTCATAATATAACTTTTAAAACACCATCGGTGAAGGGTATCTAAGATTAAGCAAAGCTGAATATAACACTCTTACTTGTTTAAAAGTGGGTCTGGCCTGGGGGATCGAATTTGGGACCTTTGGTTTGCTAGGCCGATGACTAACCTGTAACACCCGGCGGTTCACATCTTGAGGTATGAGAACAGAAAAAGATTGTGTTGTGCCATTGGCAATATAACAAGAATTTGTGATTAACAGCTCCAAATTCTTATCAGAATCATTATTTTGTCTTTGATCGTTGCTGACATATTAAGGTGAATCATGTAGGGTATAAAAATAATAAATGTAGCAAATTATTCTAATTTAATTTTCTAACTAAGTAGTTCAGTAAATAACAAATAAGGAAATAAAGTCATTCGAAAACAAATAAATATGTACAAACAATTTTTAATCTATTAATAAATGTAAGCCTATTATATTGCCTAAGTAATATTTTTTTTCGATTTAAAAATAACATGTCTCTACCTAGACGTGATTAACTTCTTATGACAAATGTCCTGTTTCTTAAATGTCAACTAAGTTTTAATTATAAGGTTAGTTAAAAAAACTCACAGTTACTAAAATTTTCTTTAGCAACTAAGAACCTACAATCTAACAGAAGAGTATTCATATCTTCTTGTCTAGTTTAGAAAGGAAAACTTTAAATATGGGCATCACATCAAAATTATTATGCGAATGTTGTGTAATTTTATACCATTTTAACGATATCACGTACATTCGTTAACTAATTCTAATTGCAAATAAATGTTCAACATACCCATGTACTACATCCTCTGCTCATTTGTAACCATCATAATGTTTTGAGATACTTGGATATACCGCTGTGGTACCTACCAACAACTTGTAAACCAGACACCATTACATACTCCATAATAACGCTGGAAAATATTTAGTAACAAACTCTCCAACACATATCCCACCCACCCAATAATTTAAATTCCTGGAATTATGTTGTGCTTTAAGCATAATGTAATCAACAGTAAAACCAACAGAAAAAAAATAGAAGAGGAATATAAAAAAAAAACAGAACTACTCGTACTACATACATACATATGTGGTAGTTGTGGAATGAAATCGTTGTAGTTGAAAAGTTTTGGTTAGTGACAGAAACATTTAAGGTGAGGATTAGACTATCTCTCAAATCAACAATTGTTTTGCTTTCTTTTAAGGCATTAAAAAATTTTTATATCAAAAAAAAATATTAAAAATTTCCAATAAATAGGAAATTTTTCAAAATTTTCCTATAAATAGGAAATTTTTGAAAAATTTCCTATAAAAAGTAAATTTGTGAAAAATTTCCTAAAAAGTCAATTTTTGAAAAATTTCCTATAAAATGTAAATTTTTGAAAAGTTTCCTATAAAAAGTAATTTTTTTAAAAATTTTCTATAAAATGTAAATTTTTGAAAAATTTCCTATAAAAAGTAAATTTTCGAAAAACTTCCTATAAAAAGAAAATTTTTGAAAAATTTCCTATAAAAGGTAAATTTTTGAAAAATTTCCTATTAAAAGTAAATTATTGAAAAATTTTCTATAAACCGAAAATTTTTGAAAAATTTTCAATAAAAAGTAAATTTTTGAAAAATTTTCTATAAAAAGTAAATTTTTGAAAAATTTCCTATAAAGAGTAAATTTTTGAAAAATTTCTTATAAAAAGTAAATTTTTGAATAATTTTTATAAAAACTAAATTTTTGAAAAATTTCTTATAAAAAGTAAATTTTTGAAAAATTTCCTTTAAAATGTAACTACATATTTGAAAAATTTCTTACAAAAAGTAAATTTTTGAAAAAATTCCTAAAAAGTTAATTTTTGAAAAATTTCCTATAGAAAGTAAATTTTTTGAAAAATTTCCTATAAAATGTAATTTTTTGAAAAATTTCCTAAAAATGTATATTTTTGAAAAATTTCCTATAAAAAGTAAATTTTAGGAAAAATTCCTATAAAAAGTAAATTTTTGAAAAATTTCCTATTTGGAAAAACGTGATTAACTTTTTATGACAAATGTCATACTTCTTAAATGTCAACTAGTTTTAATTATAAGGTTAGTTGAAAAATTTCCTATCAAATGTAAATTTTTGAAAAATTATCTATAAAAAGTAAATTTTTGAAAAATTTCCTATAAAAATTAAATTTTTTGAAAAATTTTCTATAGAAAGTAAATTTTTGAAAAATTTCCTATAAAAGTAAATTTTTGAAAAATTTCCTATAAAAAGTAAATTTTTGAAAAATTTCCTATAAAAAGTAAATTTTTGAAAAATTTCCTATAAGAAGTAAATTTTGGAAAAATTTCCTATAAAAGTAAATTTTTTGAAAAATTTCCTATAAAGCGTAAATTTTTGAAAAATTTCCTATAAAAAGAAAATTTTTAAAAAATTTCCTATAAAAAGTAAATTTTTGAAAAATTTCCTATAAAAGTAAATTTTTTGAAAAATTTCCTATAAAGAGTAAATTTTTGAAAAATTTCCTATAAAAAGAAAATTTTTGAAAAATTTCCTATAAAAAGTAAATTTTTGAAAAATTTCCTATAAAATGTAAATTTTTGAAAAATTTCCTATAAAAATTAAATTTTAAAAAAATTTCCTATAAAAAGTAAATTTTTAAAAAATTTTCTTATAAAAAGTAAATTTTTGAAAAAATTCCTAAGAAGCTAATTTTTGAAAAATTTCCTATAAAAAGTAAATTTTTGAAAAATTTCCTATAAAAAGTAAATTTATGTAAAAATTCCTAAGAAGTTTATTTTTGAAAAAGTTGCTATAAAAAGTAAATTTATGAAAAATTTCCTATAAAGAGTAAATTTTTGAAAAATTTACTATAAAAAGCAAATTTTTTAAAAATTTCCTATAATAAGATTTCAATTGTAGGAAATTGCAAATATTTCTAAATATCAATAAAAGCAATCTTAGACTCGTAATCTTGTGAATATAAGTATAACTTTTACTCTGTTTAAGTAAATATTTCTTTTAGAATTTAAAAATTAATTATTTTGTTTGAAGAAAAATTTCCTTATGAAATTAAAAATGTAATACTTTCAAAACAAATTTGAAATTTTTATTTTGTTTGAATAATTTTTTCTTTTAAATTGAAAATATATGGAACTTGATCCATTTTTAAAATAACAAATTTGTATGAAATCGTTAACTCCAAATTTTATGACTGTCAATATTTTAATCATTAAATTTTTTTGGAATGTGGACTTAATTCACTTTAAAAATAAAGTCTTCATAAAGATTATGTAAAATTTTTTTATTGACTTTCGCATCAAAATTCTTTTATAGAAAAAAAAATTGCCAATATTTGTTGAAAGTGTTCTATTCTCCTTGTGCCTATCATGGCTCCACTCATCTTTTAAATTTCAGAGACCCTCTAGTGAGGATACTGCTATGAGTATTTAATAAGCTTTTTTATTAAGCAAAAACAAAAAGAACTATTTCCCTTTTTATATACATTCATACATTTACACACACACACACTCACACTTATACGATGACAATCACGTCTTTTGAAATTGTTGGTTGCAGTTTTTGTTGTTATGAAAAGCTTGTACTTTTAGTCGGAAACTAAAAGTAGTCAAAACAATTTCTGGTTCGTTAAACGACAGTAATTAAACCATAAAATCCTCCACAACATATGCTGGAGGTAATATAGAAAAAAATATAAAGGGGACATGCATAAGGAGGAGTCAAATTTGGAGAACTTTTAAGTTAAGGTAAATAAAAATGGACAAATATGAGTTTTGTAAAATTATTAGACAAATTTTTCCACAAATTTTGAATACAAAATGCGCAAATAGTTTTTGTATACGAAACTTAATAAAACGAAAAAATTTATGTACAACATTTGGAATATAAAAAAATTTCTATTAAAAATTATTATATAAAAAACATTAAGAAACAGACATTTTTTAACGAAAAAATGTCCCTATATAAATTTTTGATGAAAAATTATAAACGGGCGTAGGAACCACCAGTAGCCGAAGATATTTTTTAATTTTCGTAAATATCACGATCATTAATGAAAAATTTACTATCAAAAGTAAATTTTTGAAAAATTTACTATAAAAAGTAAATTTTTGAAAAATTTACTATAAAAAGTAAATTTTTGAAAAATTTACTATAAAAAGTAAATTTTTGAAAAATTTACTATAACAAATAACTTTTTGAAAAATTTACTATAACAAATAACTTTTTGAAAAATTTACTATAACAAGTAACTTTTTGAAAAATTTACTATAACAAGTAAATTTTTGAAAAATTTACTATAACAAGTAAATTTTTGAAAAATTTACTAAAACAAGTAAATTTTTAAAAAATTTACTATAACAAGTAAATTTTTGAAAAATTTACTATAACAAGTAAATTTTTGAAAAATTTACTATAACAAGTAAATTTTTGAAAAATTTACTATAACAAGTAAATTTTTGAAAAATTTACTATAACAAGTAAATTTTTGAAAAATTTACTATAACAAGTAAATTTTTGAAAAATTTACTATAACAAGTAAATTTTTGAAAAATTTACTATAACAAGTAAATTTTTGAAAAATTTACTATAAAAACCAAATTTTTGAAAAATTTACTATAAAAAGCAAATTTTTGCAAAATTTACTATAAAAAAGCAAATTTTTGCAAAATTTACTATAAAAAGCAAATTTTTGCAAAATTTACTATAAAAAGCAAATTTTTGAAAAATTTACTATAAAAAGCAAATTTTTCAAAATTTACTATAAAAAGCAAATTTTTGAAAAATTCACTATAAAAAGCAAATTTTTGCAAAATTTACTACAAAAAGCAAATTTTTGAAAAATTTACTACAAAAAGCAAATTTTTGCAAAATTTACTACAAAAAGCAAATTTTTGAAAAATTTACTATAAAAAGCAAATTTTTGAAAAATTTACTATAAAAAGCAAATTTTTGAAAAATTTACTATAAAAAGCAAATTTTTACAAAATTTACTATAAAAAGCAAATTTTTGCAAAATTTACTATAAAAAGCAAATTTTTGCAAAATTTACTATAAAAAGCAAATTTTTGCAAAATTTACTATAAAAAGCAAATTTTTGCAATATTTACTATAAAAAGCAAATTTTTGAAAAATTTACTATAAAAAGCAAATTTTTGCAAAATTTACTATAAAAAGCAAATTTTTGCAAAATTTACTATAAAAAGTAAATTTTTGAAAAATTTACTATAAAAAGTAAATTTTTGAAAAATTTACTATAAAAAGTAAATTTTTGAAAAATTTACTTTAAAAAGTAAATTTTTGAAAAATTTACTATAAAAAGAAAATTTTTGAAAAATTTACTATAAAAAGCTAATTTTTGAAAAATTTACTATAAAAAGCAAATTTTTGAAAAATTTACTATAAAAAGCAAATTTTTGAAAAATTTACTATAAAAAGCAAATTTTTTAAAAATTTACTATAAAAAGCAAATTTTTGAATAATTTACCAAAAAAAGCAAATTTTTGAAAAATTTACCAAAAAAAGCAAATTTTTGAAAAATTTACCAAAAAAAGCAAATTTTTGAAAAATTTACCAAAAAAAAAGCAAATTTTTGAAAAATTTACTATAAAAAGCAAATTTTTGAAAAATTTGCTATAAAAAGCAAATTTTTGAAAAATTTACCATTAAAAGCAAATTTTTGAAAAATTTACTATAAAAAGCAAATTTTTGAAAAATTTACTATAAAAAGCAAATTTTTGAAAAATTTACTATAAAAAGCAAATTTTTGAAAAATTTACTATAAAAAGTAAATTTTTGAAAAATTTACTATAAAAAGTAAATTTTTGAAAAATTTACTATAAAAAGTAAATTTTTGAAAAATTTACTATAAAAAGTAAATTTTTGAAAAATTTACTATAAAAAGTAAATTTTTGAAAAATTTACTATAAAAAGTAAATTTTTGAAATATTTACTATAAAAGTAAATTTTTGAAAAATTTACTATAAAAAGTAAATTTTTGAAAAATTTACTATAAAAAGTAAATTTTTGAAAAATTTACTATAAAAAGTAAATTTTTGAAAAATTTACTATAAAAAGTAAATTTTTGAAAAATTTACTATAAAAAGTAAATTTTTGAAAAATTTACTATAAAAAGTAAATTTTTGAAAAATTTACTATAAAAAGTAAATTTTTGAAAAATTTACTATAAAAAGTAAATTTTTGAAAAATTTACTATAAAAAGTAAATTTTTGAAAAATTTACTATAAAAAGTAAATTTTTGAAAAATTTACTATAAAAAGTAAATTTTTGAAAAATTTACTATAAAAAGTAAATTTTTGAAAAATTTACTATAAAAAGTAAATTTTTGAAAAATTTACTATAAAAAGTAAATTTTTGAAAAATTTACTATAAAAAGTAAATTTTTGAAAAATTTACTATAAAAAGTAAATTTTTGAAAAATTTACTATAAAAAGTAAATTTTTGAAAAATTTACTATAAAAAGTAAATTTTTGAAAAATTTACTATAAAAAGTAAATTTTTGAAAAATTTACTATAAAAAGTAAATTTTTGAAAAATTTACTATAAAAAGTAAATTTTTGAAAAATTTACTATAAAAAGTTAATTTTTGAAAAATTTACTATAAAAAGTAAATTTTTGAAAAATTTACTATAAAAAGTAAATTTTTGAAAAATTTACTATAAAAAGTAAATTTTTGAAAAATTTACTATAAAAAGTAAATTTTTGAAAAATTTACTATAAAAAGTAAATTTTTGAAAAATTTACTATAAAAAGTAAATTTTTGAAAAATTTACTATAAAAAGTAAATTTTTGAAAAATTTACTATAAAAAGTAAATTTTTGAAAAATTTACTATAAAAAGTAAATTTTTGAAAAATTTACTATAAAAAGTAAATTTTTGAAAAATTTACTATAAAAAGTAAATTTTTGAAAAATTTACTATAAAAAGTAAATTTTTGAAAAATTTACTATAAAAAGTAAATTTTTGAAAAATTTACTATAAAAAGTAAATTTTTGAAAAATTTACTATAAAAAGTAAATTTTTGAAAAATTTACTATAAAAAGTAAATTTTTGAAAAATTTACTATAAAAAGTAAATTTTTGAAAAATTTACTATAAAAAGTAAATTTTTGAAAAATTTACTATAAAAAGTAAATTTTTGAAAAATTTACTATAAAAAGTAAATTTTTGAAAAATTTACTATAAAAAGTAAATTTTTGAAAAATTTACTATAAAAAGTAAATTTTTGAAAAATTTACTATAAAAAGTAAATTTTTGAAAAATTTACTATAAAAAGTAAATTTTTGAAAAATTTACTATAAAAAGTAAATTTTTGAAAAATTTACTATAAAAAGTAAATTTTTGAAAAATTTACTATAAAAAGTAAATTTTTGAAAAATTTACTATAAAAAGTAAATTTTTGAAAAATTTACTATAAAAAGTAAATTTTTGAAAAATTTACTGTAAAAGTAAATTTTTTATCAATATAGAAAAATTTTTGATAAAAAAATTTTCTATAAAAAAATTTTTTATAGAAAAATTTCTGATAAAAGAATTGATAAAGAATATATAAAAATTTTCTATAAAAAATTTTGAATATAAAAATTTTCTATTGAAAAATTTTTGATAAAATAATTTTTTATAGAAAAATTTTGAAAAAAAATATTTTATAGAAAAATTTTTTATACAAAAAATTTTTGTTAAAAAAATATCTATAGAAAAAGTTTGGATAAAAAATTTTCAATACAAAAATTTTTGATAAAAAAAATTTTATAGAATAATTTTTGATAATAAAATTTTTGATAAGAAAATTTTCTATAGAAAAATTGTTGATAAAAAAATTTTCTATAGAAACATTTTTGATAAAAAAATTTTTGATACAAAAAATTTTTAATAAAAAAATTTTTGATAAAAAATTTTCCATAGAAAAATTTTTGATAAAAAAATTTTTGATAAGAAAATTTTCTATAGAAAAATTTTTGATAAAAAAATTTTCTATAGAAACATTTTTTAAACAACAAATTTTTAATAAAAAAATTTTAGATAAAATAATTTTCTATAAAAACTTTTTGTAGAAAACTTTTTCTTATTAAAACAGTAAAACTGCACACTGAAAAAATACATATTTTAGTTAAAAGTATAAAAAAGCGGCAACTCAACGATTTTTTTTTTGTTCTGGGCTCTAATTACCGCATACGATATCTTTCGAAATCTTAGATAGTTTCAAAACATTTGTATAGCATACTTTAAGGATAATTAAAATTATGTATAAGATGCTCAGTTTACTATATTTTTTTTTGTAGTTATTTGCCAAAAGATGACCAATAGTAAAAGAGTTTTAATTGAACTATATGTTTTTAAAAACGAATGAAATGAAAAGGGATACCGCATTTCAATAAACTTTTTGCATCGAAGTAACTTTGAACATGCCTAAAGTATACTTTACAATATTTGCTTAAAAGTCTGAGTATTCGATCGGTATTGAATGCGGTAATTTGGCAACTGTTCTTTTGTGCCGACCTCTGACTATAAACAATTTTAATTAATATCAATTATTTTCACTCTCTTTAAAAATTAAAATCTTAAATTATGGCCTAAAATCGTATAAAATTACTGCTTGAATACTACATATTATCCTCCTAATCATGTTCTGAATACTACCCAGCTTTACATTGAAGCTTTTGTATTTAAAGTAAAACTGCCTAAAACTATGCTAAGCTTTTAAAAACTAAAATAAAAATATTAAAAACAAGCACACATAAACATTAACAAAGAACCCAAGTAAAAATAGAAAAACTAACAGTAAAAGCAACGGGAATAAATAAAGAACCTAACTAAAAACAGTGAGAATACCAAACTGGCAATGAATAACTTGTTTAAATATTTGTTTAAGCAATAAAAATGTTAATAGACCTAAAAACGCAAATATTTCTTTTTATAGCATTAAAAAAAATCAGCATAATAACTTAACGATTCGTGTCCTTTTTACAGTCAAAGGTAGAACAATATGAAAAAAATGTGTAGTCTAAAATTAGGCTCCTTTATACAAACCTTTACTGTGGATTCACATTCATCTGTTAGGCATTCACACACACAAACAAACACTCTCACCAGAACTCCCGCATATATTAAGGATTTTATGGCACGCAAACAAAAACGTACAGGACCATAAAAAATAAAGAAATTTTTATTAGATTTTATATTTTTAATCCACCTAAAAGTAGGCAATAAAAAACATTATATATTTCCTTTCAACGTACAAACATGGAACATTTTGTTAATTTTTTCACATTTAATTTGTTGTTGTTTTGTTTTAATCGTTGTCGTTTTTTTTTCTGTTTTTGTTTTGTTTTGTATATTGTTATTTTACTTTTACCAGTGGGAACAAATAGGTGACTAGCCAACTAGTCAGCCCGTGAGTTGACGTGTTATGCGTTATAAATGTCATCGTCTAGTGGGTCAACTCATTAATTAAACATGATAATCAAATGCCATAAATCAGTAGGCAATAATTTAACTACAACTAAAAGAACACCTCAAGGGGGTAAACGAAAACGCCTCAAACTAGATAGCAATTTAATTAGTGAATAACGAATAACGACAAAAACATGCCGACATAAAATACTTAAAATTAATTTGTGAAGATATAATATTGTAATGAGTAATAATGAAGTGCTTATGGTGATTTTATTTAGTTCTTTTTGAAAGCATTAAACTAATTTGATTTAGTGTCGTTAGTTTTATGATCAGAAGTTTTTAAATGTCCTTTTTAATTTGATTTAAAATTTAGGCCAAATCAATGGATGAGTGTGGATACTTTGAGGAGACAAGAAATATATAGAAAATATTTTATAATGAAAATTTTTCTATAGAAAAAATTTTATAATGAAAATTTTTCTATACAAAAAATTTCATAATGAAAATTTTTCTAAAGAAAAAATTTTATAATGAAAATTTGTCTATAGAAAAAATTTTATAATGAAAATTTTTCCATAGAAAAAATTTTATAATGAAAATTTTTCTATAGAAAAAAATTTATAATGAAAATTTTTCTATAGAAAAAAATTTATAATGAAAATTTTTCTATAGAAAAAATTTTATAATGAAAATTTTTCTATAGAAAAAATTTTATAATGAAAATTTTTCTATAGAAAAAAATTTATAATGAAAATTTTTCTATAGAAAAAATTTTATAATGAAAATTTTTCTCTAGAAATGAAAAAAAAATTTTCTATTGAAAAAATTTTATAACGAAAATTTTTCTATTGAAAATATTTTATAATGAAAATTTTACTATAGAAAAAATTTTATAATGAACATTTTTCTATAGAAAAAATTTTATAATGAATATTTTTCTATAGAAAAAATTTTATATTGAAAATTTTTCTATAGAAAAAATTTTATAATGAAAATTTTTCTATAGAAAAAATTTTATAATGAAAATTTTTCTATAGAAAAAATTTTATAATGAAAATTTTTCTATAGAAAAAATTGTATAATGAAAATTTTTCTATTGAAACAATTTTATAATGAAAATTTTTCTATAAAAAAATTTTATAATGGAAATTTTTCTATAGAAAAAATGTTAAAATGAAAATTTTTCTATAGAAAAAAAATTTATAATGAAAAGTTTTCTACAAAAACAAAATTTATAATAAAAATTTTTTTATAAAAAAAAAGTTATATTACGAAAATAATAATTTATAATGAAAATATTTCTGGAGAAAAAATTTTATTAAAAATGTTTTTCTAAAGAAAAAATTTTACACTGAAAATTTTTCTATAGAAAAAATTCTATAATGAAAATTTTTCTATAGAAAAAATTTTATAATAAAAATTTGTCTATAGAAAAAATTTTAAAATGAAAATGTTTCTACAGAAAAAAAATTATAACAAAAATCTTTTTATAGAAAAGATTTGATAATGAAAATTTTTTATAGAAAAAATTTTATAATGAAAATTTTTGTATAGAAAAAATTTTATAATGAAAATTTGTCTATAGAAAAAATTGTATAATGAAACTCTATTGAAAAAATTTTCTATGAAAAAGTTTATAATGAAAATTTTTCAATAGAAAATATTTCAGCCTGTCTTGGTGGGATTCGAACCCTGGCCATTTACTTCAAATAACCATTCTTATTATATATACAAGGTAATAAAATACCAGAGTTCATCCGATTACTAAAGTTTTGCTGGGTTATTATGATAATTTGATTGTTGAAATATTGTTGATAATTTAAATATTTTAATTTATTTTTGCTTATTTTTAGTAGACATTTAAAATATATTTAATATTTTAAATATTTTGTAGAAAAAAATTTGACTCTTTTTGTCTTTATGAATTTAACTATTTTATTTTAATGCTTCGTTACATACGAAAAACATAAATAAATGTTTATTATTTCCTACATAAATTTCATGAACAATAATCATATTCATATGTCTACTATAACTAATAGGTTAACCCTCATTTTGCAAAAGCTTGAAAATTTTCATTCTCTTTTAGCATCGTTTAAGAATAACAGATAATCGACTTGGGTTTCTATAGTGAGATATTCCAACATAGAACATTTCAGCGTATGCAGTCATAACCATGAACCAGGTACCATTAATGCGAATAACCAAGGACAGGAGCCAAATCTTCGCATCCGATTTTGATTGAAATGTAAAATACTTCCGAAATATTTGTGTAGCATATTTTTAGGATGATCTAAATAATATATAGTATAAGGTTCACTATATTGGAACTTATTTGTCAAAAGTTCCCTAATACTAAAATAATACAACTTAAACTTAATGTTTAGACAAACAAACGGATATGTTTCATTATATAATATTATATAAAACTTTTTGTGAAATGAATTATTTTGAAAATCCTTAAGATATGTTCCACAATATTTGATTGGAAAAATGTGGCGATTTTTCCCTAGGAAGACACTGGCAGTATTTAAATTGCATATTAAGCAATTCATGTATTGGTCCGCGCAAACCAACTAAACCACAGACACCACATACAGACATCAGACACTTCAGCTAGAAAGATGTCGGACTGTGAATAGCACGGAAAGGATCAAGATCAGCACAGTGGGAGTAATCCTACAACGATGAAATTTTGCATACTTATTTTGTTTTATATAGATAAAAAGAGCCCAAAAAAATTTCGAAATCCTTTGACTCCTTGGGGTACTTTCCTTGGACAGAATTTTATGAAATTCGGCACAGTTCCATAAATTAATGTATAAAAGAGGTTTACTAATTTCGGCTAAAATTAGTCGACAGTTCTATTACAGAATTTGGTGAAATTCGGCACACATTTATTATTCAATCCAAGAAAGAGTTACACTTAATTTTGTTGAGAATTCTTGACTCCTTGGACTACCACTTTTCACTTATTTCTTTTTGTCCCCAATGTATAAGCCGGAATCCTCAACAAAATTTAGTGAAATTCTTCACACATCTATTAGTTTATCCAACAAAGAGCTCTACTAATTTTGGTTGAAATCCGACAACTCCTTGGGATAATTGCTTTGGACTCCCATTTTTTCATACATTTGTATTCTCAATATATAAGACGAAATTCTCAACAGAATTCGGTGAAATTCGACTAACGTCTATTAGTTGAGAAAAAAAAAGAGCTCTACTACTCCTAAAGGTAACTGCCTTGGACTTACACTTAAATGCAATTTGATTAAAAGTTAAGCCTAAATGACTGCAACACTTTTGGCTTAAATTATGTGTAAGAATTTATATGACTTTTTTCAGAAACTATTGAACTTTGTTCCACGATCGGTAAATTTCGATAAATTTTTTTCGCTTAATCTAAAGAAGAGACTTTCGCCTTTTACGTGGTTATGGTGGTAGTATCGAACAAAACCGAGCCAACTTAGTTTTGGTCCAAAGAAAAACGAAAACACTCAATTTTGTAAACTGTGTACGTGCTTAAGTTATTTTCTGTTGCAGAATGAAGCCAAGGTTCTTTGTCTTAATTAAATCAACATCTAGATTTAAGCTGTGAGACTACATTCTATGCATGAGCTACTGAGTTTTATAAAAAATTTCATGGATTTTCGTTTTAGATCATTAAGCACATTTCAATAGCTTTTTTATAACACAAAATCAAAGTACGTGTATGATACACATACAAGTGTTTCCAAATTGAACGATAGCATTATTTTTATTTAATTTCACTTTGGCAATACTGTTTTTCTCATAGTTGTCATTTCATAAGAGTTCGTTAAAGTCCTTAACAAAGTATGTTATGGTACTCAACCAAGTACGTTATTTTTAGAGTAGTTCATGAATACCACCATCAGCCAATGAATTTTTATAATTTTCGTAAATACCTCGATCATTAATAAAACTCGTGAAAATGAGTATTAAAAATATTCTGTTGGAATTTGGACGTTGGTGCCGCTTTTTAAAGAAAAACAAAAACAAACTAGGCAAGAAGCAAACAAATTTTTAATAAAAAAATTTTTTAAAGAAAATGTTGAATAAAAAAATTTTCTATAGAAAAATTCTTGATAAAAAAAAATGTATATGGAAAAATTTTTGATACAAAAATTTTCTATAGAAAAATTTTTGATAAAAAAAATTTTCTATAGAAACATTTTTCATAAAAAAAATTTGTATGGAAAAATTTTTGATACACAAATTTTCTATATAAAAATTTTTGATAAAAAAAATTTTCTATAGAAACATTTTTGATAAAAAAATTTTCAAAAAATAACAAATTAGTCGGGATGTAAATATTATTCAAAAAGAAGTGTATTTGCATTTGATCCCAAACCTGTTACATTTATTTATTAATGTAACAGATCAATTTATTGATAAAAAGCCAAAAAATGTTTGCGGAGAAACAAAATTCCTCGACGCGTTTCGATGGTTGGTTAAGCCATCTCTTCAGGAGGATTATCCCCAATTTAGACAGATCGAAAACCTCGCATTATTACTAAATTTACAAACATAACTATTAAGAATTATGTTCATAAACCAAAAGTAAAAGCGTAGATTATCGACTGAACGAAAACAAACATTTTTCAGTTTTCATCTACCTTCACTTCCCACATTCTTGCTGTAGCCGTCGGCTACTATATGCAGAATTGTTCTGTTACATTAATAAATAAATGTAACAGGTTTGGGATCAAATGCAAATACACTTCTTTTTTGAATAATATTTACATCCCGACTAATTTGTTATTTTTTGATAAAACTGCATGCATTCAGCTTATTTTTAAAATAAACTTGTTTATTTTAAAACATCTTACCCCCTTATCTGCATATAGTAGCCGACGGCTACAGCAAGAATGTGGGAAGTGAAGGTAGATGAAAACTGAAAAATGTTTGTTTTTGTTCAGTCGATAATCTACGCTTTTACTTTTGGTTTATGAACATAATTCTTAATAGTTATGTTTGTAAATTTAGTAATAATGCGAGGTTTTCGATCTGTCTAAATTGGGGATAATCCTCCTGAAGAGATGGCTTAACCAACCATCGAAACGCGTCGAGGAATTTGGTTTCTCCGCAAACATTTTTTGGCTTTTTATTAAAAAAATTTTCTATAGAAAAATTTTTGAAAAAAAATTTTTCTAAAAAAAAAAAAAAAATTTTCTATAGAAAAATTTTTGATAAAAAAATTTTGTATAGAAAAATTTTTGATAAAAAAATTTTCTATAGAAAAATTTTTGATAAAAAAATTTTCTATAGAAAAATTTTTGATAAAAAAATTTTCTATAGAAAAATTTTTGATAAAAAAATTTTCTATAGAAAAATTTTTGATAAAAAAATTTTCTATAGAAAAATTTTTGATTAAAAAATTTTCTGTAGAAAAATTTGTCATAAAAAAATTTTCTATAGAAAAATTTTTGATAAAAAATTTTATATAGAAAAATTTTTGATAAAAAAATTGTATATAGAAAATTTTTTGATAAAAAAATTTTCTATAGAAAAATTTTTGATAAAATTATTTAACAAAATTGGGTAGAAAACTTTTTCTTTTTAAAACGTGAGAGCATTGAAAAAATACCTATTTTAGTTAAGAGTATAAAAAACGACTATTTTTATGTTCTGTTCTCTTTGCGCCTACCCGTGGTTATGATAAAGGTTGTGTACTTTAGCTTAAATTGTACACTTTGTTGCGTATGTGAATATGTACCGGACTTGGCTAAGTACAGTACGGTACCTTAAAATACAGTATTTTAGAACCTTTTCCTGAAAACAATTATTATTCATTAATATCTAGAATCTTAGAATTTCCAAAGGCGATTGTCAAAATATGGACTTTTTGCAGTAGAAGTACCATAGTTAGCCGCTAGCTTGTTAAGTTATATTATGGTATTGGTTTTAGTAACTTCTAAGTAAATAAGTAAGTATTCGATTTCGTTTGTGAAGAGTGAATTATTTACAACTTTTGCAAAATAACTACCACCCTAATATAAATACATACATATTTATATATTTAGTTGGCATTGAATTTAGCATTTAACATATGAATGATATTTGTTTTTAATATTTGAAAAGAATAATGCCAAGTTCAAGAAAATTTTGCTTCAAGGGAGACACTTAAAAATCACATAAATTTATGTTTGAAAACAATACAATAATAATAGCCTGCAATAGCATAAAGAAGAAAATATAAAATACTTAAAGAAAAAAAATTCGTTTATGTTCATAAACAAAAGAATAGAGATATTTAGGATATAAATAATAAAACAGAAGAAAATTAAAATAAATGTTTTTGAATGGTTTTTACCATAGCTGTACATTTCGATTATTTTTATATAAAATTTTGAAAAAAATTAAATTATTTTATTATTTAGTTTACTTACAAGGAATATAATTAAGTTAGAATTATTTAAGATTGTTTAAAATAAAATAACAATTTGCATGTGGTTTTCTGGATTTATTATGTTAAGTTATTATTTAAAATTATTACATTTCAAATACAAATTTTGAAATGAAATCAATATTTTTTTGTAAAAATTGAAATAATTTAAATTTGTATTCCTTTCAAAGAAATAAAATATTTCTTTATTTCATTTTATTGCTTGTAAATAAAATTTAAATTTCTTCAAAACTCCCAAAATTTTTTTATTTAAGAAAATTTAGCTTGAATAATTTTATTCACAACAAAATTTTTGGAATAATTTTAATTCAAACTAATTTTTTTGATTATTTCAAAATTTTCTGTGAACAGTAAAAATAAAATGTTTGGAGAATTTATTTCAAACAAGATTTTTTGACTATTGAAAATCGTCTACAGATTTTTTAAAATAAAAAAAAGATTAAAAAATTAGTGAAGACGATGGTTTTTAGTGTAATGATTATAATCATAATAATGTAAACGATCTAGTGTTTGAAGTGGGTAAGAAGATCGGACATAAATTTTAATTTACAAATATTTTAATTTTAGCGATTTAAGTATAGAAATAATTTTATCCTTCGTCATCATGGGTGGAAAGGGTATATTGGGTTTGTGCTGCATTTCTAATGCAATAAAATATAAGTCTTACATCTATCTTTAAGTACACCAATCAACTCAGAATCACATTCTAGGTGAATTAACCGATGTTCGTCCAGCCTGCTGACTAAATATCCAAGTAAATTTATTATAGTTATGGTGACCATATTTTCCAACGACCAACAAAACACATTTTTTATTATATTATATAACATTATATAATTTTGAATAGAGAGTGTATCTTTAGGGTGTCAACATTTTTGGTCTTAGGTATGAGCCTTAATTTTGATTCAATTTAAATTGAGGTTCATAGCTGATCACAGTTTTTTGATAAAACAAGTAAAAACAACAAGTGCCGGTAAAGACCGACCATATGATACCTTACACTAAGGTGAAACAAGATCCAAGTAAACAAACTTGTATGAACTTTTTTTATATTTTTTATTGCGCAATTGGTCAATAGGTCGATCACCGATTGCAACGAAATTTGGTGCAATGATTTTTATTTGTATAATAAATATTTCTTCGAAATTAAATACAAAATACACGAATTTGTGTCAAAATTTCTATTCCGGGAATTCAGACCAATGTGAGTTCTCCGAAATAATAGATCGATTTCAGCCAATTTCATTAAATTTTTTGCGACCTATATTTTGATTGCGAAAATTACGGAAGATCCCAATACTTTTTGGACAAAATCGTAATGTATTCCTTAATGTGAAATTAAAAAAAAACTACTTCATTTTGATACCCTTTACTACTAAGGTTGAATATGGATCAAAAGCTTTACAGATTTTTCTTAAAGCTTAAATACATACATATCACCCACCAGCTGGAGTGTTAAATCGACTCGAGATGGTGAAAAATATAAAAATTAGCACAGATATGTATCTTCGAATTTATTAAAATTTGTAACGTTATTGGTCCATATCATATAACCATAGATGTGACTATAGAATTATATTACTAATAGGATTATCTTACTCGCTTATACATAAGTTTGTAATGCATAGAAATATGTGTACATTGTAATCACGATATATTGACTAAAATTAGCATGGATCTTTGTTTTGGAACTAGGATTATCTATCGGATATAAGATGTATCGGCCAATTGAACACAACACCATGGTTTAACGAAATCAAGTTTTATACTAATGTATACCTAAGAAAAAAGTATCTTAGGATGTGGAACGTAGTTTTTTAATACGGAAACTAATTTTCGCTTGTATGTTTTTGTTATTATTATTTTTTGTTTTATTTTTCAAATCTCAAAATAAATAAATTTATTTATATTAAATGTTTGAAGATTCAAAAAATTCTACAATATTGTATGAAATAAATTTTATTCTTCATTTTTTGGTTTGAATAAAATTAATCAAGACAAAAAGTTTGAAATAAATAAAAAATTTTAATATTTTAAAAATTTTGTTTGAAATAAAATTGTTGGAAAAATATAAAATTTTTCAATATTTGAATAAAAAAATATCGAATATTATTCTTGCTAGTATTATTCAAATATATTAAATTTTGATATTTTTGTTTAGAATGAAGCATATTGAATTCAAAAATTTTCAAATAATTTTCTGAAAAATTTATTTCTATTAAGAATAACAATTTATACTTTAATTTAATTTCTTTTAGAAGGAATAAATCAAGCAAATAATTTAATTTAAAATTCATTAAATGGAATAACAATTATTCATATTAAGTAACAAATAATTGAAATAATTCAAAAAGTAGTTTTATTTTTTATTTTAATCACACTATACAGCTATGGTTTTTACACATTAAAATCATAATCTAAAGGACATCACTGCGTATGAGTGATAATGTCATTAAGACAGAATAATATATGGAACCCTAGAGCGTATGAGTAATAAAGAATAATGTTACACTAAATAAGGGAAAAGTATAAGATTTTTAATACTTTTGTTATAATATTTTATATCAATATATCAAATTTATAATAAAGGGTGGTTAAATTGTAAGGGCCGATGTTGAATGTGAACCACACCTAAACGCCAAGTTTTTTTCCGAATTTTATTTGGCATTTCTCTATTTCAGACTTACTTAATTTGAACCATGGAGAGATACACAACCCAACAACGTGTTAAAGTTATCCAGACTTATTATGAAAATGGGCGTTCAAATCAAAATGCATATTGTGCACTTCGTGATTTTTTTTTGGTCAATTTGATCGTCCAAATGTGCGTACAATCGCAAAAATCGTGGAAAAATTCGAGCAAACCGGGTCTGTAGAAGATGTGAGAACACCAGTGCATGCTCGTACAGCTCGTACTGCAGAAAATATTGCTGCTGTTCGTGATAGTGTGGCTGAAGAGCCGTCCACCTCAACTCGTCGTCGTGCCCAATAATTGCACCTCTCACGCTCGTCGTTGATGAACATTATGCATAAAGACTTGCATTTACACGCTTACAAGGTGCAATTAGCTCAAGAACTAAAGCCTCTTGACCATTCAAAACGTCGTGAATAGGCAGAATGGTGGCAAGAAATGGCAACAATGAATGATCAATTTTCGAAGAAAATCATCTTCACTGATGAGGGACATTTTCACCTCAGTGGATTCGTCAATAAACAGAATTGCCGCATATGGGCGAATGAGAATCCAAGAGTGATTATCGAAAAACCAATGCACCCACAAAGAGTGACTGTTTGGTGCGGTTTATGGGCTAGCGGCATCATCGGGCAGTATTTTTCCAAAATGAGGCCGGTCAGGCAGTTACTGTGAATGGTGTTCGCTATCGTGAGATGATAACGAACTTTTTATGGCCCGAATTGGAAGATATGGATGTGGACGATATGTGGTTTCAGCAGGACGGTGCCACTTGCCACACAGCTAACGAAACAATGGCTCTTTTGCGCAACAAATTCAATGGCAGTGTTAACTCGCGTAATGGCGATGTCAATTGGTCGCCAAGATCATGTGATTTGACACAGTTGGACTTTTTTCTTTGGGGTTATTTGAAAGAAAAGGTGTACGTCGATAAGCCAGCAACAATTCAAGAGCTAAAGGATGAGATAATTCGGCACATTAACGGCATAGAACCTCCATTATGCCTCAGGGTCATCGAAAATTTGGACCATCGGATGGAGGTGTGCCGCCGTGGTCGCGGCGCCCATTTGGCCGATATTTTGTTCCATACATAATTGAGTAATACCAATATATCACAATAAAATAAAATTACAATAATTTCCTAAATAGTTTGTGTTTCATTCAAAATCAACATCGGCCCTTGAAATTTAACCACCCGATATTTCAATAATTGATCACATGTTTTTGATTTGAAATAGTTTTATAAATTACTAAAATTTATTAAATCTTTAAATTTAAAATACTCTTTATTAATTTAAAATTGTATGTCTTAATTCATTTATAAATTTAGTACCGTCTGTAAGTTCCTCATTTTCATTTCCAATAAAAAGGATTAGTTAAAAGAAACTAACTTTGATTTTTTGCACAAGAAAAGACAAAATTACCAAAAGCAAATTACTTAAAATACTTCAGAACTTCTATTTATACTCGTTATATGGGCAAATCCTTTCGTGACGGACGATACATTTGTATGGATTTTGTTGCACTTAAATGTACCCCATTGCCGTTCTACACTAGATATCTTTACATAGATTTCGGAGAATATTAGCCAATCGATTGTGCTATCGAACAATATTTGTTAATTTATATACTTCTTTGGGAGGAAAAAGATATTCGCCTTTAAAGTGCTGTGACGGACGCTACCAAAAATGGAAGTGACTTTTTTCAACACGTGTTTCTGTGATTTTCATCAAATCGGTCATAGTAATAAAAAAATTGTAAATATATTAAAGATAGAGAAAAATCAGAGGATTACAAAACAACTTTTATCAAATATTTTAAAGTTCCCAGTTTCACCAAAAATCCATAAAAGAACTGTTGCGGACGCTATGTGACTGACGATACAGTTTTTACTTGAATGTTTTTTATTAGGAAAAACTTCATATTGCATATTTTTTTTAAGGATTCGTTAATCAGTGAAAATAATGGTTTTATTTGTTCCCCAATTTCATCTCCTTCCTTTTTATGTTCGCGGTTAAAATGCGATTTTTTTGGAACAATTTAATATTTCACAAAACGGCTACATTCATAAATTTATTTAAAGTTTTTCACTTTTAACATCTTATTTTTCGTCCCAAAAATGCTGCGGCTAGCTGTTAGAGTGTCCCAAAAATAAACAAAAAATCAAATTTCAAAAGCATCAAAATTGCCCCACTGTATATTTTTTAACACCTAATATATTAAATTTAATCTATGGATATAGACAGTGTTATTGCTTTATGAATAAGACAGACGTGTGTTCGTAAATATTGTATTTAATAAATATTATTTTGTAAAAAATATATACTGTGACGGACGTTACACACTTTCCTATAAATATTATTCTATAAAATGCTATCTATATATTTTTAACCTTATATAAAGCATACTATAATTCCTCTTTGTGCACCAAGTTCAATTGGAGAAAAAAGAAAACTTGCACTAGTCACAATAAAAAACCTTTATTTCTGTGACGGACGCTACACAGTGTGAGCCCTTTTTTAATTGACCTTATTTATATCAGTACAATAACTTTTGATGGGGTCTTTTACATCTAATTGTATACAATTAAGCAGACTTTGAGCCCATACTGAAATTTGATACCTAAATGGGTGGTTTTGTGATTTTTATGAATTTTTAAAAAACCTATTATTTTAAAAAATGTAAAAAAATCGAGAAGGGTGGAAATAAACATCTGCCACTAACGAAGAGATTAATCAAAAATTGTATTCAATATATTCTAAAGGATCAATATATGGTAAATTTTTTCATAAACACAAACACGTGATTTTGACAGTTTTAAAATTTTGTCCTTGGTTTAATGTTTTTCGGATTTGCCCATATACGAGTATAAACAATACTTTTAGTTATGGGTGAGATAGCATTTGCCAAAGACTAGAAATAAGTAGTTAAAGGCACTGGTAATGGCAGTAGCCTTGGTTACTAACAAAAAGCTTTGCTTTCAACTTCAAATGGCAAAGTTTCTCGTTTACATACAGACAAATATACACGTTCTAATGTATTTGAATCAGTATTTTTAACGTATTTTACGTAGCCGCAAGTAAAACAAACTTTTCTTACTGACGTTTGCAATTAGTTTCATTTTTTCTACAGAACATAAATTACAGTTAACAGTATAAAATTTATGAGTGGTTAAAACTGATTGTTTAAACCAAAAAAATAAATGGAAAAAAATAATGAAGAAATGGTAAAAACTTAAGATAAAGTAAAAGGATTTGTCATTTAAATTAGAAGGCAAGTGCAATTGTATTGGAACATATGTAAATTATGGAGAAAGATAAGGAAAATTGCATTGTAGTATAAAAAATTGATATAAGAGGATTTTTGATATGAGGATCTGAAATATTGCAATTTTTGCAAAAACATCAACATCAAAAAGAATGGGGGGTATATTGAGATTGTCATTCCGTTTGTAATTTCCTTAATATTAGCTCAAAATAGAAGTATATTCTAAATTCTTATGAAAATCGAAGACGATTGAGCGATGTCCTTCTGTCTGTCTGTCTGTCTGTCTGTCTGTCTGTCTGTCTGTCTATCTGTCTGTCTGTCTGTCTGTCTGTCTGTCTGTCTGTCTGTCTGTCTGTCTGTCTGTCTGTCTGTCTGTCTGTCTATCTGTCTGTCTGTCTGTCTGTCTGTCTGTCTGTCTGTCTGTCTGTCTGTCTGTCTGTCTATCTATCTGTCTGTCTGTCTGTCTGTCTGTCTGTCTGTCTGTCTGTCTGTCTGTCTGTCTGTCTGTCTGTCTGTTTATCTGTCTGTCTGTCTGTCTGTCTGTCTGTCTGTCTGTCTGTCTGTCTGTCTGTCTGTCTGTCTGTCTGTCTGTCTGTCTGTCTGTCTGTCTGTCTGTCTGTCTGTCTGTCTGTCTGTCTGTCTGTCTGTCTGTCTGTCTGTCTGTCTATCTATCTATCTGTCTGTCTGTCTGTCTGTCTGTCTGTCTGTCTGTCTGTCTGTCTGTCTGTCTGTCTGTCTGTCTGTCTGTCTGTCTGTCTATCTATCTATCTGTCTGTCTGTCTGTCTGTCTGTCTGTCTGTCTGTCTGTCTGTCTGTCTGTCTGTCTGTTTATCTGTCTGTCTGTCTGTCTGTCTGTCTGTCTGTCTGTCTGTCTGTCTCTCTGTCTGTCTGTCTGTCTGTCTGTCTGTCTGTCTGTCTGTCTGTCTGTCTGTCTATCTATCTATCTGTCTGTCTGTCTGTCTGTCTGTCTGTCCGTATGTCCGTATGTCTGTCTATCTGTCTGTTGTCGGTACGATAAAACCTTAAGGAAAGGATATAGGTCACTAAAATTTAGCATAAATATTCTTCATTTCTTGGAAAATTTTTCTATTTAAATGGGGCAAAATCGGTTCACATTTGACAATAGCTCCCGTATAACCTTGTCTAGGCCAATCGCTTATTTGCCAATAAATGACAAATTATAATAGCTATGATAATAAAATTTGATACGAAGAACTTTTACATAAGCACTAGGCAGCATGTAAAATCGGTTCACATTTAACCTTAGCTATGATACAAAAAACTTAAGGAAACAGCCTAAATTCCATCTCAAATACACTTAAATGCCAATAAATGATAAACTGTAACAGCTTTGGCCACTATATTTAGCACAAGGAAGTCTGATGTGAATGCCAGCGAGTGTGCAAAGTTTTATCACAATTGGTCACCATTTGACCATAGCTCCCATATAAAAAACACAAATATAAAAAAGGGGGGTTTATGTCCGCCTGTCCGTCAGATAAAACCGCGATAGCGCCTTAACGAAAAGAGCTAGAGGAACAAAATTTTACAAAAGTATTTTCGTTATTTTGAAAAAGTTGTGTATTGAAAATGGACGAAATCGGTTCACATTCAGTTTGAGCTTCCATAGAGCTCCCGATCCGGGAAACACATTAATGTCCGTCTGTCCGTCAGATAAAACCGCGAAAGCGTCTTGACGAAAAAAGAGCCAGAGAAACAAAATTTTACAAAAGTATTTTCGTTATTTTGAAAAAGTTGTGTATTAAAAATGGACGAAATCGGTTCACATTTAGTTAGAGCTCCCATATAACCCCGATCCGAGAAACATATTAATGCTGATAAATTGAATAAGATCTTAATAGCTATGACGACTAAATTTTGAATAGAGAAGTTTTATGCAACTATTGGTTAGTATATCAAATTTTATAGAAATCAGTCCATATTTGACCATAGCTTTCACAGTTAAAAGATATTAAGTTTTAAACTATGCGAGCTATGGGCAATAAATATTGCACAAATAAACTTTAAATACCAGCCAGTATATAAAATTTTGTGACAATCGGTCAACATTTGGCTATAGTTCTTAAATATATAACATCTCCTTTTTATATCTACAATCAAAAAGATTTGGAAGTACATTTAGTATATTCAAACTGCAGATACTTTTAAATGTTGAACTATACTAACTACACTACTGCAACCGAATTAAGTCCAAATGTTTTACCAACAATACCACATTTGGTCAACATTTTGAACTAGCTGCACTTTCGTACAACTTGATGGTGGGTATATAAGATTTGGCACAGCCGAATAAAATACCCTTACTTGTTCACTTTAATGTATTAAAAAAAATATTCTCAAACAAGCGCTAGACCGTCTAGTGCAAAGATTGTCAGTCCATACCACCAGGAGCCGAAGACTTTTTGAAGTATTCATAAATATCTCGATCATTAATGAAACTCGTGAAAATAAGTCTTAAAATCATTCAGTTGAGATTTGGATGTTAACAAACTCGGTCGGTGCCGCCTTATTAGAGAAAATACATAAACAAAATATGCAAGAAACAAAATCAAAATCCAATTTAGAGCAACAAATGTATTTATCGATTTGTCGTTCATAAACATCGATCTTTTGTCAGACAATACATCGGCGATACATTGGAAACATACAGAAACAGTTTTCCAATAAATTTGTTGACGGACAGATAGTTCTTACAAAAATGAATTACAGAAACACTTGGGTGAAAATAATGACATTTTGTTTCAATTGAACTAGTTTTTTTTTTTTTTAATTTTCGTTGTTCCACTCGAATAATTTATCGATGCGAGAGTTACAGAAACTAGGCACAGATGTACAGACATATTCCCTACTACCAGTAACAAGTGAAGCTATTCAGATTTGGGAGGATATAAAATCTTTGTTTTCCAAACTTTCAACGACCTCAATACTTTATCTACCCATCATTGCCACTGCTGTGCCAAGCGAGCGTTAATTTTTGGGAGCTGGAACCACCGTTACTCAGGAGAGAAATAAACTTCTGGGAACTAGATTATCAAAACTTCCTTTCCTTAATTCTATATAAAAACAAGTAAGAAAGTGCTATAGTCGGTCAAGCCCGACCATACGATACCCTTCACCACTAAGGTCAAAGGTGTTATTATTCCCGTATAAAGACAAATATTTGCTAAATTTTGTCATCATACAAACATATTCTCAAAACTTATACATTTAGGCTGTTTCTGCCATTTGGACTTATATGAGAGCTAGGGTCAAATGTGGACTGATTATTATGAAATTTGTCAAATTGATTACAGTTGCTACAAAAATTATGTATGCAAAAAATAAACTTAAATTGTCATTATCTTCGGATTTACAAGCGTTTTAGTGAATTTTGTCTCATTTATTGCGTTTTGAGAAAAGAATTTGTATGGGAGCTATAGTCAAATGTGGACCGATTTCAACGAAATTTTGTACAGTGATTTAAGTTAACATAAGCAGTACTTGTTTCAAATTCCATGAAAAAATATTAATTTTTGGGGCCAATATATCAATTCCGGGAAGTGGGACCTATGGGAGGTACCATAAATAATGGACCGATTTTGACGAATTTCAATAGTCCTATTATCGAAAAAATGATCTGTGCCAAATTTCATCAGATTATCTTTAGAATTGCGACCTGTAGCTTGATTACAAGGTTTACATGGGGGTCCAGCCAGCCAGCCCGACGGACGGACATCGATAAATCGACTCAGAAAGTGATTCTAAGCCTATTGGTATACTAAAAGATGGGTCTAACCCTTTCCACCTATGGTGGTGAAGGGTATAATTATTGGATAGTAATCAAAATAAATAAAATTTATATCTATAAAATTTTTGATAAAAATATTTTTCAAAAACGGGTTTTTTAAAAATTTTGGGACATCAAACATTTAATTTTGGGACATCAAACTGCAAAGTATTGCACTAAGATCCCACTTTATTACAATTATTGTAATAAAAATTTATTTGAAAAATATTTTTATGTAGTAAATTTTTGATAAATATATTTTTCTATAGAAAAATGTTTGACAAAAAAATGTTTTTAGAAAAATTTTTGATAAAAAAAATTTATAGAAAAATTTTTAACAAAAAAAAAATTTATAGAAAATTTTTTGACAAAATAAAAATTTATAGAAAAATTTTTGGTAAGAAAAAATTTTTCATAAAAAAAATTTTTAGAAAAATTTTTGTTAAAAAAAATTTTATAGAAAATTTGTGATAAAAATATTAAAAAAAAGGAAAAGAACTACACATTGAAAAAATACCAATTTTTGTTAAAGGTACAAAAAACAGCAATTCTGCTGACGAGTTTTAGTTCTGTACTCTTTGTGCCTGCCACTGATCTAGAGTATGCGAAGGTGCTAATTGGGGGCAACAGGTAAGTCAACTCTATGGAATCGCTGTTGGTTTATCGATATTAATATTGCACAGTGGGCCTGAAAATAGAATGGAAATATTTCTGTAACTTTTAAGCCGTTATGCGGATGTTATCAAAATTCTATTGGATACAGCAGAAGTGTTGGGGAGTTTAAGTTTTGAACCTAAAAAGCCCACATTGACCCCCAAAGTAGGGCACCTCGGACTCATAAATCACTTAAAACTATATATAGTTGTCATTTCCCGATTTGAAAAATCATACAATATAACAAATATAGGTCAAGATCTACAAAAAACATTGCTACATGCCTATGCTATCTCCTACGGTTTAAAAGATATTAAGCTAAAGCTATAAAAACTTAAGCTTACCAAAACTTCTGCTATATCAAAATAAAATTTTGTTAAAATCCGTCCAATTATTACACTGTTGGGCACTTTTTTGTTGCACGGTGTTATTAATCGGATTAATGCTTTAAGTCCGTTATTTCGTTTTTTCTTAGTAGGGTTAATATTTTGTATAAATAGTCCTTGATATATTTTCCTCTATAACAACTAACATATTATTCAATATAATTCTTATTATGGTAAATGTTGGCGATTTAACAAAGTTCTAAAGAATTTTGTTAAACTGGCTTATAATTAAATTTTCCATTTCACCAAAAAACTGTATTTCATAAAATTTTTCAGAAAATTTAACCAATTTCTAAAATATCCTTTAATTTAATATCGACAATCTCTCCTCTTGCGTCAATTATGCAAATAAAGTATTCACATTTAAATAAAGATTGAAAGATAAGCCGCTCCTTCACTATTTACTCCCTTAAGTGGAACAAAAGACTAACGCAAATACCAACAAAATAAGCCCCAAAAATACTCACACAAACAGGCGACATATTGAAAGGATTTTAACACTTTTGTTAACAGACAATTGATAAAAATCACTTCAAAGTATTAACAAAAAAAAAAGGATTTCTTGTCTGAGCAAAAATATTTGTTTAATATTGAACCGTTAACAGTTGTAGGAGTTAACAGATAAAAAGGCTTATAATGAAATTTTATTTTGGATTTATTTAGAAAACTAAATAATACTTCGAGCACAAAGGCAGGTGTTGTTCCTTATTTCTGGAGTTTATTGTTATTACAAAATGTGCTTTTTATTTTAAGTTATGGTAGATGGGAAGAAAGGCTATATTTTTGTTATTAGAAAGGAATATTCAATTTATTTAATACAATTATAAGTTTAATATAATTTAAATGGATTAAACATTAAATTTACTTTTTACTTCTACCCTGCTATGTTAGGTTTGTGCTGATGTTTGTAAGGCATAGCCCGACACCTACTACAGACGAGACTTGGTCTGTTCAAAAAAATATAGTCAACTTTTCTATAGAAAACTCAACCTATCGTCAACTTATCTATAGAAAACTCAACCTATCATCAACTTATCTATAGAAAACTCAACCTATCGTCAACTTTTCTATAGAAAACTCAACCTATCGTCAACTTTTCTATAGAAAACTCAACCTATCGTCAACTTTTCTATAGAAAACTCAACCTATCGTCAACTTATCTATAGAAAACTCAACCTATCGTCAACTTTTCTATAGAAAACTCAACCTATCGTCAACTTTTCTATAGAAAACTCAACCTATCGTCAACTTATCTATAGAAAACTCAACCTATCGTCAACTTTTCTATAGAAAACTCAACCTATCGTCAACTTTTCTATAGAAAACTCAACCTATCGTCAACTTTTCTATAGAAAACTCAACCTATCGTCAACTTTTCTATAGAAAACTCAACCTATCGTCAACTTTTTTATAGAAAACTCAACCTATCGTCAACTTTTCTATAGAAAACTCAACCTATCGTCAACTTTTCTATAGAAAACTCAACCTATCGTCAACTTTTCTATAGAAAACTCAACATATCGTCAACTTTTCTATAGAAAACTCAACCTATCGTCAACTTTTCTATAGAAAACTCAACCTATCGTCAACTTTTCTACAGAAAACTCAACCTATCGTCAACTTTTCTATAGAAAACTGAACCTATCGTCAACTTTTCTATACAAAACTTACCCTATCATCAACTTTTCTATAGAAGACTTTGTCTATCGTCAACTTTTCTATAGAAAACTTACCCTATTGTCAACTTTTCTATGGAAAACTTACCATGTCGTCAACTTTTCTATAGAAAACTTACCCTATCGTCAACTTTTCTATAGAAATCTTACCCTATCGTCAATTTTTCTATAAAAAACTCAACAATATATACAATATTTTTATATAGAAAATTTAACCTATTGTCAACTTTTCTATAGAAATTTCAACATACCGTCAACCTTTCTATAGAAAACTCAAGAACACGTCAACTTTTCTTTAGAACACTTAACCTTTCATCAACTTTTGTATAGAAAACTTAAACTGTTGTCAACTTTTCTGTAGAAAACTTAGCCCATCGTCAACTTGTCTATAGAAAACTTAACCTATAGTCAACTTTTCTACAGAAAACTCAACCTATCATCAACGTTTCTATAGAAAACTCAACCTATCGTCAACTTTTTTATGCAAAACCCAACCTATCGTCAAATTTGTACAAAAAACTTACCCTATAGTCAAATTTTCTGTATAAAACTTCACCTGTCGTTAACTTTTTTATAGAAATTTCAACATACCGTCAACTTTTCTATAGAAAACTCAACCTATAGTCAACTTTTCTGTAGAAAACTTAACCTATCGTCAACTTTTCTACAGAAGACTCATCATATCGCCAACTTTTCTATAGAACACTCAATCTATCGTCAACTTTTCTATAGAAATCTCAACCTATAGTCAACTTTTCTATAGAAAACTCAACCTATCGTCAACTTTTCTATAGCAAACTCAGCCTTTCGTCAACTATTCTATAGAAAACTCAACCAACCGCCAACTTTTCTATACAAAACCCAACCTATCGCCAACTTTTCTATATAAAACCCAACCTACCGTCAACTTTTCTAAAGAAAACTCAACCTATCTTCGATACTAATGTAAACAGACTTACAGTTTAGAAGCTACAGATTTACAGACACTATTTTTATTTTCAAACCACTGTGCGACGCCTTTAAACAAGTTAGATTTATTATTTAATCAGAACATTTTATTTTACAAAATATGATTGCAATTTATATAAAATTTAATACTTTTAATTTAAGTTGTTTCTTCCTCATTCATCAACACATTTACTAGTAATTAAATCCCTCTTTTAAAGATAAATTTATTAAAAAAAAAAAAATTCACAGAAATTAAATAAAAATCGTTCCAGAGAGAGAAATATAAAAAAAAGAAAAATTTACATAATTATACCATTCAACGGTTATACTAGAATTCTGACATATAAATACATAGAATCCAAAATAGTTAAAATTATTTTATATTCTTATGAATTCATATGAGGAAAAAGTGTTGTTGGCTGAACTTTCCCATACGACTTTTTCTGTACCGAAATATGTAGGAGGAAGTATGTGAATGTAAACTGAATTTTTTATGATTTTTTTTTCTATTTTTTGGATACAATACAACAAAAAAGTAGAAATTAGTAAAAGTTTTCAATGTTCATCTACATAAACAAATATCTGTGCCACATATGAATACAAAACAGTTTTAAAGGGAGAGCAGTATGTAATATTCAATGGCATAGAGTGACTGATAAATGTTCAAACAAGATTGTAAAGGGCAATTCAAGAGGTATTTTTTTAGCAGCAACAATACAAAACAAATTCTACTGTAATAAAAGTATTCAACCATAATCTCTTCTAAAGAAAACCCAATCTACAATCGACTTTTCTACAGAAAACTAAACCTACCATAAACTTTTTTTCTTAAAAACTCAACCTATCATCAACTTTTCAATACAAAACACAACCTATCGTCAATTTTTCTATAGAACATTCAAAATAACGTCAAATTTTCTGTAGAAAACTAAAACTATCGTCAAGTTTTCTTTAGAAAACTAAAACTATCGTCAAGTTTTCTATAGAAAACTTAACTTATCCTCAAGTTTTCTATAGAAAAGTTGACCCTATCGTCAACTTTTCTGTAGAAAACTTACCCTATCGTCAACTTTTCTATAGAAAACTTACCCTATCGTCAACTTTTCTATAGAAAACTTACCCTATCGTCAACTTTTCTATAGAAAACTTACCCCATCGTCAACTTTTCTATAGAAAACATACCCTATCATCAACTTTTCTATAGAAGACTTTGCCTATCGTCAACTTTTCTATAGAAAACTTACCCTATCGTCAACTTTTCTGTAGAAAACTTATCCTATCGTCAACTTTTCTACAGAAAACTTACCCTATCGGCAACTTTTCTATAGAAAACTTACCCTATCGTCAACTTTTCTATAGAAAACTTACAATATCGGCAACTGTTCTATAGAAAACTTAACCTATCGTCAACTTTTCTATACAAAACTTACTTTTCTATAGCAAACTTACCCTATCATCAACCTTTCTATAGAAAACTTACCCCATCGTCAACTTTTCTATATAAAACTTACCCTTTCGTCAACTTTTTTTTACAATACTTACCCTGTCGTCAACTCTTCTATAGAAAACTTACCCTTTCGTAAACTTTTCTATAGAAAACTTACCCTATCGTCAATGTTTCTATGGAAAACTTATTATTTATGTAAGAACAATATCCTTGTACACTATAAACTAAGCTATAAAATTTAACTACATATACATATGAATTCATATCTATATACATATGAACGTGTAGTTTTCCTTTCATCCTTTTGTTCTCCTATAATTGTTTTTTTTTCTCGTTCTTTTATTTTTGGTGTTTTATTGAAAATTTATAGTAAAAAAACGTATTTGTTTTTTCGGTTTTAACTTAAGCTTAAAGGCAACTAATCTGCATATTTTCACTATATATTTTAAGGCAGATAATTTTCTTTAAATGAATATGCTTCGATATCTGGGTTGTTTTATAGGTTTTTCTATGTAAATATTTGATATTCCTTTTCCATTCCCATCCATATGCAAATGGGTATATGGGGTCATTTGTGAATGTATATTGAAGTGCTTTAATATATTGTAACACTTAACAAATAATATACATAAGGAATTGTCCACTGATTACTAGTTTGGTCCAGAATAAAAATACTAAAATATAATTTTTCTATCTAAAATTTTATGAAATAAAACTAATTTATATTGTTTGGAATATAAGTGGCTTCCAAAATATATAATACAAATATTTAGCAGATTTTTGCCATTTTCTAATTTTTAAAAATAGTATTCCTATCATCAACATTTCTGTAGAAAAGTCTTACTATCGTCAACTTTTCTATAGAAAAGTCTTCCTATCGTCAACTTTTCTATAGAAAAGTCTTCCTATCGTCAACTTTTCTATAGAAAAGTCTTCCTATCGTCAACTTTTCTATAGAAAAGTCTTCCTATCGTCAACTTTTCTATAGAAAAGTCTTCCTATCGTCAACTTTTCTATAGAAAAGTCTTCCTATCGTCAACTTTTCTATAGAAAAGTCTTCCTATCGTCAACTTTTCTATAGAAAAGTCTTCCTATCGTCAACTTTTCTATAGAAAAGTCTTCCTATCGTCAACTTTTCTATAGAAAAGTCTTCCTATCGTCAACTTTTCTATAGAAAAGTCTTCCTATCGTCAACTTTTCTATAGAAAAGTCTTCCTATCGTCAACTTTTCTATAGAAAAGTCTTCCTATCGTCAACTTTTCTATAGAAAAGTCTTCCTATCGTCAACTTTTCTATAGAAAAGTCTTCCTATCGTCAACTTTTCTATAGAAAAGTCTTCCTATCGTCAACTTTTCTATAGAAAAGTCTTCCTATCGTCAACTTTTCTATAGAAAAGTCTTCCTATCGTCAACTTTTCTATAGAAAAGTCTTCCTATCGTCAACTTTTCTATAGAAATTTTTTCCTATCATATAAAACTCTTGTTTTAGTAAAATATCAATATATTTATTTAGGATGCTTGTGAGTTTTTTTTTTGCTTAATTTTCAGCAATTATTTTTTTAGGTATTTAGGTCTTTTTTATCTTCTTCTTTGGCTCCCAACTGTTCTTCGGGTGTGTGGGGCCAAAATAACGGTTTTCCTTGACAAGGTATTAATTGTGATACCTCTTTTCTTACTTCAATAAATTCCTCAAGTGTCATATTGTCATATTTTATGCACTGGAGACGTTTTATTTCATTTCGAAGTATTTCAAGTCGTTCTTCTATCATATCGACGTATTCCTTTACTTCTGCGGCAACTTTTGGCTTCAATTCATCCACTTCGATAAAGTATTTGGAGTGATCTAAACACGTGTGACGTGATGCAAAGGCATGATTAATTTCTTCGTAGCTAACTTTAAATTCATCCACTAGATTACGATGACTCTGGCGAACATTATTGCGATAGTAGTCCCAATCAATTATTGGCAGTTTATCGGGATAACTATTTACTCTACTATTAGAAACTCTTATAAATTAGATTTTGGTACATTTAATGTATGTTTAATTTTACCTTTGATATTCATTACATTTTTTCAAAAACGCATCGAAGGCCTTTATTTGATTTGGTGGCACACGTTTTACAAGTTCCGCTAAATAAGAAGTGGCTTTTTTAGCTAACATGAATGATTCTTAAAAAATATATTGGGATATTTTATTTTGAAAAATTATTTATTTCAAAATATGTATGTTCTTATATTTTTTATTCAGAGTTTACTATAAAAATTTATGTGCCAATATCACTCAGTATTATATACCATGGCAAAAAAATTGTAAGGTATAACCGTTCTCTCTTACAAAAAAAAATTTTGAAGTAAATGCGAAATATTTGAAATATGTTTTTTGTAAACAATTATAAAAGTCGTTGCCACATGTGAGAAATGGAAATATTATTATCAGGATATTTTGAACGTATAATGTGTAATGTGTTGTAAACATTTCGTTAAAACTTATTTTATAAAGTTTAGCGGATCCTGCACAGGAAAAAAAATATATTTAAAGTATTTTTATGTTTGTTCCCGTACTCTAACGAAACTACCCAAAACAGTCCGACGTTGTCAGAAATTACTCAAAAAACAACAATTTGTATTGAAAAATTTGTACGGGAACACGTTTGAGTTAGTTTGGGTTGTTTCGTTAAAGTACGGGAACAAACATTTTGTGTAACATATTTTTTTATAATTTATGTTACAGTTTCTTCAGCTTCTTTTTGGGATTGAAAATTTTATTTTCACCAACATTTTATTTAAAAAACGTATCTTCAAATATGTTCTTATATGTAGATAGATTTTGGTGTGATCTTTTATAGTATGAGAATTATGGGCTTTTTAAATTTCAAAAATTTTACGGCATAACTTTAGAAGTTTATATCCGATATAAACTGGTATATCAAACAAAAGCTACTGAAAGTATCATTCAAATGATATATTATACATTCTTCCGATTTATAAAGATTAAGAGCTCATATACTCAAAACTTATTTTTACAACCGACTTTGATTATAAAAATGAGCATATCTTAAAATAATATAGATATAAGTATGGTCTTTTATATATATAATGAATTTTATACATGATATACTGGGCTTTTATATAACATAAACTACTTAGCTCTAGCATATGTAGCGTGTTAGTTATGACAGCGTAAAATTTTACTTTTATTGAGTTAGAGTTATATATCTATAACGGTAGTCGTGTGGCTATGTCGACGCTTAAAAAAATGATTTCTATTTGAATGAATGTATTCTAATTTTAACAGGTTGTAGCCCGTAGCCTGCAGTCGTGATTGTGTTTATAGTATAATTGCAAACAGAAACTGGGATTTTCAAAAGTAGTATGGTAGCATAATTTGAGAAAAGAAAATAATAATTCGATCAAACGTCAGAAAGTTAATATGGCTGACAAAAGAGAGAACGGTTATACCTTACTAATTTCTTTTATCATGTTTTCAGGTATTCTGTCGTTTCATGGTATTATAGTAATTTATATATGCCTTAACACGAAGAAATAATGCAATTATGCAAGTGAAAAAAAATATTTTTTAACAATATTTTTTGATTTTTTTACCCGCGATTTTCGCGAAATTTGACAAAATGCGAGTCTTAGTGAAATTCTGCTGCCTTGACTTATGGACAAATTTAATTTAAAAGAATTTTTTATTTAAATATAAGTTTTAATAGGTGCATATATTTCTATGATATAAAATTCTTATTTGGTCCATAAAATCGGTAATCCTTATAATATTTTAGTGCGCTTCAAATCCAAGGTAAAGCTTTATTAAAAAATAGTTTCAAGTCCTTTCCTAAGCAATTTTGAGCTAAATTCGCTACGTGCTTCATTGAAATGCTTTTAGATAAAACCTTCGCGTTCGTAGTTAATAAAAAGATTTTTGACAAATTTTTGATGCAAATCGGTTATAAATGACATCGCGTTCATGCCTTATGTGACTTTGTCTCAGTTTGCAATCTAAAACCATTTAAACCAATATGCACTTTTTTGCACGATTTTCAAAATCTTCATAAAATTTTAGCAAACAATGATTTTTAGGTGCGCTTTTGCTTTTAGGTGCTAAATAGCAAAAAACTCGGTTTACGCGGTAGTTTGGAAATTTTCATTCATATTTGCGAGTGTGCTCCACGAAAAACCGGTATTTTGAAAAATTTACGCTAAAAAACTCCTCATTTACACCTGTCGTATATTTTACCTATATAGAGCACATTAACGAGATATATCAAACGATGCGAAATTGAAAGATCTACAAATCGTTATTCACTTTTTTAAAATTCTTTAAAGCGGCCAAAAAATATGCGAAAAAAATTAAAAAGTGGCGAAAACGAGCTTCAAATTTTAGCAGCCATTAACTAGTATTAGAAGTGACAAAATTAAATTTTAAAAGGAAGTGAATTTATCCTCTAAGTGTGGTGTATATTTCGTAGAACAAAGACTTGGGTCTAAATGTTAAAACTAATGCAGAAGAAGACGAAATATGAAGAAAAACTTGAATGCTTCAATCGATTTTTTAACGTTTTTTTTTAATTGGCATGCCAATTACGCTTAGAAGCGCAAATTTGCGCAACTAAGATATCATGTTCAGTATACAGAAGTTTTTGCGAGTTCAAGATCTGTAATTGAATTGTTCGTACTACTAAGGATACAGAAATTATTCGAGTTGAAAGTCGGTTTCAAAGGAATAAAAACTGTTTGATTTTTACCCATATACATAGATTTCAAATACCCAAGTAGGTTTACCTTTCATGGGTTTACCGAAATTTAAAACAAGTTTTATTGTGATATTGTAAACTCAAACGTAGCTCTGTCGCCAGTGGTTTCCATTAGATCGTTACATATCAAAAAGTCGATACAGTTTTTCATGTACATATTGAGCAATTTAGAAATGTCAATTTTGAGTAGTACATTAGGGTGACAATTTTTTTGTATGAAAGAAAATGTTTTTCGAATTTTATAACTTTAACAACGGAATATTTTAACACTAGATCTAAAAGTTTAGTTCTGAAAATTTGAGCCAAATGGGACAACGTTGTATGGGCGCGCATCGGGTCCAAAGTTTAAGACTACATTTGTATGGTAAAAATGGGTTTGACAAATTTCAACCAAAAATAAACAATTTTTACAAGAAGAAATAATGTTCAAGATATCGACCTATTTTTTTTTTAGTTTTATTCTCCCATTTGTCTGTTTTAACACATTTGCGAGTAAATTTTAAATTTGTAATATTTGTGGAACAAAATTTTCGAAAAATTAAAAAATGATTTTAGAAACCGACCTGAGAAAAATATACCATTTTCCAGTATGGAAAAAAAACTAAATAAATTCAATTATAAAGGGTGGTTGTATTGTAAGGGCCGATGTTGAACGTGAACCACACCTAAACGCTAAGTTTTTTTCCGAACTTTATTTGACATTTCTCTATTTCAGACTTATTAAATTTGAACCATGGAGAGATACGCAATTTAACAACGTGTTAAAGTTATCCAGACTTATTATGAAAATAGGCGTTCAAATCAAAATGCATATCGTGCAAATGTGCGTACAATCGCAAAAATCGTGAAAAAAATTCGAGCAAAAGGGTCTACAGAAGATGTGAGTACACCAGTGCATGCTCGTACAGCTCGTACTGCAGAAAATATTGCTGCTGTTCGCGATAGTGTGGCTGAAGAGCCGTCCACCTCAACTCGTTGTCGTGCCCAGCAATTGCACCTCTCACGCTCGTCGTTGATGAACATTATGCATTTACACGCTTACAAGGTGCAATTGGCTCAAGAACTAAAGCCTCTTGACCATTCCAAACATCGGGAATGGGCAGAATGGTGGCAAGAAATGGCAACAGTGGATGATCAATTTTCGCAGAAAATCATCACCTCAGTATATCCGTTAATAAACAGAATTGCCGCATTTAGGCGAGTGAGAACCTAAGAGTGATTGTCGAAAAACCAATGCACCCACAAAGAGTGACTGTTTGGTGCGATTTTTGGGCTGGCGGCATCATCGGGCAGTATTTTTTCCAAAATGAGGGCGGTCAGGCAGTTACTGTAAATGGTGTTCGCTATCGTGAGATGATAACGAACTTTTTATGACCCGAAATGGAAGATATGGATGTGGACGATATGTGGTTTCAGCAGGACGGTTCCACTTGCCACACAGCTAACGAAACAATGGCTCTTTTGCGCAACAAATTCAATGGCCGTGTTATCTCACTTAATCGCGATGTCAATTGGCCGCCAAGATCATGTGATTTGACACCGTTGGACTTTTTTCTTTGGGGCTATTTGAAAGAAAAGGTATACGTCGATAAGCAAATCAAGAGCTAAAGGATGAGATAATTCGGCACATTAATGGCATAGAACCTCCATTATGCCTCAGGGTCATCGAAAATTTGACCATCGGATGGAGGTGTGCCGCCGTGGTCGCGGCGCCCATTTAGCCGATATTTTGTTCCATGCATAATTGAGTAATACCAAGATATCATAATAAAATAAAATTACAATAATTTCCTAAATAGTTTGTGTTTTATTCAAAATCAACATCGGCCCTTGAAATTTAACCACCCGATATTTAAGCAAAACTGAACTATTCAATACTAACTATTGATTTAATGATAAATTATATCTAATTTTTAAATTTCTTTATTTACAACATACAATTTTTGGTGATTATCCTTAGGCTCAAGGACATGAAAAGTGGAATAACTCCAAAACTACTTCATGGATTTTTGTTTTTGAAATAAAACTGTGTTAGTTTTCTTTAATATTCCATTATGTTTTCTTGTAAAAATTGTTTAATGTACAGTAGGGTGCCAGTTATTTTTCAAAGTTGCAATTTTTTTGTTTTGAATACTCTCAGATGGTTGAATTGCTAAAAAAACAATAGTCCCTTGAAAATTTGAGCTCAATTAAAGATGAGGTACCCATGACCCGCCAAAAATTTGCAATATATCTGATTTTTTACTGTGATTGTCATTAACTTCGTAAATACTTTAGAATAGACCTGTCCAATTTGCGTTTTTGGTAAACAGCTTTTAAACATAGAAGAATATATAGAAGGTCGTCAGCTGATCCACTAAAATTTAGTATTCTACTAAATCACACGTACACGAAATGAAAGCTTTTTTGACAAACAGAAAAGCTTTTTGTACTCAAAATTTTGTTTGAAAAATTACGCGTTATTTTGAATGAAACGCACTGTTCTAAATTGCACACATAAAATGTTATTTTTTTTTAAATATTTTAACATTATTTTGATGTCGAAACACTTTTTATTTTTTACAAACTGAAAATTTTTTATTTTGTTTTCTTTCGACATTCTTTTTTTTGTTTTTGCTTAATTTGTATTGAACAAGTAGGGCTGCAATTTTTGGTATTAAAAAAAATAATGAAATTTAGAATAAAAAATTGTTTATAGATTTTAATTATCCTAAAATCAAGTAAAACTCATTCTATACCTTAAAATATGGATTTCTCAAGAAAATTTCTTAAAATTACGGAGAAAATCTTGAAGAAAATTTTCGTCCCATCATATCATACTTTTTTGTGCAACTGTTTGTATTCATTAAGAAAAGTAAAAGCTCTTTTTAGGCTTACCAATACACTATTACTGATCCGTACTATTGACAGGTCCCAGGTGTACTTTGACGTTTCGTTGACTTTCTAGGTATTTATTTATTCTATGCTTTTAAATCTCTTACAGTCAGTATTGCCAGACTTACATTTTTCTTCATATATTCGAGAATTCTTTATATACTGGAACAAAAAATTATAATCTGGCAGCACTGACTTTGAAAAGAGAACTGACTTAGACAATTTTATGTAAGTGTGAGCGGAACAAACATAGTTGCATCTCGCTCTTACATATTGTGTCGGTATGAAAGCTCAAAAGCACTTTTGTAAAAGTTCGCACACTGCACTGTAGAGCTGGACTGCTCCGCTTCAGAATAATAGAATTTTATTATTTAAATCAGAGATCAGTTATTTAAATGTAAAGAACTGACCTTTTGACGTCAGAATTTCGCAATCTGAAGCAATGATTCGTTGCTTAATTGATCATTGGAGGCATAGACTACTATATGTTCCACTAAGCAAAAAAATGTACCTTGACGTCTCTTAAATGTACTTAGACAGTTCATCCACAGTCTAGTTGTTGTTTGTGATCGGAGGTGGGCACATGGAACAGAACAAAAAAATAGTAGGCAGAATTGCCGTTTTTTTTTTTATATTTTTAACATAAATTTGTATTTTTTTGACCAATGTGTTGTTCTGATGTTTTCTAGTAATTTTTTGTTTAATATTTTTATGAAAAAGATTTGAATCTATAAAAAATTTTTTTATGAAAAATTTTTGTATAGAAAATTTTTTTATGAAAAAATTTTTCTATTGAAAACTGTTTTATGAAAGATTTTTTATAAATAATTATACCCTTCACCACCATAGGTGGAAAGGGTATTATAAGCTTGTGCTGATGTTTGTAACGCATAGAAATATTTGTCTTAGACCCACCTTTTAGTATACCAATAGGCTCAGAATCACTTTCTGAGTCGATTTAGCGATGTCCGTCCGTCCGTCCGTCCGTCCGTCCGTCTGGGTGGGGGGCTGGACCCCCATGCAAACCTTGTAATCAAACTACAGGTCGCAATTCTAAAGATAATTTGATGAAATTTGGCATTTTTGACAATGGGACCATGGCTATTGAAATTGGTCAAAATCGGTCCATTATTTATGGTACCTCCCATAGGTCCCACTTCCCGGAGTTGATATATTGGCCACAAATATCAATATTTTTTCATGAAATTTAAAACAGATGCTGCTTATGTAAACTTAAATCACTGTATCAAATTTGAAATCGGTCCACATTTGACCATAGCTCCCATACAAACTCTTCTTTAAAAACGCACTAAATGAGACAAAAAATCACTAAAACGCTCGTAAATCTAAAGATAATGAAACTTTTGAGTTTAATTTTCGCATACATAATTTTTGTAACAATTGTAGTCAACTTGCCAAATTTCGAGATAATCGGTCCACATTTGACTCTAGCTCTCATATAAGTGCAAATGACAGAAACAGGTTGAATATATAAGTTTTGAGAAAATGTTTGTATGGTGGCAAAATTTAGCAAATATTTGTCTTTATACAGGAAAAATAACACCTTTGATCTTATTGGTGAAGGGTATCGTATGGTCGGCTTGACCGACTATAGCGCTTTCTTACTTGTTTTACTATAGAAAAGTTTTTATAAAAATTTTTCTGTAGAAAATTTCTTATCCGAAATTTTTTAAACGACATTTTTTTAAAGGGTTTTTTGAAAAATTTTGGTGCATCTAAATATTTAATAAAAAAGTTTTAATGTAGTGTATTGCACTAAGTTCCCAATTTATTAATAATATAAAAATAATAATAATTTCCACGAAAACAATTGAAACAAGTGGTACTTCTCTCAGACAATGAGCTGCATCCGATTCTATTTTTAGACTCGTTGAAAGAGACCTACTTTTTAACTCCGGCTCCGAACGGCAAATGCATTAGTTAGAAAAGTTTTACATAGCCTAATACTCAATTACCAGTGGCTAGCTGCGTTATGAAGTGAACAGCCGTTTTTTGAAAATTTTATTTTTTTCAACTGAGCCTGGTCGAGGATTGTACTGGGACCTCTGGTATGCTAGGCGGATGACTAACCTGCTATACCATAGCGTTTCACTATTATTGGTAATAATAAATAATAACAATTATTTATTTTTGTAATAAATAGTTTTTTTGATAAAATTAAAAAAAAATGTTAGTGGTTAACTAACGATCGACGCGTTAGTTAACCACTACACTGGCTAGCATTGACATAAAACTTCCTTAAGCTAAATTGTGTATCCAATAAATGTATTTTAGGTGGAATTTAGGCTGTTTCCGCAAGTATTATGTATGGGAGCTATGATTTAGTGTGAACCTATTTAGATGAAATTTTATATACGTAGCACGTAAAACTTCTACATACCAAATTTTATATTCATAGCTGTTATAATTTGTTATTTATTAGCAAATAAGCGATTAGACTAGGTGAGGTTATACGGGAGCTATGGTCAAATGTTTACCGATTTTCCCAATTTCGATTCCAAAATTTTCCAAGAAATAAGGAATATCTTTGCCAATTTCCAGTAACCAAGCTCCTTTCATTAAGGCATTATATTGCTTTCAATAGACAGACAGAGGTGGGACACTCCACCTTTCACGTTTTGGTAAAGAGTAGAAAAAATGTAAGAAAAGTTATTAATTTTTTCTATCAATACATAAATATTTTATTCTTAAAAATAACTTAAACACTTCAAAATAAATATTTGGTTTATTGTAGGGTATGTCATTTTGACATTGCTGTTATTTTATGTTTGTTCCCGTACTTTAACGAAACTACCCAAAACAGTCCGAAGTTGTCAGAAATTACTCAAAAAACAACAATTTGTATTGAAAATTTTGTACGGGAATACGATTGAGTAAGTTTGGGTTGTTTCGTTAGAGTAAGGGAACAAACCTTTTATGTTTTCCCAACAAATGTTTACATCTGCCCATCTAAGGGCAAATCAAATTTTGACACAGGTACATTTACCGATTAATTTCAATCAACAATAGCAAACATTATTTTTCACAAACAAAATAGAAAAACAACCCTATGGTAAACAAATCTGTGGAAGAAGAGACTCAGTGTCACAAATGTTAATAAAACATTGAGAGTAAAATTAAAACATGCGCAGAGAGTGCAAAAACTGTAAACAACAAATGACACTTTTTGACAGTTGTTTTTAGGGAGGGTTGAAAATTTTGCAAACTATACATAAACACCCTGAAAAAAGAAACCAAGATTTTGACAGTTCTACTAGAGTTTGGTGCTCTCTAAACAAATTTGACATTTATTTTCGCTCTTTTCTTGTTATTTTCGTATGTGAACAATGGAATTGAAACAAACGCCAAATGAAATCTGTCAAAAAATTTCTGAACTCGTAAAGTTTATGCAAAATACATAAATAAAAAAATTTATTAAATTATTGTAATAAATTAAAGTGAAATTGTGAAAAATGTTGAAATTCTTAAATAGAAAGTGATAATTAACCAAAGGCTCTTGTCAAGGCTTGAAATAGAAGTTAAAATCTAAGTAATTTTACCTACAAAAAAAAATTGTATTTTTATTGTTGTTATTTGTTTGGCTAGATATCCTTTTTCGACAGCTAATTTCCCAAGAGAGAGCCAATCCCTTTTGATATAAAAAAAGTTGTTTATTTATTGTGTGATTTCGGTGATTTTTTGTGTAAATGTTTATTTACTAAAGTGTTTCGCTTAAAACTAATGTTTATTTAAATAAATAATAACTATTATTATTATTTAGGTAAGTTATGTTTCTATTTATATGGAACCTTTTCTAGGATATATCGATTTAATCATTTTCCTTTAGTTAAATGTAAGGGTATGCATTGACACAATTTTAGTGCTGATTTATTGCATTGTTTCCCGAAAAGAGTCGTCTATGTGTATTTATATGAAATTATGTTTAAGACCTATTTTATACTTTAAATAAATATTTATTTAAACAAAAAAAATTTTGCTATTCTACTACAATTTAACATAAAATCCGTGAAATATTTTAACTCATAACAAATATTAACCATATTTTTATTGGTTTTGTATCAAAAAAAAAATCTGCAAAAAATGTATGGAACGGTATGAGAAAAAAACTACAACATCGAACTGTCAAACCAGTATAGGACTGTCAGATTTTTCTTAAATCAATGTTTACGTTTCTTAAATGATGAAGACAAGTGCTCATTATTAAATAACAATGAAAGTGCTATTATCGGTAAAGTCCAACCATATGATAATCTTTAACACTGCTTCACCGTTTTGGCGAAAGTAAAGTTTGTAGCTTTAGATATTTCCAAGGCATTCGATAGAGTGTGTCATGATTAGTGATGGCACAAGGGTAAATCTCCAAATGGTAAATTGGGTATTAAAAGGTTAATACCCAGGTATTTACCCAAGCACTTCGGTATTTACCTAAAATGTGGGTATAAATCAAAATAAAAAAAAAATAATAAAAAAAGAAGCTGTGGGTGCTAAGGGAACGTTCAGAAGCAGCTGAAGTACTAGGAGCTGTTAAAATTCGAACATCTAATTTGCTTAATTGCATACTTTCACAAATTGTTTTTCCACTAATTTACTGGAGAAATTTCATCTAAACAAAAGTTTTGGCCCAAAAATCATTTCTGGCCTTGTAATTGACAAAATCTGCCCTTACATTTATGTTTAGAGCCTGTGACATTGTGTAAATGAATTCCAATACACGATTTACCTCAGATAAATTCGAAAATGTTCAAAATTCTGTTGCTCTACGTAACAACGAGTATTTGTTATTCAAATGAGTATTTACCCGTAATTAGATAAATACCCGGGTATGAAGGTGGGTATAAATAGGTAAATACTAAGGTCTAAACCCATCTTTATTCATGATGCACTTCTTTCAAAACTTATTGCTTTTGGGGTCTGTAATAACATCTCTCGATTTATATGGAGTTTCCTTAGAAATCGCTCTATAAGAGTTTTTGTAGATGGGATATCATCCAACGAGTTCAAGATAAATTCAGGGGTACCGCAAGGCTCCGTTCTTTCTCCTACTCTTTTTATACCCACCATCAAAAAGAATGGGGGGTATATTAAGATTGTCATTTCGTTTATAATTTCCTTAATATTGGCTCAAAAATCAAAAACGATATATATTCTGAATCCTTATGAAATTCTAAGACGATTGAGCGTTGTCCGTCTGTCTGTTGAAATCACGATAACGCCTAAACGAAAGGAGCTACCGCACTGAAACTTAGTTAAACCATTCTTCATCTATGAAAAAATGTTGATATTGAAATTGGGCAAAATCGGTTAACATATGACCATAGCTCCCGTATAATCTCGTCTAGGCTAATCGCTTATTTGCTAATAAATGACAAATTATACGAGCTATGATGACAAAATTTGGTATCTAGAAGTTTTACATAAGCCCTAAGCAGCATATAAAATTTCATCGAAATCGGTTTACATTTAACCATAGCTCCCATATAAAAAACTTACGAAAACAGCCTAAATTCCACCTGAAATTCACTTAAATGCCAATAAATGATAAACTATAATAGATTTGGCCACTAAATTTAGCACAAAGAAGTCTTATGTAAATACCAGCCAGTGTGTAAAATTTTGTCACAATCGGTCACCATTTGACCATAGCTCCCATGTAAAAAAACTTACAGAATCACAAAAATACAAAAAAAAGGGGGCTTATGTCCGTCTGTTCGTTAGATAAAAGCGCAGTAGCGCCTTAACTAAAAGGGCTACAGCAACAAAATTTTACAAAAGGAAGTCTTATGTGAAAAATTGAATTGTAACAATTCAATTTTGTTACAATCGGTCACCATTTGGCCATAGCTCCCATATAAAAAACTTACAGAAACACAAAAATAGAAAAAGAAAAGGAGATTTATGTCCGTCTGTCCGTCAGATAAAAGCGTCACAGCTTCTTAACTACAAAAACTAGAGAGACAAAATTTTACAAAAGTATTATGTAACAAAAGTCGTGTACTGAAAATGGGCGAAATCGGTTCACATTTAGTTAGAGCTCCCAAATAACCCCGCCCCGGGGAACACATGAATGCTGATAAATTAAATACAATTGTAATATCTATGACGACTAAACTTAGAATAGCGAAGTTTTATGCAACTATTGGTCAGTATATCAAATTTTATAGGAATCGGTCCATATTTGACCATAGCTTTCATATAACACAACTCCCGGAAGCCACTAAAATTCTACAAACGCCAGTTAAAAGCTTTTAAATTATAAACTATGCCAGCTATGACCACTAAGTTTTGCATAAATAAGCTTTACATAAATACCAGCCAGTATTAGGGTTGCCAGACACAATTCCTGAAAAAGATGGACATAAGGGAAAAAAGCTTGACAACCCAAAAATTAGCTGGACATTAATTATAAAAAACTTGCTTTAATAATTTGCTTCGATAAATCGAATAATGTTAAAAAATTATATTAAAATTTTACGGAGTCAAATATCTCTTAAACTATAAGAGATAAGGTAGTAAAGTAAGCATGTTTTTTTAATTTGTTAAGAAGTTTTCGAAATCTTTTAGATCGGACCCAATTGGCGAAAGTTATACGGACCCAAAGGTCCTATATATCCGAGGTAGGCAACTTTCTCCCACTGTAGAGCCCACTGTGCTACCGACAAATACGTTCTTAAACATTGATCTAAAAGCCTCACACCTCATCTCTTGACGTTCCAAATTTTGCCAAAATCCGTCTAGTAGTTTAGAAATTGCAGAGTTAATACCACTGTGCACCATTAACTTTATTTGCACATATTACTCTCCAATACTCCAATATTTAGCTTAAAATTGCTATGGGAGGCAAAGTTTTCAGAGCTTTTAAAGGCTATGTATTATAGCTTGATGTGCGTGTTTAGTATCATTGGATCGGGAAAGACCAGGAGATGAACAGTATGTAAAAATCTTTTTGAGGTGAGTTAATATTTTTACACTTTGTATCGTAAAACAAAAAAAAATTTATTTTTCTACTTTTTTAAGGAAAATAATTTCAATATTTGATATTTTGTAGAAATGACATGGATAAAGATATCACAATGAAATTTTGTAGTTATGTAGATCAAAAAGATCTAAAAGTAATAGACTAAAAAACTACCCAATTTTTACTGAGAAATTCTCCAATTCCCAACTCGGGAAAAAGGGGTTTTAAAAAATGAGTTTTTTTTACAAATATGGCAACACTGCCTCTATTTGCAGCGCGTTTCAGAAAAAACTTTTCTAATCAATAACAGATACGTCAGAAAATATAAACATTATAATTTTTTCAAATCGGTGCTTTGCCTTTTGAGAAATTTTTGTTTAAACTAAAATTTTTTTTTTACAAATTGGCATTTTTTGGAGAGGGCATGTGCGAGGACCAAAAGTCGAATTAGCAAAAAATTTGTTTTGTACGCATTCTCATTATGTTTTCTTTGAAAAGCTTTTTATGTTTCTTAAGAAAATATTTTTTTATTAGTGAAAAAATATAGCTAACTTTTAGGGATTAATTAAAAAAAAAAAAACGAATTTTTTTTTAAGTTTCAACTTTGAATATTTTTAACTTTCAAACGAAAGAAGATATCTTTAACCGACTTGCACAAAAATTTTATAGAATTTTATTACAAATTTAACGAATATTCTTAAAAAATTGTTGGTCATCAGATGTGTCCACCTGATCAAAAAAAGCTTAAAAACATAGGTAAAAAATCAACCCAAAAATTCCTTTTTACCCAAATATCTCGAAACCCAAAGGAGATAACCTACACATGTAAGTGTATTTTTTGTAGATCTTCTCAAGGACAACTTAAGCTTAAAATTTCTTTTCATCGATAAATGGATTTTTGGCGAATTTTTAAAAAAGTCGAACACCCGAGGTGACCAACTTTGAAGGTCCATCAATCACTCTCCCGACCCCTCGTGGACCAGTGCTTTTGAAAACCAACTCGAATACTCCTTGACTATCACCACGATAAATTTAATTTAAATATCTCTAGTCGTTCAAAAGTTACAGAATTATTTCCAAAAAAAGAGCCCGTAAACCACTGTGTGTCGAGAAGGAATGTAATAAAATGGAATGTAAATATAAGCAGGCAATCCTTAAGAATTGGACCACATGTGATCGTTAAGAACTATAGCTATGAGTTTGTAAAATAATTTGTTTACCTTGGTACGGCCGTCAATATAATTAACGACATAAGTTTCAAATTCAAACGTAGAATCATACTTGCCAACAATGTGGAAATTTGATAGAGGGTAATTTTATTACAAAATGAATTTGATCAAGCAATTAATTAATCAGCGCATAAATCACTTAAGTAAAAAAGAAAAAAAAATATACTTTTCCAAAAGTTCTTATTGCGTTCTTTTTCATATAAATAGTTTTTCTTTAAAAATATTCAATATTTCACCTTTCAGCTGGACAAATTTAATTTTAGTTTGACACTGGAATCTAGCCTGACTGGCAACCCTAGCCAGTATATTCGATTTTGTATATGTTTTGCGAAAATAATAAATGCATATTTTATTCGGAGCAATCCTTAATACTTAAGAAATTCTAATCATATGGGTACTTAATCTTTATTGGGTAGTTTTGCATAAGAATTATGAAAAAACTATATTCAATATTACCTTGAAAATTCTCCTCTGAAATAATGAATAAACTTTTCGCATTTTGTTTTGCCTCGAAACTAATTTAATCCTTTATTCGCTGGAGCATTTTCTGCTAACAGAACTAATGAAATGTTTAACAACTACTTAAGTGTTAAACAAATCCCAATGACCCATAATATTAGCATACAAATACACTTACAATCTAAGATTTGTGAGTGAGTGTGTATGCAAGTAGAAAATTGTGTTAGCGTTTATGTTGGTGTATGGTATCCAAATAAAATGGCATGGGAGCTATAATGACTGGAAACTTTGCATAACTAACTATAACCATAAACGTTAGAAGAACATGATAATACTATAAAGTGGAACCCACGTACATGTACTATAGAAGAAATGGGGGGAAACTTAAATAATCCTCTTTTAGTCTCTGATATTTTGGAGACATTTTGTAAAGTGTAAGAAAACGGTATAGTTTAAACTAGTAGTAGCGCACGGTAGTGAGTAAGAGCGAAGACTGAAGACGAAATTTGGAACATCAGTAGAAGAGAAGTTAGGCTTTTAGAGCAATGTTTAAGGTTGTATCTATCTGTAGCATAGTGGGCTCTACAGTGGATCAAAGCTACCCAGTATAACTTTCTACAGTTTAGTCCGATCCGCCGTTTAGAACAATATTTAAGGCTGTATCTATCGTTAACACAAAAGTCTCTAAAATGGACCAAATTTTCCACCTCGGGTATGTAAAATATTTGGGTTCATATAACTTTTAACTGTTTGGTCCGATCTGTCGTTTAGAGCAATATTTAAGGCCGTATCTATCGGTAACACAGGTCGTATCCCTCGGTAACACAAAGATTTTACGTACCTCTGGTACATAAAGTCTTTGGGTCCGTATAACTTTCGCAATATTGGTCCGATCAGAAAGATTTTTACATTTTCGACAACTTCTTAAAAAATTAAGAAAAAAAAAATTAAAAAATTAAAATAGTAAGCCATACTACCTTATCTCTTATAGTTTCAGAGATATTTGACTCCAAACATTTTCTTTGAGCTTTTTGGCATGACTTTTGGCCTCTTTTGAATAATAAATCTATTTTGGTAAGACTATTTTTTTTTAAATAATGTAAGATTGCTAATGAATTTCTAAATGAACTAGATAAAAACAATTTTAAGTTATGTTAACTTTATAATACAGAAAAATTCTTCGAAGTTTTGGTAATGAAAAAAGCCTATAAAATTATATTTTTTTTTTCAAAAAAAGTTACTTTATTATAAATCTCACCACCACAGATAGAAATATTTGTCTTAGATTCCTTTTAGTATACCAATAGGCTTAGAATCACTTTCTGAGTCGATTTATCGATGTCAGTCCGTCCATCTGGACGGCTGGCTGGCTGGACCCCCATGTAATCAAAGTACAGGTCGCACTTCTAAAGATAAATTGATGAAATTAAGGACAGATCATTTTTTTGATAGTGGGACCACGGCTATTGAAATTCACAAAAATCGGTTCATTATTTATGGTACCTACCATAAGTCCCACTTCTCGGAATTGATATATTGGCAACAAATATCTTTATTTTTTCATGAAACTTAAAACAAATACTGCTTATGTAAGCTTAAATCACTGTACCAAATTTCGTTGAAATCGGTCCACATTTGACCACAGCTCCCATACGAACTCAAAACGCACTAAATGAGACAAAAATCACTAAAACGCTCGTAAATTAGAAGATAATGATAATAATTTTTGTAACAATTTTAAACAATTTAACAAATTTCGAGATAATCGGTCCACATTTAACCCTAGCAAACTTGACGGCAAAATTTAGGAAATATTTGTCTTTATATAGAGAAAAAGAACACCTTTCGCCCTAGTGGTGAAGGGTATCGTATGGTCGGTCTTGACCGACTATAGCACTTTCTAACTTGTTTTGTTGAAATTTAAAACAAATACTGCTTATATAAACCAAAATTACTGTACCAAATTTCGTTGAAGTCGGTCCACATTTGACCATAGCTCCCATACAAACTTTTCTGTCAAAACGCACTAAATGAGACAAAAAATCACTAATCGTATTTGTAGATAATGAGAATTTTGAGTTTATTTTTAAAATACATATTTTTTTGTAATCAATTTGCCAAATTTCGAGATAATCGGTCCACATTTGACCATAGCTCTCATATAAATCCAAGTGACGGAAACGTCTTATATATAAAAGTTTTAAGAAAGTGTTTGTATGATGGCAAAATTAAGCAATTATTTGTTTTTATACAGAAAAAAGAACACGTTTGACCTTAGTCGTGAAGGGTATCGTATGGTCGGCCTTGACCGACTATAGCACTTTCTTACTTGTTTTTTCTATAATTAAAAAAAAATTCAAAATACTTATTTTTTTAACATTTTCTTAAAGATTAAGCTTCAGGTGTGCGTACAAACAATATTTTTGAAAATTGTGGACATGCACCCTACAACCAGCGTTGGTCGAAAATCAGAAATTTTTAGAAAAAATTTAAGTTTGTGTCTGTAAAAAAAACTTGATTATGGATTTCAAAACTTTTCTTAATTAAATTGTATTAAGTTGCAAAACTATGACAGGGTCCGACCATAAATGTGGTCACACGACCAGTTTTTTTTTATAAAAAAAAAACTAAAATATTAGAAAAGTTTACTCTTCCATATTCAAAAATGTTAATAAAAATTTCAGAACTTATTACATTACTGAATTTCTAATATGTTTTTCTTTAATGTGTTCAAAAATGGTCCGAATACCTTGTTGGGTTTACGAGATTTTTGCTAAAAATTGCAAAGCAATGTTCAAAAATTGTATAAATTTATTGCGTTGCACTTTTTTGATAAAAGTCTTAAATAAATTTCTAAATTGTATTAAATTTATAACCACACTTAAAAGAATATAAAATTTCCTTTCCATTGATGTACAACATGTCTACCTTATCTTATTATGGTAGAATAATATTGTTTGAAATTCTACCAAAAAATATATATTTTTACAACATCAAATTTTATGGATATTTTAATATTTGTGCTCTTTTGCATTAAATTTAGTAGCCATAAAAATTTTTCACACAACAAAATAGAATTGTTGTATGAAAACCCCTCCATATTTTTTTTCTTGTGACACAGTGTAGTGTTAACGATTGACAAATTTAAATAAAATAAAAAAAATGGATTAATTTATAAAAACTAGTTTCATTTCATCGAGTAAGATACGAGTATGTGGCTTTTAGATTTAAAGTATTATTCTAATATTTGTTTGTTAATACTAATTTACTTTGCCGTAAGTTCAGAAATAATATCTTGTTGAAATACTGAATTAAGTAATTTGTTTGCAAACAGATTTATAATAATGCAAAGCTACATTTCAAGACAACAAATCTCGTATGTAATCCAAGTCCGAAGTATTTTTACAATAGCTCATGTCGTTTGAAAGCTGTGAATCGTTATAAGGCGGTGGCATTTATGGAAACGTATATTAGCAATAAACTTACTAATGTCTCGGTAAGTATCATTTTCTGGAAGTTTTCAAAATTTCTTATAAAAATAGGAAATTTTCAAAATTTCTTATAAAAATAGGAAATTTTCAAAATTTCCTATAAAAATAGGAAATTTTCAAAATTTCCTATAAAAATAGGAAATTTTCAAAATTTCCTATAAAAATAGGAAATTTTCAAAATTTCCTATAAAAATAGGAAATTTTCAAAATTTCCTATAAAAATAGGAAATTTTCAAAATTTCCTATAAAAATAGGAAATTTTCAAAATTTCCTATAAAAATAGGAAATTTTCAAAATTTCCTATAAAAATAGGAAATTTTCAAAATTTCCTATAAAAATAGGAAATTTTCAAAATTTCCTATAAAAATAGGAAATTTTCAAAATTTCCTATAAAAATAGGAAATTTTCAAAATTTCCTATAAAAATAGGAAATTTTCAAAATTTCCTATAAAAATAGGAAATTTTCAAAATTTCCTATAAAAATAGGAAATTTTCAAAATTTCCTATAAAAATAGGAAATTTTCAAAATTTCCTATAAAAATAGGAAATTTTCAAAATTTCCTATAAAAATAGGAAATTTTCAAAATTTCCTATAAAAATAGGAAATTTTCAAAATTTCCTATAAAAATAAGAAATTTTCAAAATTTCCTATAAAAATAGGAAATTTTTAAAATTTCCTATAAAAATAGGAAATTTTCAAAATTTCCTATAAAAATAGGAAATTTTCAAAATTTCCTATAAAAATAGGAAATTTTCAAAATTTCCTATAAAAATAGGAAATTTTCAAAATTTCCTATAAAAATAGGAAATTTTCAAAATTTCCTATAAAAATAGGAAATTTTCAAAATTTCCTATAAAAATAGGAAATTTTCAAAATTTCCTATAAAAATAGGAAATTTTCAAAATTTCCTATAAAAATAGGAAATTTTCAAAATTTCCTATAAAAATAGGAAATTTTCAAAATTTCCTATAAAAATAGGAAATTTTCAAAATTTCCTATAAAAATAGGAAATTTTCAAAATTTCCTATAAAAATAGGAAATTTTCAAAATTTCCTATAAAAATAGGAAATTTTCAAAATTTCCTATAAAAATAGGAAATTTTCAAAATTTCCTATAAAAATAGGAAATTTTCAAAATTTCCTATAAAAATAGGAAATTTTCAAAATTTCCTATAAAAATAGGAAATTTTCAAAATTTCCTATAAAAATAGGAAATTTTCAAAATTTCCTATAAAAATAGGAAATTTTCAAAATTTCCTATAAAAATAGGAAATTTTCAAAATTTCCTATAAAAATAGGAAATTTTCAAAATTTCCTATAAAAATAGGAAATTTTCAAAATTTCCTATAAAAATAGGAAATTTTCAAAATTTCCTATAAAAATAGGAAATTTTCAAAATTTCCTATAAAAATAGGAAATTTTCAAAATTTCCTATAAAAATAGGAAATTTTCAAAATTTCCTATAAAAATAGGAAATTTTCAAAATTTCCTATAAAAATAGGAAATTTTCAAAATTTCCTATAAAAATAGGAAATTTTCAAAATTTCCTATAAAAATAGGAAATTTTCAAAATTTCCTATAAAAATAGGAAATTTTCAAAATTTCCTATAAAAATAGGAAATTTTCAAAATTTCCTATAAAAATAGGAAATTTTCAAAATTTCCTATAAAAATAGGAAATTTTCAAAATTTCCTATAAAAATAGGAAATTTTCAAAATTTCCTATAAAAATAGGAAAATTTCAAAATTTCCTATAAAAATAGGAAAATTTCAAAATTTCCTATAAAAATAGGAAAATTTCAAAATTTCCTATAAAAATAGGAAAATTTCAAAATTAGGAAAATTTCAAAATTTCCTATAAAAATAGGAAATTTTCAAAATTTCCTATAAAAATAGGAAATTTTCAAAATTTCCTATAAAAATAGGAAATTTTCAAAATTTCCTATAAAAATAGGAAATTTTCAAAATTTCCTATAAAAATAGGAAATTTTCAAAATTTCCTATAAAAATAGGAAATTTTCAAAATTTCCTATAAAAATAGGAAATTTTCAAAATTTCCTATAAAAATAGGAAATTTTCAAAATTTCCTATAAAAATAGGAAATTTTCAAAATTTCCTATAAAAATAGGAAATTTTCAAAATTTCCTATAAAAATAGGAAATTTTCAAAATTTCCTATAAAAATAGGAAATTTTCAAAATTTCCTATAAAAATAGGAAATTTTCAAAATTTCCTATAAAAATAGGAAATTTTCAAAATTTCCTATAAAGGAATAGGAAATTTTCAAAATTTCCTATAAAAATAGGAAATTTCAAAATTTCCTATAAAAATAGGATATTTTCAAAATTTCCTATAAAAATAGGAAATTTTAAAAATTTCCTATAAAAATAGGAAATTTTCAAAATTTCCTATAAAAATAGGTAATTTTCAAAATTTCCTATAAAAATAGGAAATTTTCAAAATTTCCTATAAAAATAGGAAATTTTCAAAATTTTCTATAAAAATAGGAAATTTTCAAAATTTCCTATAAAAATAGGAAATTTTCAAAATTTCCTATAAAAATAGGAAATTTTCAAAATTTCCTATAAAAATAGGAAATTTTCAAAATTTCCTATAAAAATAGGAAATTTTCAAAATTTCCTATAAAAATAGGAAATTTTCAAAATTTCCTATAAAAATAGGAAATTTTCAAAATTTCCTATAAAAATAGGAAATTTTCAAAATTTCCTATAAAAATAGGAAATTTTCAAAATTTCCTATAAAAATAGGAAATTTTCAAAATTTCCTATAAAAATAGGAAATTTTCAAAATTTCCTATAAAAATAGGAAATTTTCAAAATTTCCTATAAAAATAGGAAATTTTCAAAATTTCCTATAAAAATAGGAAATTTTCAAAATATCCTATAAAAATAGGAAATTTTCAAAATTTCCTATAAAAATAGGAAATTTTCAAAATTTCCTATAAAAATAGGAAATTTTCAAAATTTCCTATAAAAATAGGAAATTTTCAAAATTTCCTATAAAAATAGGAAATTTTCAAAATTTCCTATAAAAATTGAAAATTTTCAAAATTTCCTATAAAAATAGGAAATTTTCAAAATTTCCTATAAAAATAGGAAATTTTCAAAATTTCCTATAAAATTAGAAATTTTCAAAATTTCTTATAAAAATTGGAAATTTTCAAAATTTCCTATAAAAATTGGTATTTTCAAAATTTCCTATAAAAATTGGAAATTTTCAAATTTTGATTGTTTTTTTTTTCTTCTTTTAGGCAAATGTTGGGTTATATGCTTTAAATGATGCCAATATATATAAACCCTTTTTAGTAAATTTTACCGCAAATTTATGCAGTTTTTTGGATAACAAGGTTTCGGGACTTTATATAAACAATTTAATGCATATTTTGGCAAAGTACACAAATGTTAATCATTCGTGTCCTTTTACGGTAAGAAATTGGGAAGGTCACATAACAGTTGGGTAAAAAAGTTCGAGAGCTAGTTTAAAATAAATACACATAAAGCTATGTTATAGAAATCAGTTTCGTTCGGAATTAATTCCGTATAGTTTTCTCCCATAGAAGAAATAAAACAAAAAAAATCGCAATATGTCCACTTTCAAATTAAATTGAATTGAATTTGAATAATTTTCTTTTTGATTCAACATTTCAACAATTAATTGAAAGTAGATAAAACATTAAATATTTAAAATTTTTTGGAATCTATAGAACCTAAACAATTTCGATAGGAATTCAATTCAAAGTTAGAATTTGTATGCGGCCAACCCCCAGATTTGTTTGAAATGCTAATAAATTAACCCTTCAAAATTTGTTTGGTCAATCGGATGGGGGGAAAGCGTGTCCATGGCCAGCCCAATACTGCAAAATACCTGATTTTTTTACCTTAATTGTAAATAAATAGCGCCATCTATGTATGTTCGTCCTAACTGTTACAATATATAATGTATAGTGAAAATTCAAAAATATATTAAAAATCTTTAAAATTTTCGTTTTTCTAGGGTTATTTAATTGCCAAAAATATATATGCCGATGCCGAATTCATTCCATTGCCACCGCTACCAAAAAATTCTTATAAAGTTGTTTTCATTTTTTATGAAGGCTATCCCCTGGACTATATAGGAGTAGTAAAGTATTATATAGAAGTAATTCATGCCAAACATTGAGTGCTTATTTTATTAATGTATTTTTCAATAAAACCTATACATCTACAACTTGCTAGTTATTTTTCAAAGTTGGAATTTGTTTCACGAAAACCTCTGGATTGGTTTGAGTTGCTAAAAATAATAGTCTTTTAATAACTTAAGCTCAATTTGATGACGGAAAAAAGTTCCCATTACCCGAGTATTTTTAGTTAAAAAAATATGGAATATAAAAATATAAAAGAAATAGTGAAATTTTTAAAATTTGCTATAAAATAAGAAATTTTCAAAATTTCCTATAAAAATAAGAAATTTTCAAAATTTCCTATAAAAATAAGAAATTTTCAAAATTTCCTATAAAAACAAGAAATTTTCAAAATTTCCTATAAAAATAAGAAATTTTCAAAATTTCCTATAAAAATAAGAAATTTTCAAAATTTCCTATAAAAATAAGAAATTTTCAAAATTTCCTATAAAAATAAGAAATTTTCAAAATTTCCTATAAAAATAAGAAATTTTCAAAATTTCCTATAGAAATAAGAAATTTTCAAAACTTCGTATAAAAATAAGAAATTTTCAAAATTTCCTATAAAAATAAGAAATTTTCAAAATTTCCTATAAAAATAAGAAATTTTCAAAATTTCCTATAAAAATTGGAAATTTTATAAATTTCCTATAAAAATTGGAAATTTTCAAAATTTCCTATAAAAATCGGAAATTTTCAAAATTTCCTATAAAAATTGGAAATTTTCAAAATTTCCTATAAAAATTGGAAATTTTCAAAATTTCCTATAAAAATCGGAAATTTTCAAAATTTCCTATAAAAATCGGAAATTTTCAAAATTTCCTATAAAAATAAGAAATTCTCAAAATTTCCTATAAAAATAAGAAATTTTCAAAATTTCCTATAAAAATAAGAAATTCTCAATATTTCCTATAAAAATAAAAAATTTTCAAAATTTCCTATAAAAATAATAAATTTTAAAAATTTCCTATAAAAATCGGAAATTTTCAAAATTTCCTATAAAAATTAGAAATTTTCAAAATTTCCTATAAAAATAAGAAATTTTCAAAATTTCCTATAAAAATAAGAAATTTTCAAAATTTCCTATAAAAATAAGAAATTTTCAAAATTTCCTATAAAAATAAGAAATTTTCAAAATTTCCTATAAAAATAAGAAATTTTCAAAATTTCCTATAAAAATAAGAAATTTTCAAAATTTCCTATAAAAATAAGAAATTTTCAAAATTTCCTATAAAAATAAGAAATTTTCAAAATTTCCTATAAAAATAAGAAATTTTCAAAATTTCCTATAAAAATAAGAAATTTTCAAAATTTCCTATAAAAATAAGAAATTTTCAAAATTTCCTATAAAAATAATAAATTTTCAAAATTTCCTATAAAAATAGGAAATTTTCAAAATTTCCTATAAAAATAGGAAATTTTCAAAATTTCCTATAAAAATCGGAAATTTTCAAAATTTCCTATAAAAATCGGAAATTTTCAAAATTTCCTATAAAAATCGGAAATTTTCAAAATTTCCTATAAAAATCGGAAATTTTCTATAAAAATCGGAAATTTTCAAAATTTCCTATAAAAATCGGAAATTTTCAAAATTTCCTTAAAAATAAGAAATTTTCAAAATTTTCTATAAAAATAAGGAATATTCAAAATTTCCTATAAAAATAAGAAATTTTCAAAATTTCCTATAAAAATAAGAAATTTTCAAAATTTCCTATATATTTTTCTTACAACAAAATAGAATTGTTGTATAAAAACTAGGGTTTGCAAAAAACCGTGAAAATGAGAAACTGCGGTTTCGGTTTTAAAACAGCCAAAACCGGCCGGTTTCGGTTCGGTTTTCGGTTTTTTTAATAAAACTATTTCAGTTTAAATTTGTAGGAAAATTTAGATAACTTCATTAAAACATGTTATTATTTAATACTAAAATTCAGGAAAATAATTCAGGTTTTTTAAATATGAGGGATTTCTTAAATAAGTCTTGTTTCTTTTGGAGAAACTGCAGAGCCCCTTTAGCTTGAATAATATATGCATCTAAGCGACAAATTGCTTCAATAGTAATTTTTACAAATAGCAACGATTTTAAAGAATTTACAATTTCAAAGTCGATAGAATGAAGCCAATCTAAGGTCTACAGCATTTCTAAACTCTCAAGAATACTTTGTTTAGAAGCAGAAATCTAAGAGTAAACTTAATTCACGATTATGATGCTTTTTAACTCTTGTTTGTAAAATATTATAACGAACTGACGAATTTTTGAAATACAGAACAGTTTTTCTTACAGCCTCTAGGTTCAAATGTATATGGGCAATCGGTTTTAAATGAGTCAAAGTTTCATCGCCGCCGTCTTCAAAATTGATTTTCAGATACAAATTTTATATTGGCTGCTGCTCCATCTATAGTACATGCTACGATGTTTGCATCAAGTGAAATATCAAACTCCATTAGCCTTTGTCTAATGGTTTCTTGCGTTTTCTTGAATTACACGTTCCTAAAATACGGCCCAGGTTATCAAATTTACCATGAGAATCGTGAATATTTACGTTCATATACCGTCTTCCCCTTACACCTGTCCATTCGTACATTGTAATTGGTATTCTATATAATACCAACAAAAAATTATGAAAAATAAATAGCTAAAACCTCGGTTTTTTCTACGGTTTTCGGTTTCGGATTTGAGGCATAAAAAACCGAGGTTTCGGTTAAAACCGAACTGCAAACCCTAATAAAAACCCCTGCATATTTGTTTTTGTGTAACACAGTGTAGTCTTAATAAGCGACAAATTAAGCTATTAGTTCGTATAAATAGATTAAATAAAAACAAAATCATATTTAGTTTTGAAATCTAGTTTCATTTCAGTGACTAAGTTACGATTATGTGGCTATTAGATTTCATAAATTTTTGGAATATTTATTTGTTGATACTAATTAACTTTGCCGTAAGTTCAGAAATAAAATTTTGTTGATATACTGTCTTAAACAATTTGTTTGCTAGCAGATTTATAATAATGCCAAGGTACATTTTAAGTCAACAAATCTCTTATGTGAACCGAGTCCGAAGTATTTCCATAATAGCTCATGTCGTTTGAAAGCTGTGAATCGTTATAAGGCGGAGGCATTTATGGAAACTTATATTAATAATAAACTTACAAATGTCTCGGTAAGTATGTAATTCTATGATAAATAAAGGAATGAAAGTGGTTCCATCTACGAGTACTACGTTTTTGGTTGAAGGTTTAAGTTTTTTATTTTTCTAAAATTTGCTATTTTTGAAGAGGTTAACCTCGTTAGTTGCCTATATCTTGAAAACGACTTTTCCAATTTTATTGGAAATAAACCAATAGCTAAAGAATAAAATTGTCCTTAAGATGTGCTAACACAAGTTTTTTGTGTGATTAGCGGTTTCAAAGTTATTCATATCGCAATATAAACAAATATTTTTGTTTTTTTGTTCAAAATCAAAAAATAAATATTTTTTAGAAATTTACAAAAAATCGAGAATAGCGAAAACTTACCATTAATTTTCCACAATCGGAAAACTACGAATATTCAAAATACTAAAATAAGCTATATGTGATTGTTAGTAATAACATAAAAATGCCTAATTTTATTAAAATTATGTGAAGGCTACAATTTTCAAGATAATTTCATGAAACTTGGCATAAAATATTGTTTGCTACAAGGACAAAGCCCTTGAAAAATAGTCAAAATCTCTTAAAATTTTAGAGTAACTCCCAAACGATTTTCATTATAGTCACAAATTTGTTTTTATCTTTAAGAAATTTAGCACAGATATTTATATTGGCAGTAGAACAAATGCTATTTAAAGTGACTAAAATTGGTCCATTATTTCGGGTACCTACCATAAATCCCGGAATTCTGCCTTGATCGAATTTCATATTTATACCATTCACCACCATAGCACAGTGGTTTACGGACGCTTTTTTTTGGAAATAATTCTGTAACTTTAGAACGACTGGAGATATTTAAATTAAATTTGGCATGGTGATAGTCAAGGAGCACTGGTTGGTTTTCAAAAGCACTGGCCCATTAGGGGTCGGGAGAGTGATTGATGGACCTTCAAAGTTGGTCACCTCGGGTGTTCGACTTTTTTAAAAATTCGCCAAAAATCCATTTATAAATGGATTAAAAAGAAATTAAACTTAAGTTCTCCTTCAGAAGGTCTACAAAAAATACGCTTATACGAGATATTTGGATAAAAAGGAATTTTTGGGTTGATTTTTTACCCATTTTTTTAAGCTTTTTTTGATCTGGTGGACGCATCTGAAGATCAAAAATTTTTTAAGAATATTCGTTAAAATTGTAACAAAATTCTAAATAATATTTGTGCAAATTGGTTATAGATATCTTCTTTCGTTTAAAAGTTAAAAATATTCAAAGTTGAAACTTAAACAAAATTTCGCTTTTTTTTGAGTTTTTCCCTAAAAGATAGCTTTATTTTTTCACTAATAAAAAAATATTTTCTTAAGAAACATACAAATATTTTTAAAGTTTTTAAAAGAAAACATAATGAGAATGCGTATAAAACAAATTTCTTGCTAATTGGACTTTTGGTCCTCGCACATGCCCTCTCCAAAAAATGCCAATTTGTAAAAAAAAGCTATAATACATAAGTTTTTATACCCTTCACCACCATAGGTGGAAAGGGTATTATAACTTTGTGCTGACGTATGTAACGCATAGAAATATTTGTCTTAGGCCCACCTTTTAGTATACCAATAGGCTTAGAATCACTTTCTGAGTCGATTTAGCGATGTCCGTCCATCTGGCTAGCTGGCTGGCTGGCTGGACCCCCATGTAAACCTTGTAATCAAACTACAGGTCGCAATTCTAAAGATAATTTGATGAAATTTGGCACAGATCATTTTTTGATAATGGCTATTGAAATTGGTCAAAATCGGTCCATTTTTTACGGTACCTCCCACAGATCCCACTTACCGGAATTGATATATTGGCCACAAATATCAATTTTTTTCATGATATTAAACAAGTACTACTTATGTATACTTAAATCACTGTACCAAATTTCGTTGAAAACGGTCCACATTTGACCACAGCTCCCATACAAACTCTTCTTTAAAAACACACTAAATAAGACAAAAAATCACTAAAACGCTCATAAATCTAAAGATAACGAAAATTTTAAGTTTATTTTTTACATACATAATTTTTGTAACGACTGTAATCAATTTGCCAACCTTCGAGATAATCGGTATACATTTGATCCTAGCTCTCATATAAGTCCAAATGACGGAAACAGCTTAAATATATAAATTTTGAGAAAATGTTTGTATGAGGCAAAATTTTGCAAATATTTTTCTTTATACAGAAAAAATAACACCTTTGACCTTAGCGATGAAGGGTATCGTATGGTCGGGCTTAACCGACTATAGCACTTTCTTACTTGTTTTATATAATTTCGCCAGAAAACGAAATACAGTTTATATGTCGAGATCTCTTCAAGCAGAAGTTTTCCCTATCACTTCTAATATAGGAAAGTTTAAGTCAAATGACTACTACTCCATTATCCCCCTCCCCTTCTAGTTCCAATACAATGCATTGCTTAAATAGGGGTCGTCCACTGAGTGATGGTCCTAATAAAAACTTATGGATTTTCATGAAATGAGGATTATTTTGTATAGAATATTCGAAATTTTAAGATCAAATAATAAATTAAGTAGATAAGCCTTTTCAAAAATGAAAAATGGTTGATTACATGAACCAATTTAAATAAAATTAAATTTCGATCGTTTTTATAATCAAAAGGCATCTTTACGGTTGATTTAATTTGGTATAGGCAATCAAATAACGAGTTTTTTTAAATTAGGCAACGCTATTAAAATAATTTCAAACTGTTTGGTGGCTGATGCCCAAAGTGTCAGTAATGACCTGGCAGCTAGCTAGTTTATCTTGATCAATTAAAAAATTCGGTCTGCTTTTTCGGTAAAAATCCGGCCAGAGAGCTTTGTGTCTTTCACATCGAAATTTCAACTACGAAAACCTTCAAATCAAATGCTTTTAAGCTTATTTTATATTTGATTAAATATTTTGAATCTAATATTATATGTAAAGTAAAACCTTCTGTCTTTTTTTTATAGGCAAATGTTGCGTTATATGCTATAAATGATGCAAACAAATATTATCCCTTTTTAGTAAATTTGGATAACAAGGTTTCGGGACTTTATGTTAACAATTTAATGCGTAGTTTGAAAAAGTATACAAATGTTAATCATTCGTGTCCTTTTACGGTAAGAAATTAAATAGTTCATGCAAATGATGGGCTAAAAATTTATTTTTTTATTCAATATTAGGGTGGGTCAAATTGTATGGAGCCAAAAAATGTTAAAGTGCTTATCGCGATTCTTGTTCTATGGGTCATCCTAAAGACACCATAGGTCTAAAATGAATTTTGGCCTTCCAGAATTCGCGCCAAAGTTTAGTCTGACATTTTCAGCTTTTGAACGAAAAAAGAAGGTTATAACCTTTTCGTTGATATATTATTTGTGTATATTATCTTTTAATTTCATACAGCTATTGAAATCCTAAACTAAATTTCTGGTTGTCGCCGCCAGCCTCAACAACTCCAATGCTAAAAGTGACTATATTTTTTTTTTACCAAAAAACGAGCTTAATGCTTTAGGATGTCAACAGCTGTATGAAATTATAAGATAATATACACATATGATATATCAACGAAAAGGTTATTTTCCCTAATTTTCTCTACTAAATATTAATATTTTTAAAATCTGTATCTGATTTTTTGCTAATAAGGGTTCAATAAAGCAAAATGCCATTTTTTATTTATTTATTTCGGTTATTTTTTTTTTATTTTAAAGCCTATGTCTAACCTGATTATTCCAACCAAAGGTGTTTGGTGCCGTTATAGGGCCGGCACCTCGCAGAATCCAAAACGACTTAGATAGGAAGATTTAAATATGCAACTTTATTATTTTTTTTTTCAAAAATTTACCGAAATTTTGAACGGCGCTTTTTACAATTTTCAAAGTATCAACTCCACGATCAACTTAAGGGAAAAATCTTTAATGTACTAGATATCTAGAGATCTCACGCAATCGGAGGAGTATAAAACCTTTCCAAAAGAGCTTACGGTTAGTTTTATATTTGGGATTGAAAATGTAGGAAAGTTTTCCTTCAAAAGCTCAAAATGTCAGACTAAACTTCGGCGCGAATTCCGAAGTTTAAGACCTATGGTTTCTTTGGCAAAGTTTCTTGGAATGACCTATAGAATCATAATTGCGATGAGCACTTGAGGTAAAACATGACCCACCCTAATGTACATATATCGTTTGAAGATTAGAACAACAAATAAATAAAATGATTTTAATGGCGATAGCGCCATCTACGTGCCAAGCTACTCTTCAACTCCACTGTAACATTAGCCCAGTTCACAGTCTAAATAGTCTAGCATCGTAGCATTTGCAAATAACTAGACATAGCTAATGGATAATTTTCTATTAAAAGTAAATATGTATATGGAAAATTTTTAATTTGCTATACCGATTTGCAAATGCTACGATGCCAGACTATTTGGAACGGATTGTGAAATGGGCTGTTTGTTGTATTTCAAAGTAGCAAAAATATATCAAAAAATTTTTTTTTCGAAATTTGTTATTACAGGGTCATGTAATTGCCAATAATATATACGCAGATGCCGAATTCATTCCATTGCCACCGTTACCACAAAATTCTTATAAAGTTGTTTTTATTTTATATGAAGGCTATGCCGTGGACTATATAGGAACAGTAAAGTATTACATAGATGTAATTCATACCAAATATTGAGTATTTATTTAATAAATGTTTTTTTAATAAGACCTATATTTCTAATTATGAACATTTGGAAAATAAAATAAAAACAAATAAAAGTTTAATTCTTATCAAATTGTATAGAATTTAGAAACATATCTTACATATCTCCGAGGTGGGGACCAATTTAAATTGTCAGCTAAATGATCAGATTTACGAGCGTTTTACTGATTTTTGACTCATTTAGTGCGTTTCGACAGAAGTGTTTGTATGGGAGCTATGGTCAAAGTTGGACTCATTTGAACGACAAATCAGCAGTATACATTTTAAATTTCATGAAAAATATTAATTTTTGTGGCCAAAATATCAATTCTGGGAAGTGGGACCTGTGGGAGGTACCATAAATAATGGACCGATTTTGACCATGGTCCCACTATCAAAAATTAAATGTGCCAAATTTCATCAAATTATCTTTAGAATTGCGACCTGTAGTTTGATTACATGGTTTACATGGGGGACCAGCCAGCCAGCCAGCCAGACGGACGGACGGACGGACGAACTGATCTAAATCGACTCAGAAAGTGATTCTAAATCTATTGGTATACTAAAAGGTAGGTCTAAGACAAATAATTCTTTGCGTTATATACATTAGCACAAACTTATAATACCCTTTCCACTGTAAGTCATCAGTATGTATGAGGGAATTGTTAAGGAGGACCCAAGCTTTTTAAATTTGTTACTTTATGGTTACCCTGTATTTGCAAAAAATGAACCAGTAGGCGTCATTTAATTTCCAAAATTTTAAAAAAGGAAACCCAGTTGACCTATTTTGCAATTAAAAATAAATTGTAGTGTATAGAAATTTGCCATTTTTTATATAATTTGATTTTCCGGATTCGTTTATGAATACGCGTTACTTTTTATTTTTAAAATCTAAAGAAAATATATGGGACTATAGAACTGCAGTTCAGAAAAATGCAAAGTCGGCTTGACTTTTTTTGTTATATGTTCGAAAACACAAAAATTTTCTTAAAAAATTGACTAATTTTGTTCAATGTAAGGGGAATGTTACACTGACTTAAACTTTAGTTTAAAATCATCCTAGAAGCCCATTCTCTACGAATTTATAATAAAACATTAACTTTTAATAAAAAACTTTAAGAATTAATACCATCTTTCTGAGAAAAAATGTACTTTTTTCGATCAGCGAAAAAAGTGCATTTTTGTCATAGTCGCCAACAAAGCAACAACAAAAGTGTGGGAAATAAAGAAATGATAAAACTGAAAAATGTTTGTGTGTACAGATGATAATCTTCGCTTTATGTTGATACTTGTTAGACACAATAATAATTCGTATTTATTCGGTCACTTAAATAAGAGATAATGTGTGGTTTTCGCCCTATCTAGAATTAGAGATAATGCTTCTGATGAGATGGCCTAACGAACCATAGAAACGTGTGGAGGAATGGTTTCCCCACCAACATTTTTTGGTTTATCAAAAAACTATTTATTACAACAATAAATAATTGTAATAAATTGGGATTTTAGTGTAATACACTACAGTAAAACTTTTTAATGAAAAATATCTGAAAACTTTGGAAATTTTTCTACATTAAACCCTTCAAGGTGTTTAAAAACGGTTATCACTATTTTGTTTCCTGAACTGTTGGCTGTATGCCAATATTTTTTAAAAAACAAGTAAGAAAGTGCTATAGTCGGTCAAGCCCGACCATATGATACCCTTCACCACTGAGGCCAAATGTATTCTTTTTCCTGTATAAAGATAAATATTTGCTAAATTTTGCCATTATATAAACGTTTTTTTTTTTTTCAAAATGTATATATTTAAGCTGTTTTCATCATTTGGAGAGCTAGGGTCAAATGTGGATCGATTATCTCGAAATTTGGAAAATTGATTACAATTTTTACAAAAGTTACGAATGCAAAAAATAAATGACCGATAATGTGGACCGATTTTAACGAAATTTGAAACAGTGATTTAAGTTTATCTAAGCAGTATCTGTATTAAATTACATGAAAAATATTGATATTTGTGGCTAAAATATCTATTCCGGGAAGTGAGACCTATGGGAGGTACCATAAATAATAGACCAATTTTGACGAATTTCAATAGCCATGGTCACATTATCAAAGAAATGATCTGTGCCAAATTTCATCAAATTATCTTTAGAGTTGGGACCTGTGCTTGGATTACATGGTTTACATGGGGGTTCAGCAAACCATCCAGACGGACGGATGGACGGACGGATGGACGGACGGACTGACATCGCTAAATCGACTCAGAGACATAAGTTTATTTTAAAATAAGCAGGAATGTAGGAAGTGCAGAAAGTTGAAAACTGAAAAATGTTTGTGTTTTGTTCAGTCGATAATGTGAGCTTTTACTTATGGTTTAAAAACATAATTCGTAAAGATTGTGTTTGTAAAATAAGTAATAATGCAAGGTTTTTGATCTGTCTAAAAGTAGGGATACTCATCTTAAAGAGATGGCCTAACTAACCATCGAAACGCGACGAGGAATTGGTTTCTCCGCAAACATTTTTTGGCTTTTATCAATAAATTGTCTATTACATTAACAAGTAAATATAACAGATTGGGATCAAATGCGAATACTCTTTCTTTTTGAAAGATTTTATGATTATAAATAATTTTGATTATATTTTTCAAGATTTTATACAAAAAGTAGAATTTCATAAAAAAAAAAAACATTTTTAATATAAATATTTAAAAATTGTTGCCAGGATTTGAACCCGGACCATTGAGTTTTAATTGTCATTCCAATAACAAATAGCTACTTAATTTTACAACGGAAGGTATGTTGCAGTCATTACAAGGAAAAAAATCATTTTACATCCTATTACCAAAGTTTTGCTGGGTATGTTTTTCTTAAATCATTTAATTTCTACTATTAATTATATCTATATAATATATAACTTTTCCTATATACTTCATCGGAAAACCTTCATAAAAAATGAAAATAGTTTTATAGGAATTATTTGGTATCGAAGCAATTGAAATGAACTCTGAATCCACATTAATTTTTTTCGCAAACAAATGACCCTGAAATAATATAAAAAAGACTTTAGGCAAAGACACTATAATATAAAGATATATACAAAGATAATATAAAGATATTGCACTCTATACATTTTTTTCTGCCAGAAGTGAAATTAAAGTGGATAAGAAACAATGAAAAGCACAAACAGGCATACATTTCATGAGCACGTTTGTGTGCCTTAGCTTTCTTTCATTGGATAATTGTATCCATTACTTTTTTCAGAATTATAGTAAAATCGGTATGCTTTCTCTTTTTATGGGATTTTTCAAAACGACCCTACTCCAAATCAATGTATAGAAGTGCAACATCTTTATATTATAGAGTCTTTTCATTAGGAAAAAATCTTTATAACAGATAGAAATAAAATCTTACCGATATAGGACATGAATGATTGAGGTTGGTGTATTTCTTTAAAATACGCATAAATATGTTAAAGTAAAAACCCGATGACTTCTTATCCAAAAACTGGCAGATATTTGCGGTAATATTCACTAGAAATGGTGTAAATATATTTGCATCGTTTAGAACGTAGACAGCCATATTTGCCTGAAAAAATATACATACATGAGACTTATTTTTTTATATGTGCAATTTTATTTCTTATTTACTTACTGAAAGATTTCTAAGTTTATCTTTAATATGCGTATCCATATAAGCTTCGGACTTATAGCGATTCACCGGCTTTAGGCGGCATGAGTAATTATGAAACTAGCTTGGATTTTGTTCACATACAAGCTTTGTAATTTTAAAATGCACCTTGGCCTTGGTCATAAGCTATTTCGAAAGCTTAATCATATTAAATAGTGGGGAATATTTATATTTAAAACATTCTTAACTTACCCCAAAGTCAATTATAAAATAAAATAATAAAAATTTCCATAAATACATTGATGAGACCTAATTTCAAATGTTTGGTAAATATATTTGGAAAATAAGCTGGTTACTGGAACAAAGCTTATTTGGACAATAAACTCAAAAATTAATTTATTCGAAAAAAAATACCAATTAATGGCTACAAATTAAAATCATACTTATATTGTCAATTATTTATTTATTGTTAATTGATTAGAAAAATACGTTATTGAAAAATCAATTAGAATGTACACTAGAGTTGTTCCAAAAAAAGTTGAGTCAGTCAGCCCCTAGAATTAAAGACAATGCAAAAATAATTATATATTTTTTATTTTTTTTACCACGCCTATAAATACCGCCCTTTTTGTAATTTGTTAACTGAGTCGCCATCTCAAGTCCGAATATATAAAACTTTATATATCTGTGTTCACGGCTCTGTAAGGGCTACATTTCATTTATTAGATAGTTTTTTACTAACACGTCAATTTCAAGTCATATTTTTATACCCTTCACCACCATAGGTGGAAGGCTTATTATAAGTTTGTGCTGATGTATGTAACGCATAGAAATATTTGACTTAGACCCACCTTTAAGTAAACGAATAGGCTTAGAATCACTTTCTGAGTCGATTTAGCGATGTCCGTCCGTCCGTCTGGCTGGCTCGCTGGACCCCTATGTAAACCTTGTAATCAAACTACAGGTTGCAGTTCTAAAGATAATTTGATGAAATTTGGAACAGAAATTTTTTTTTATAATAGGACCATGGCTATTGAAATTCGTCAAAATCGGTCCATTAGTCCCACTTCCCGGAATTGATATATTATCCACAAATGTAATATATCAATTCCGGGAATTGGGACTAATGGACCGATTTTAACGAATTTCAATAGCCATGGTCCTATTATCAAAAAAATTATCTGTTCCAAATTTCATCAAATTATCTTTAGAACTGCTAATGTAAACCACAATCACTGTACCTTTCGTAATCGGTCCACATTTGACCATAGCTCCCATACAAACTCTTCTATCAAAACGCACAAAATAAGACAAAAAACACTAAAACGCTCATAAATCTAAAGATAATGGGAATTTTAAGTTTAAGTTTTTGCATACATAATAACAGTAATAACTGTAATCAATTTGCCAAATTTCGATATAATCGGTCCACATTTGACCCTAGCTCTCATATAAGTCCAAATTACGGAAAAAGCTAATATAAATAAGTTTTGAGGAAATGTTTGTATGATGGCAAAATTCAGCAAATATTTGTCTTTTTACAGATAATCTTTGACCTTATTAGTGAAGGGTATCGTGTGGTCGTTCTTGATCGACTATAGCACTTTCTTACTTGATTTTTAATTCGATTCGTACCCACCCTAATCGAATCGAATATAAATCTGGTTTTTAAAAGTTATGACTATAAATTGACTTGGCGGTAAAAAAACTATCAAAGAGGGAAATATAGCCCTTACAGAGCCGTGAACACCGATATATAAAATGTTATGATCGGAATTAAAATGGTAAAAAAATAAAAAAAAAATTTTTTAGAAATATTTCAACATTATCTTTAATTGTTTTGGGTGACTGACACAACTTTTTTTTATATGGAAGGCGAACAGCTCTAATGTACACCTAATCCTATTTTTACATACAAAAAACATTGCTACACGTATGTTTTATCTTCTAAAGTTTATGAGATATTCGAATTGTTTCTTAACGAGCTCTTTTATCTCAAAAAGAATGTTATCACTTTTATGGCTACAAAACGACAAAAAATTCACTTTGTTTGAAAATTTAAACTTAAATACATATAATATTTGATCAGATTTTCTATCAATACTTTTTCTTTTTGTGTGATTTATACATTCCTGAGAAGTAAAATAAAAAAAATATCTGAAAAATCGGAAAAAATTTAGATCCGCTATATCAGAAATTCTAAGTCTAAGTCTTTTTTTTCGAAGTCGAATAACTCATAAACTATAGAAGATAAATAATACGTGTTGCAATGTTTTTTGTAGATCTCATCTAGGAGATTTCGTATATATAAAAAATATCGGATCAATGTGAAATCGCAAAAATGTGACTTCTGGATCGTTTTAAATTAAAAAACAAGTAAGAAAGCCCTATAGTCGGTCAAGCCGACCATACGATACCCTTCACCACTAAGGTCAAAGGTGTTATTTTTCCAGTATAAAGACAAATATTTGCTAAATTTTGCCATCATACAAACATTTTCTCAAAACGTATATATTCAACCTGTTTCCGTCATTTGGACCTATATGACAGCTAGGGTCAAATGTGGACCGATTATCTCGAAATTTGGCAAATTGATTACAGTTGTATGCAAAAAATAAACTCAAAATTTTCATTATCTTTAGATTTACGAGCGTTTTAGTGATTTTTTGTCTCATTTAGTGCGTTTTTGAAGAAGAGTTTGTATGGGAGCTATGGTCAAATGTGGACCGATTTCAACGAAATTTGGTACAGTGATTTATGTTTACATAAGGAGTATTTGTTTTAAATTTCATGAAAAAATATTGATATTTGTGGCCAATATAGCAATTCCGGGAAGTGGGACCTATGGGAGGTACCATAAATAATGGACCGATTTTGACCAATTTCAATAGCCATGGTCACATTATCAAAAAAATTATCTGTGCCAAATTTCATCAAATTATCTTTAGAATTGCGACCTGTAGTTTGATTACAAGGTTTACATGGGGGTCCAGCCAGCCAGCCAGCCAGACGGACGGACGGACGAACGGACATCGCTAAATGGACTCAGAAAGTGATTCTAAGTCTATTGGTATACTAAAAGGTGGATCTAAGACAAATATTTCTATGCGTTACAAACATCAGCACAAACTTATAATACCCTTTCCACCTATGGTGGTGAAGGGTATAAAAACCTGAGATGTCCTACTTTGAGAGCATATAGCTCCCCTCTATATAGGCTTACAGACTCCAAATTTTAAACTTAGGCTCAAATACTCCTCCTCAATAGCTATGTGATAATCGTGTTTACGGTCCTTAAATTTTTATTATTTCCCTAATTTTTATTTTTCAACCCACTGTGTGCTGGTGGCTTTAAGGCGGAAAATGACAGAGTAGCATTTTTGTTTTTTTAGTTAAGTATGAAACACAATTGGAACGAACGACCAATTTTCCGGAACTAATATTTGTCGTTAGAAATAGAACATATGGGTTTATATGAAAGTGCTCGCAATAGATGCGTACGACGAAATTCGTTGGGCGTATCGAACAGTGAAATAGGTTTATTTCTATTTAATACGCAGACGAACGATGACTTTAGAGTGGCTATAGTTTCTTTTATAAAATATTGTATAAGTGTTTTTTTTAATATACTCACCTTTAAAATTTAAAAAAATAAAAATATATATTTGAAATAAAATTAACTAAAAATATTTATCTTGTTATTTAACAAAGAATAAAATAAAAAATACAAATGGTGTAAGTACGCGATATGTACGAAAGGCGTCAACAACTTTTATTTGCCCCAAATGTGTTCAATGGACGAATGTACAAGACGAATTTTTAAAGCCGAATTCGCCGTGCTTGATGGAATTAGTAAAGTTAAGATTCGTTAAAGCGGGCTTTGTCTGTGTTTAAATTTAATATCTAGAATTGAAAAAATAACTGCAATTACCTATAATAAGTTTTGTAATTGCTTTATAAACAATTATTTAGGTACTTCAACTCACTTTCAATTATTATTTAACAAAAAAATATATGGCTATTTAAGTTATTTATATCGTATCGACAATTTGCATTACCGCTATAATAGTTGTTTTGCCGAAAAAGGCAACTATATCGAATAATTAAATCAAATTTTATAAATTTTTTAATCTTAGAAAAGGAGCGCCCTAAATTGGTTAGGGCCCTCCTCTTTTAAAAATGCATGAACCTATGTATTTAGATACCAGAACCGACATAATATTATGTAGTCGGTTCTGGTATCTACTTATATTATTATATGTGAGATGGATTAAGGAGATTGCCTCAGGGAAGTCATGAATCAAAATATCGAAGGGGTGAACTTTTGTTGCATCTTATATTTTTATGTTTTTTTTTAAAACAAAAATATTTTGAAAGAAACATTTCTTCGGTGTTTATTCTATAATATCTCTAAAATGACTAAGCGGATAAAAAATGATGTGAGGTCGACTTAAAGATAAAACTGTTTTCGAATTTCGGATTTTCTTTTTGGCTCAATACAACCAGCCGTTTTAGAGTTATGTACATAAATTAACATTATTCGCTTTTCGAAAAAAATGATATCTCGAAAATTAGAGCCAAATCTGAAAAACTAATGTCACTTTTGGATTTAGTAGACCAAAGTCATCTAGATTTGGTTAACAAATCTCGTGCCGCAAAATTTTGTTGTATAATTATAAACAGGCATAGGCAGCCCATACCACCAGAAACCGATAACTTTTTGTAATTTTCGTAAATATCACGATCATTTATGAATCTCGTGAAAATGAGTATAAAAGCATTCAGTATGAATTTGGATGTTAGCAGAGTCGGTTGGTGCCGCTTTGTTAAAGAAAATACAAAAACAAAATATACAAAAAAACAAGACTAAAAACCCATTTTATAACAACAAAATACATGGTTCGAGAGAACATATAATTTCGAACATTGTTGCCACGACACTATTGGTTTTGTAAACATTATTTGAAATAAATGTAACCGAATTGGGAATATTTTTCAAAACAGAAATACATTTTAATATTAAACAATTTTAGATTTTTTAGATATATGAAAATTTTCAAAGCAAATATTTTTCTAAAGAAAAATTTTCAATAAAAATATTTTTCTATGGAAAATTTTTGAATAAATATATTTTTCTGTAGAAATTTTTTTTTAAAAAAGTTAAGATAAAAAAAATTTCTATAGAAAAATTTTTAATAAAAAAATTGTTAATAAAATAAATTTCTATAGAACAATTTTGGATACATTTTCTATAGAAAAATTTTTGATAAAAAATTTTCGATAAAAAAGTTTTTGATAAAAAAATTTCCTATAGAAAAATTTTGGATAAAGAAATTTTCTATAGAGAAATTTTTAATATTTAAATTTTCTATATTTAATAATAATATTTTTTTTTTTTAATTTTAATATTTAAATTTTCTATAATTTTAAACATTTAATTAAAATATTTTTAGAAAATGGAGTAGAAAACTTTTTCTTTTTAAAACATCATAACTACTCATTGATAAAAATACTTATTTTAGGTAAAAGTGCCGACGATTTTTTTCTGTTCGTCAATTCGACGAAGTGAAACCTTAATGTACAAAAATGAGTAGTAACCATCCAGGGTTAAACAATTTTAGATTTTTTAGATATTTTCAATAAAAACATTTTTTATAGAAAAATTTTTTGTTGAAAATTATTTTTTAAAGAAAATTTTTTGATAAAAATTTCTATGAAAAGTTTCAAAGAAAATATTTTTCTAAAGAAAAATTTTCGATAAAACATTTTTCTATGGAAAATTTTTGAATAGAAATATTTTTCTGTAGAAAATTTTTTAAAAAAGTTAAGATAAAATAATTTTCTATAGAAACATTTTTAATACAACAATTGTTGATAAAAAGAATTTTCTATAGAAAACTTTTGGATAAAAATTTTCTAAAAAAAATTTTGAATAAAAAATGTTTCTATAGAAAAATTTTGGATAAAAAAAATTTCTAAGAAAAATTTTGGATAACAAAAAATTTTTATAGAAAAATTTTGGACAAAGCAATTTTCTATAGAAAAATTATTGGTAACAAAATGTTCTATAGAAAAATTTCTGATAAATTTTTTTTTTTTATATTTAAATTTTCTATAGAAAAAAATTTATTTTAAAATTTTTGATTAAAATGTTTTTAACAAACTTTTTTTTTTAAATATTAGAACTAAAAATTGAAAAATACATATTTTAGGCAAAATTTAAAAAAAAAACGGTAAACTCTGCAGACGATTTTTTCTAATCGTCGATTCGACGAAGTGAAACCCTAATGTACAAAACTGAGGAGTAACCATCCAGGGTTAAACAATTTTTGATTTTTTAGATATTTTCAATGCAAACATTTTTTTTATAGAAACATTTTTCGATGAAAATTATTTTTTATAGAAAATTTTTTGATAAAAATTTGTATGAAAACTTTCAAAGAAAATATTTTTCGTTAAAAATATTTTTCTATGAAAAATTTTTCAATAGAAATATTTTTCCGTAGAAACATTTTTTCAAAAATTTAGATAAAAAAATTTTCTATACAAATTTTTTTAATTGTTGATAAAAAGAATTTTCTATGGAAAAATTTTGGATAAAAAAATTTTCTAAGAAAAATTTTTGATAAAAAAATGTTCTATAGAAAAATTTTGGATAAAAAATTTCTATAGAAAAATTTTGGATAAAACAAGTTTCTATAGAAAAATTATCGATAACAAAATGTTCTATAGAAAACTTTCTGATAAAAAATTTGTTTTGTTTAAAATGTTTAATATTTAAATTTTCTATAGAAAAAATTTTAAATTTTTGATTGAAATGTTTTTAAAAACTTTTTTTTTAACATCAGAACTACAAATTGAAGAAATACATAAAAGTGTAAAAAAAATGGCAACACTGCCGATGATTTTTTTTTTGTTCGTCGATTCGACGAAGTGAAACCTTAATGTACAAAAATGAGGAGTAACCATCCAGGTTTAAACAATTTTAGATTTTTTAGATATTTTCGATACATTTTTTTTAAGAAAACTTTTTCGGTGAAAATGAGTTTTTATAGAAAATTTTTTGATAAAAATTTCTATGAAAATTTTCAAAGAAAATATTTTTCTAAAGAAAAATTTTCGATAAAAATATTTTTTTTTTTATTTAAAAAATTGAGATAAAAAAATTTTCTATAGAAAAATGTTTTTAAAAAATAGTCGATAAAAAGAATTTTTTATAGAAAAATTTTGAATAAAAAAATTTTCAGATTCGCCATAGCCTAGCATAGCACTCTTACTTGTTACTTATTTAAATAAACAGTGGGCCAAAATAAATAAAACACACAGTTAAAAGACTATTCGCCTTAGAGTTGGGCCATTATTGCTCGCTACTGTATACTTATACACTTTCTTTCAATACATTTTGTTTGAATTTCCCACTATTGGCTATGGATACGAGTACTATTTTAAAATTCAATGAATCTATTCTGTTTTATTGCCTGTAGCATATTTAAGTAAGTTTTACAGTTTCCCGTTTTTATTTTATTTTCGCTTCTCACTTCTTTTGATATTTGGATATCGCCAAAATACAAGTAATTTTTTGTTTTTCAAATTGTAGATTTTCCATAAAATAAATTACATTAAAATTCCGAACCATTATTCGTTTCACTTAAAATTTGTTGTTTTTTGCTCATAGATACGAGTATTTAAGTGTATGTGTATATATGTAATTCTTAATACTCTGGCATCTAAATAAATAGAATCATTCGAGTACAAGTTGTACAAGTATTTGCAATGTTTTATTCAATATTGAATTTTTGATTGGCTGCCTGGGCCACAAGAAGCAGGATTTGCAAGCGGGAGTGTAAATGCTAAAATGAGTTAGAGGATTTCATGTCCTGTCCATGTGTTGCTGGTGGTTGTACATCTTTTCGGTTGTTGCTTGTTTATACTCGTACTTAAGTTCCTCTACATCTTCTTCATGTTTGTTAATTCCTTTAGCTGAATGTTGTAAAATATCCTCGGAGGCAATTAGTTTATTTATTTGTACAATTTCATTTTGTTTAGGCCTTTGGAATTTTAATGTTTTGGCTATTGTTTGTTCGTGTGTAATTTCTTGGCATTTTTTTTTTCGAAGGGCTCTTCTTTTCTTTTTAGAAAGTTTAAATTTACTGTTTATTGGTCAGATAATGTTTATTTAAAGTTTCTTCAAGAATTTGTTGGTTAAATATTTTTGAAAGCAAAATAAATGTATTGAGGTTTTAACTTAGTTGTTTTTTCTTAAACAAATAGGAAAAGAAAAAGTTTAATAGTTTCAGGGGAATGGTTTGGAAAATTTAAGTGTTTTCCTTAAATTCTTCTTAAAAATTTGATGGAATTTGAAAGTGCGGCCTTTAATTTTTAGTTCATAATACTCCTTCCTCGTATTAAGAAATGTTAGAAAAAATCAGCTTAAATTAAAAAAAGATTGAAAAAAGTTTACATCATATTTATATACATATTTTCTATATGAAAATTTTCCATTTAAAAGTTTTTTTTTCAAATGTTGAGCAAAAATTTTTGATAAAAATGTTCTAAAAAAAAATTTGAAACAGAAAATATAATTTTGTGAAGAAGAATTTCCGCAACGAAAATTTTTTAAAGAATATTTAAAAAAAAAAAAATTTCTAAAGAACAATTTTTATTACAAAAAACTTCTATAGAAAAATTTTCATATACAAAAAATTTTCTATTTTTATACAAATATTTTTGTGTCAAATTTCACCAGAGAAACTTTTAAATTGAAAAATTTTCTACAAAAAAAAAAAATTATATCATATGGATAAGATTTTATACCGAAAAACTTTCTATAGAAAAATTTGCATATCGAAAAATTTTCTATAGAAACATTTTTATCTTAAAAAATTTCTATAGGAAAATTTTCTATTGGAAAATTTTCTATAAAAAATTTTCTATAAAAAATTTATAGAAAATTCTTCGATATAAATATTTTTCCATAGAAAAGTTTTCGATATAAAAATTTCAATTTCAATTTCAATACAGAAAATTTTTCGATATAAAAATGGTTCTATAGAAAATTTTCCAATATAAACATTTTTTGCAGAAAATTTTCGAAATATAAAAATTTTTCTACAGAAAATTTTCGAAATATAAAAATTTTTCTACAGAAAATTTTCGAAATATAAAAATTTTTCTACAGAAAATTTTCGAAATATAAAAATTTTTCTACAGAAAATTTTCGAAATATAAAAATTTTTCTACAGAAAATTTTTCGATAGAAAATTTTTCAATACAAAATCTTTCGATATAAAAATTTTTCTATAGAAAATTTTTTGATTTAAAAATTTTTCGATATAAAAATTTTTCTATAGACAATTTTTCGATATAAAAATTTTTCTACAAAAAATTTTTCGATATAAAAATTTTACTATAGAAAATTTTTCGATATAAATATAATTCTATAGAAAATTTCTCGATATAAAAAGTTTCCTATCAAAAATTTATCGATATAAAAATTTTTCTAAGAAAATTTTTCGATACAAAAATTTTTTTATAGAAAATTTTTCGATACGAAATTTCTTTATAGAAAATTTATTGATATACAAATTTTGATATAGAAAATTTTTCCATACAAAAATTTTTCGATATAAAAATTTTTTGATATCAAAATGTTTCTATAGAAAACCTTTCGGTATACAAATTTTTCGAAATAAACATTTTTCGATATAAATATTTGTCTATAAAATTTTTTTCGATATAAAAATTTTTCTATAGAAAATTTTAAGATATAAAAATTTTTCTATGGAAAATTTTTCGATATAAAAATTTTTCTATGGAAAATTTTTAGACACAAAAATGTTTCTATAAAAAATTTTTCGATATAAAAATTTTTCTTTAGAAAATTTTTCTATATAAAAATTTTTCTATAGTAAATTTTAAGATATAAAAATTTTTCGAAGTAAACATTTTTATATAGAAAATTTTTCGATATAAATATTTGTCTATAAAAAATTGTTTAATGTGTTTTATTTTTCTATAGAAAGTTTTTCGATATACAAATTTTTCTATAGAAAGTTTTTCGATATAAAAATTTTTCTGTGGAAAATTTATCAATATAAAAATTTTAATATAGAAAATTTTTCTACAGATAATTTTTCTATACAAAATTTTTTAATATAAAATTTTTCGATATAAAAATTTTTCTTTACAAAATATTTCAATATAAAAATTTTTTCATAGAAAATTTTTCGATATAAATATTTTTGTTTAGAATTTTTTTTTGTAGAAAATTTTCATGATATAAACTTTTTCGGTATAAAAATTTTTCGATACAAAATTTTTCGATATAAAAATTTTTCTACAAAAAATTTTTTGATTTAAAATCTTTTTTATCGAATATTCTTCAATATAAAAATTATTCTATAGACAATTTTTCGATATAAAAATTTTTATATAGAAAATCTTTCGGTACAAAAATTTTTCGAAATAAAAATTTTTCTGTAGAAAATTTTTTGACATAAATTTTTTTTATAGAAAATTTATAAATTTTAAAAATTTTTATATGGAAAATTTATTGTTGGAAATGTAAAATTTATTTATACGCTAAATTAGCAACATTTAAATTTTAGTGATTATATTTTTATTCATGTGGCAGCACTTATGATAATTAATAAAACCTTTTGTTACATTCTCCTTTATTACTTCAAATCGACAAGTTTGTTTTACTTGGATTCGTTTCTGGGGAAGTAATTCCAAATTGTTTCTGGACATTTTATATCAGGTTATGGGCCCAGGAACGCTGCGTCATGGAGAAGGTAATTGAAATCGAAAGATTGACTGGTAGGGAGAACTACCACCAGTAGAAATTTGCTGTAGAGCATGCTATGAAGCTGCAAGGATTTTGGAAAGCAGTTTTGGGTACAGAGACGGATGCTGCCATAAAAGAGAAGGCTACATCGAGGTTGGTGTTATACATATCATCCAATTTATATGTACACATTCAAGATGTCTCAACTGCCAAGGATATTTGGAATAAACTCCAAACAACGTTTGAAGATTCTGGTTTAACTCGCAGGTGTGGATTGTTAAGGAAACTTACAACAACTCAACTAATAAATTGTAAAGATATCAGTGAGTATGTGAATACTATTGTGGATACTGCCCAGAAGCTCAACCAGATTGGGTTCAAAGTGAATGACGAATGGGTTGGAAGTCTTTTACTCAGTGGGTTACCAGAGCATTTTGGTCCAATGATTATGGCTATTGAAAGTAGCAATATAAAAGTGACTGCCGATACCATCAAGACCAAGTTGCTGCAAGATTTTGATTCCTACAACAACTTTACCTCAACAGCAGAGTCAGTGTTTTATGCAAAAGGTAAGAAAAACCTTGAAAGATATAAAAAGGTCATTTGTTTTAATTGCAAAAAAGAGGGACACATTGCCAAATTTTGTAAGGCGCCCAAAAAACACAAAAATGGCGGAAACTTTGAGAAAACGCTAGCAGCGAAGTTTGCAGAATATTTTGACAGAGCTGACAACGCATGGCTGATTGATTCTGGTGCAACAACACACATGGTGAATTCTGAGGATGTATTTGTTAATTTGCAGAAATTTGATGTTAACGATTCTGTCACTGTGGCTAATAACTGCAAAGTTAGTGTTATAGGTATTGGTGATGTACGTATTCAACAGAAAGTAAACGACAAACTGGAATATATAACAATAACAAATGTATTATTAGTACCAGAACTTTCTGCAAATTTAATTTCTGTCAGTCAACTTACAGAAAATAACTTTGAGGTTAAGTTTTTTAATGAAAAATGTAAAGTAACCAAGAATGGTATTTTGTACTTAGAAGCGTTTAAAAAAGGAAAATTATATCAAGTAAATATGCCAACAAAAAACTATGCAGCCGTAAGTAAAGAAACTTGGTATAGACGATTGGGTCATGCTGCTGACGTGAGTGTAAAAAAGCTCAATTCAGATGGAAACTCAGGAGTTATTTACAACCAAAATTCTGACTCGAAAGTGTGTGAATCGTGTTTAAAAGGTAAACAATTTAGATTATCATATAAACCGTCAACATCAAAAACAGATGATATTTTGCAAATTGTACACACAGATGTCTGTGGTAAGATGGAGCAACAATCTTTAGGTGGTGCAGAGTATTATGTTTTGTTTTTAGATGATTATTCAAATAAAGTGTTCGTTTATATGATGAAAAACAAGTCTGAGGTGCCTAAAATATTTAAAGAATTCAAGAACTTAGTGGAAAACCAAACGGGAAAACGTATCAAAATTCTAAGGTCGGATAATGGTTTGGAATATTGCAACAAAGAACTGAGAAGGATTTGCATCGACAGCGGCATACAGCATCAAACCTCAGCACCGTATAGCCCTCAGCAAAATGGTAAGGCTGAGCGCATGAATAGAAGTTTGGTAGAAAAGGCTCGAACCATGTTATACGATGCTAATTTAGATAAGACGTATTGGGCAGAGGCAACGAACACTGCAGCACATTTATTAAATCTTACACCAAAAGAAAATTTAAATGGTAAGTCACCAGAAGAAGTTTGGAGCGGAAGAGAACAAAACTTAAAGTATTTACGTGTGTTTGGCTGCGTTGCTATGGTAATGACACCAAAAGAACTAAGGCAAAAATGGGATCCCAGATCGAAAAGGTGCGTAATGATTGGATATAGTCAAAACTCCAAGGCCTACAAGTTGTACAACCCAGAAACCAAAAAGCTTCACATAAGCCGTAATGTAATTTTCATTGAAGACGAAATGTATTATTCGAGAACAGCACATGCAAGTACTTCAGCACAACGCAATCCAGATTTAGTGAGGATTTCCATTGATGAAAATAGAGTTGAGCCAGTTGATGATGACTCTGATGATGAAAGCTGTGTTGAAGATGATCACCCCAATCAACAACAACAAGATGAAACTGCTGAAGATACCCCACGTCGCTCAACAAGGATGAGAAAACCGACACGTATGGATGACTATATAACGTATTTGTCATATAACACTGTGGAAGACCCGGTTGATTATTCGGAAGCGGTAAATGGTGTTGAGAAAAAACATTGGTTAGAAGCGATAAAGAGTGAGTATAATTCTTTAATTGAAAACAACTCATGGAGTGTATTAGAAGATAAGCGTGATTTCAAGAAATTGTCCACAAAATGGGTTTTCAAAAGGAAAAGTGACGAAGAGGGCAAAGTGAAGTATAAAGCCAGGTTAGTGGCAAGGGGCTATGCTCAGCGTGACGGCATAGACTACACAGAGACGTATGCACCCGTAATGAGGTACAACACCTTGCGTTATTTGCTAACACTTGCCTTAGAATTTGATTTGAAAGTTAACCACTTAGATGTTTGTACAGCTTTTCTCCAAGGAGATTTAGAGGATGAAATTTTCATTGAACCTCCTGAAGGTATACCCATTGCCGATGGTCACGTTTTACGTTTAAATAAGCCATTGTACGGTTTAAAACAAGCTTCTAGAATGTGGAATAAAAAGCTAAGTGGAAAATTGAAAGATTTGGGTATGAGACAGTTAAAAACTGATCAATGTGTTTACGTTCTCAACGAAAATACTGAAAATTTAATTATTTTGGCAGTATATGTTGACGATATGATAGTTTTTTGGAAAAACGAGAAGGTAAAAGATTCTTTAATAAAACAATTAAAAGATGAATTCAAAATGAAGGACCTTGGTCCAGCAAAATCGTTTCTTGGTATGAAAATAAATTATAATTTTGGCAAATATATAACAATAGATCAGTCGAGTTACATTAAAGGACTTTTAGAACGTTTTGATATGATATTCTGCAATCCTGTTTCTACTCCAATGGATCCGAACATAAAGTTTCAAAATACCAATGAGCCCTGTAAGGATAAGTATCCGCATCAAGAATTAATTGGGAGTCTACTTTTTGCGGCTCAAGTGTCTAGACCAGATATTAGTTATGCTGTAAATCTTCTTAGTCGCTTCAACAACAAATATGAAACACAACATTGGGTTGCAGCGAAACGTATTCTTCGTTACCTCAAGGGTACTATGGACCACAAATTAACCTATGAAAAGACATCGAGTTTTGAAACAACGTGCTTCTGTGATGCTGATTATGCTGCAGATCCTCAAGAAAGAAAATCAGTGAGTGGTTATATTTTGATGAAAAAAGGTGGTGCGGTAGCATGGGGTTCAAGAAAACAACAAACAACAACTCAACTTGTGAAGCAGAATATGTGTCTATGGGGATGGCCGTTCAAGAAGTGCTATGGGTGAGAGGACTGGAAGAAGAGTTAATGATATGTCAACTTAAGCCAACTGTATTGTTTTGCGACAATCAAAGCGCAATCCATCTTGCTACAAACGAGTCGTTCCACCCACGTACCAAACATATCGATGTTAGGTATCACTTTATAAGAGATAATTTAGTAATGAATAAGATTTCTTTAAAATCTATAAGCTCAGAAAATAATGTTGCTGACATTTTAACCAAGCCTCTTGTTAATGTAAAATTTAATCAGTTTATTTCCTTAATGAATTTGAAACAAAATTAAATAAATTTTAAGTGAGGATGTTCGAAATGTAAAATTTATTTATACGCTAAATTAGCAACATTTAAATTTTAGTGATTATATTTTTATTCATGTGGCAGCACTTATGATAATTAATAAAACCTTTTGTTACATTCTCCTTTATTACTTCAAATCGACAAGTTTGTTTTACTTGGATTCGTTTCAGGGGAAGTAATTCCAAATTGTTTCTGGACATTTTATATCATTTATCAATATAAAATTTTTTATATTGAAAATATTTCTACAAAAAACTTTTTGATAAAAAATTTTTTCTATAGAAAATTGTTCGATATTAAAATTTTCTATAGAAAGTTTTTCGATATAAAAATTTTTCTATGGAAAATTTATCAATATAAAATTAATTGTATAGAAAGAAAATTTTCCATTAGAAAATTTTTCGATATTAAAATTTTGCTTTAGAAAATTTTTTTATATACAAATTTTTCCATAGAAAGTTTTTCGATATAAAAATTTGTCTATAGAAAATTTATCAATATAAAAACTTTTCTATAGAAAATTTTTCAATTTTTCGTAGAAACATTTTCAATTTTCGATAAAAAAGTTTAAAATTTTCTATTGAAAAATTAAAAATTTTTTATAGAAAAGTTTTAAATTTTTTATAGAAAAATTTTAAATTTTCTATAGAAAAATTATAAATTTTCTATAGAAAAATTTTAAATTTTCTATAAAAAATTTTTAATTTTCCATAGAAAAATTTTAAATTTTCTATAGAAAAATTAAAAATTTTCTATAGAAAAATTTTTAATTTTCTATAGAAAAATTTTTAATTTTCTATAGAAAAATTTTTAATTTTCTATAGAAAAATTTTTAATTTTCTATAGAAAAATTTTAAATTTTCTATAGAAAAAATTATAAATTTTCTATAGAAAAATTTTAAATTTTCTATAGAAAAATTTTGAATTTTCTATAGAAAAATAGAAAAATTTTGTATAGAAAAATTTTAAATTTTCTATAGAAAAATTTTAGATTTTCTATAGAAAAATTTTAAAGTTTCTATAGAAAAATTTTAAATTTTCTATAGAAAAATTTGAAATTTTCTACAGAAAAATTTGAAATTTTTAACTTTTATAGAAGAATATTAAATTTTCTAAGGAACGTCCATTTGATCTCCTATACAAAGAACATACATGGCCTAGCATATCTTGCAGTAAATTTTGGTAGATTAAAATCAAGTAAACTTCAATATTTGACAAGTATATGAAAGTTTTTTCTGGCAGTTCGCTCTTATGCCCAATGTTATACCATGAATTATAAAATATAGATTACGACTTCCCAAATACAAAATTTGAGTTTTCTGCGCATGTTGGACAAATGACGTCACGGAATAGTGGAACATTTTTAATTTTTTCTTTAAAATTCTTCCAGTTAAATGATCAAATTTTATCTTTAACTTCATTATTTTATTTAGAAAATAACATAAGAACGCGATAAAAGTAAGATTAATTAAAAAACAAGTTCAATATTGGAGTTTTTTCTAACTTTCTCACTTGATTTCAATTTTTTAATTTTCTTTCATTGTTTTTCTTGAATTTGCCCACTGCTCACTTACACATGCTTACAATTTGCTTCAAACTTTCAAACAAGATTTTTTAGCAATTAAAGGTTTCAGGTACACTTCACTCATGGCTTTTAAATTAATAATTATTTTTTTGCACTATATTTTACAAACTTGAAAACAAAATTCTTTGTTAATAACGAAATCCAATAAAAAATTTTTTGAGAATTGTCAAATTGTTTTTTTCTGCAGGATTGCCAAATCTTACACATTATATAAACTTTTTCGAACTAAATTAGGAATAAGTTTAAGATATATTGAATCAATTCTTAAACTTTCTATATGAATGTATGTATATATCAATGATTAGTTCCAAATTAATTCTTCCCATTATATTGACATATGTACATAGTTCCTTCAACATTTATTTTCAAAATATTGCCATTTTGGGTCATAAATATTATTCTGCCTTCAATAATTTGAAATTATATAGAATAGGTAACCCTTGCATGGGTTAATCTACGTCATCATATTGAAAATCATGCACATGACGCAATCTATTTTTTTAAATTCTTGATTTCATACGATATTTTAAAATATATTTTTTTGTTTTGAAACACGAGACTTTATTGCACCAATTTATTTAAACATATGCGTAAATTTTGATTTATTTAAACATCCAGATTGAAAAAAATCCATAGAACGAAATTTGATGTCACTAACATGTGTGGTCGAAATTAAAATCCCCAAATCTCAATATATTTTGATACAAAATAATGTGTATTTAATTTCGTAATGTATGGCTGATTTTTTGAATTTTTTTCCGATTTTCGTAAAAATCCAACTTAATGACTTTAAAATGAGTTTACAATTTGTAAAAAAGAAAAATTCAAAAATACTTTTATGAGATTTTGCTCGTTTTTTAATCGTTTCGTTTAGTGGTTGAAGTAGACATGTAGCAAATATGTACTTGATTACGAGTATTTGTGTTCGTTTTGAAAAGAAAAATATAAAAATAAGAAATGAAAAATGATTTTTCATTTTCAACGCTATATCGTTGTATTGTTTGTTAATAATTGGTAAAATGTCATGTAGTTTAAGGTGGTTGTTTGCTCCTTTTTTAAGGCATCAGTCACGAGAAGTTAAAAAAAAGTGAGTCAGAGCGCTAAAAACACATGTCTCGTAAATTGTGGCTAGACTGATTGGCAAAAACGAATAACAACAACAAAGGAAAAAAAGCCAGTACATCTGTCAGCTTGTGACAGGCCAGTGATGAATGTCCCTTAACCGGGAAGTTCAAATTACATCAACTTATGCCCTTGTTTATACAATTTTACAATAATTCTTGTTGGCTTTTTTACAAATTTCCAAAAATTGATTTGTTGTTTCACAGGCATTCACTTGTTTTCTCTAAGATATTAATGATCCTTTAAATGAAATGATGTTATGGCTGCAGTAAAGTCATATTTTGGAAAAAAAAGGAAATCTTTAAAATTAAATAAATGGCCGTTAAGTATTCGTTATTACATATTTCGGTGAGACTCTGAAATGTAAGATGTATAGCAGGAAGAAGATTTGTATTTAATGGATGAGTACGTGATTTTAATTACTTGTGAAAAAAGCAATTTGTTGAAAATGACATTTTAAGAAGTGTTTTGATAATTCTGTAGTGATATCGTTAGCCATATTTAATCTGTTAATATACCCTAAACCACCAAAGCTGAAAAGGGTATTCAAAATTCGTGCTGATGTACATATCGCGAGCCTATACTCAATACCGACTATGAACCAGATAAAAAATTTTAAGGAGAGGCAAAAAAGTGTTCGATATCCAAAATACTTGAATAGAAGTAAATATTTATTCTACAATATATTTAAGTCAATAACTGCCTTAATAGATTTCTTCCATCATATTTTCATTACATGAAATATTCTTTTATAACAGAACAGTTTTCCAATAAAAAGTGTTTAAAAATAAAAATGGCTCATAGACGGTATTGAATATAGGCTCACGATATAGAAATATTGGACCGATCAATTTAGAATCACTCCAGAGATGATTAAACGATGAATAAAGTCCGTCTATGCACCAAATTTCTAATCAAAGTAAAATTCGCAATTCTTATGATAATTTTGTGTCTTAGACTTTTGTTATACCGACCAAAAAGAATGGGGGTTATATTAATTTCGTTAATATTAGCTCAAAAAACCAAAAGCGATATATATTCTGAATCCTTATGAAATTTTAAGACAATTTAGCGTCTGTCTGTCAGTGTCTGTCCGTCTATCTGTCTGTATGTCTGTCTGTTTGTCTGTCTGTCTGTCTGTCTTTTTGTCTGTCTGTCTGTCTGTCTTTCTGTCAGTGTCTGTCCGTCTGTCCGTCTGTCTGTCTGTATGTCTGTTGAAATCACGATAACGCCTAAATGAATGAAGCTAGCTCACTGAAACTTAGTAGTTAAAGTAAAGAAGCTAGCTCACTGAAACTTAGTAAAAATATTCTTCATTTCTAGGAAAATTTTGGTATTGAAATTGGACGAAATCGTTTAAAATTTGACCATAGCTCCCGTATAACCTTTCTAGGCTAATAAATAACAAATTATGAAAGCTATGATGATAAAATTTGGTATAGAGAAGTTACACATAAGCAGTAGGTAGCATATAAAAATTGGTTTACATTTAGCCATAGCTCCCATACAAAACACTTATGAAAACAGCCTAAATTTACCTAAAATACACTAAAATGCCAATAAATCTAAAACTATAGCAGATATAAACTGAGTTTAGCACAAAAAAGTCTTATGTCAATGCCAGCCTGTGTGCCAAACGGTCGTCATTTGACCATAGCTCCCATATAAAAAAATTTACGGAAACACGAAAATACAAAAAGAAAAGTGGGTTTATGTTCGTCAGATAATAGCGCGATAGCTTCTTAACTACAAGAGGTAGAGAGACAAAACTTTACAAAAGTATTTTCGATATGTTATAGAAGTTCTTGACTGAAAATGGGCGAAATCGGTTCACATTTAGTTGAAGCTCCCATATAGCCCTGCCTTGGGAATCGCATTTATGCTGATAAATTGATACAATTAAAATATCTATGGCAACTAAATTTAGAACAGAAAATTTGTATGGGTCTGTATGTCAAATTTTATAGGAATCGGTCCATTTATGACCATAGCTTTCATATAAAAACCGCTCCCGGAAACCACTAAAATGCTACAAACGAAAGTTAAAAACTATTAAATTATAAACTTTAACAGCTATGGCCACTAAATTTTGCAAAAATAAACTTTATATAAATATTTAACAGTTTATTTATGTTAAACTATACCCGGCTATTAGACTATATATTGCGCAAAGCAAATACTAGGGAAACCACTTAGATACTTTTAAATGCTGAACTATAAAACTACTGCAACCGAATTAAGTCCAAATATTTTACCAAAAATACCAACTTGATAAACAAGTTTTTTCGAATTTGGTCGACATTTTGAGTTAGCTCCAACCTCGTAGATATATGAGACTGTTTCTAAATTTAACACAACTTGATGGTGGATTTATAAGATTCGGCATAGCTGACTTGTTACATTTTTTGTAATCTTTTAAATAAAAAAGCAAATATTTAAAAATGTGTCTATATAAACCTATTTTGTTTTATGTGGTCTTTTAAGGATAGTTCCATATCGTTACTTTAATATAGAAAAGCCCTAAGTAATATTTTTCTTACATTACAGGAGAGTGGAAAAATTCATATAAAATCTTAAGTTTTGAAGATACAGAAATTTCTTAAACGCAGTTTTTTACTAAATTCTCTAAAGAATTTAATACTGAAATAATATTATTTAAAATTAAAAGATTTTTATAAAATTATATTGGACAAAGCTGTAAAAAGCGATTTGAATGAAAAACGACTTAGGGCCTTTCTATATTAAAGTAACGATATATAAAAACGATATATTACTTAATAATATCGGTTAACACTTACAAACGTTTTTTAACTTTTTTCAAAGTTAAAATTTTTTTAATTGTATTTAGTATATGGCCTAGTCGGTTTATGAAAAGCTTAATAACTTTTTGATTTTTAGTCTGATTTTAACAATTAAAACCAAGTTTTATTAGGAACTAAATTCTCTTATTGTGTTAATATACAATTTTATGAGCTTTTGTATTAGAATAAGCAATAACAAGTAAGAGTGTTAAATTCGGCTGTGCCGAATCTTATATACCCACCATCAAGTTGTGTTAAATTTAGAAACATATCTCATATGTCTACAAGGGTGCAGCTAATTCAAAATCTGGACCAAAACTGAAAAAATCGCTAAGCTTATTGGTATTGTTGGTAAAACCTTTGGACTAAATTCGGATGCCGTAGGTTTATAGTTCAACATTTAAAAATATTTAAGTGGTTTCCCCAGTATTTACTTTGATAAAAATTCGGTCTCATAACCGGGTATAGTTTTACATTAATAAGTTGTTAAATACTTTTCGTTGTGCTTAATATGTAGTTAGGCTAAACACGTTAATAGTAATACGGCAGGTCCATATATTTCGTTAGAAGATCCTAATGCATTCATCATAGATAAAGTCTGGGCTGAATATTGATTGATGCCTATCTAATTTCATAGGTGCAATCTTAATACAATGAATTTACCTCCAAATCTTTTTGATTGCAGATATAAAAAGGGGATGTTATATATATATAAGAATTATAGCTAATTGTTGAACGATTAGCTGGTATATATATAGGGCTTATTCTTGCAAAATTTAGTGGCCATAGCTATCATAGTTCTAATTTTATAGCTTTTAACTGGCCTTTGCTAAAATTTTTGGTTTCCGTGAGTGTTTATATATGAAAGCTAAAGTCAAATATGGACTGATTCCTATAAAATTTGATAAACTGATCAAAAATTGCATAAAACTTCCCTATTTTAAATATAATCGTCATAGCTATTACAATTGTATTCCCCCGGGGCGGCGTTATATGGGAGCTCTAACTAATTTGGAACCGATTTTGTCCATTTTCAACACACATCTTTTTCAAGACATCCAAAATACCTTTGTAAAATTTTGTCTCTATAGCTCTTTTCGTTAAGGCGCTATCGTGCTTTTACCTGACGGACAGACGGACATAAACAACCTTTTCTTTATGTATTTTTGTGTTTTCATAAGTTTTTTATATGGGAGCTATGGTCAAATGGTGACCGATTGTGACAAAATTTTGCACACTGGCTGGCATTGACATAAGACTTTCTTGTGGCTAATTTAGTCTTAGTAGCTCTTGTAGTTAAGGAGCTATCACAATTTTATCTGACGGACAAACCGACATAAATCCCCTTTTCTTTTTGAATTTTTGTGTTTTCGTAAGTTTTTTTATATGGGAGCTAGGTCAAATGGTGACCGGTTGCAACAAAATTTTGCACATTGGCTGGCATTGGTATAAGGCTTTCTTGTGGTTATATCTGTTATACTTTTAGATTCATTGGCATTTAAATGTATTTTATGTGAAATTTAGTCTGTTTTCGTAAGTTTTCTGTATGGGAGCTATGGCTACATGAGAACTTATTTTAACAGACAGGCAGACAGGCAGACAGACAGACAGACGGACAGGCAGACAGACATCGCTCAATCGTTTTAGATTTTCATAAGGATTCAGAATATATATCGTTTTTGGTTTTTGAGCCAATATTAAGGAAATTAAAAACGGAATGACAATCTCAATATACCCCCATTCTTATGATGGTGGGTATAAAAACCGAAACCCGAACCGAAACCGGCCGGTTTTTGGTGTTTTGAAACCGAAACAGCGGTTTCACATTTTCACGGTTTTTTGCAAACTCTAATGTAAATGGACTTATACTTTAAGAAGATCGTCCTCAAAATATTTGTGTGTTTTAGAAACATACCCAATATATTTCCACCTACAAATATACATATGTTAGTGCTTTCCAACCATACTTAAGATGTTTCTTAACAAATACTTTGAATTTTTCTTAAACTGATATTTGAACTTAAATATGTTTATTTTTCTCATGATTTTCTTGTATTTTTATCGAAAAGACACGAAAATAACAAATAAAAATGCAAAAAAAAAAAAAACAAAAAAATATGTAATGTCAACAATAACAATATGCTTAAATATACTTTATTTTATATGTCATTGTTATGTCTTCGTATTTCTCGAATATATTTTTTAACAATTTTATCTCTTACATTTTTTGTTTTTTTGGTTTTAACTTGAAAGTTTCATTCTTTTTATTTCGTTTGCTGTAAATGTTGCAAAGTACAACTGTCAAATGTCAAGCTGTCATCAGTCCAGATAGTACGTGTTTATCTCATTTTATATACGTAGGAATTATTTTGTACGTATTTGTATACAGATATTTTATTTCGCTACTTCTACTTCTACTTGTTCTTGTTCTTCAGCTCATGTACATTTAACTAAGACCTCTTTTCATTTTTCAAGTACAAATAAACTGTTTCAACTGGCAGCAGTTCAAGTGACAAAATAATGTTCCCTTTAAAATTTGCATTTAAATTGTTGTCCTTTTGTGCTCACAAAGGATAGTTAATGTTGAAGTATTAATGTAAATTGTCTTTTTATTCTCTACACCATCATAGATGGGAAGGGTATTATTAGTTTGTGCTGATGTTTGTAACTCATAGGTATAAGTACCATTAAAGTATAACGATCGGCTCAAGATTACTTACAGAGTCAGGTCAGCTGGTCTTATGTACATGAAAGCATGTTATCAAAGTACAAGTCGCAATTTAAAAGATATTTCAATTTAAGTTGGTACGTATAATTGTACAATATCTGAAAATAAACAATTAAGAGTGTTATATTCGGCTGTGTCAAATTTTATATACCCACAATCAAGTTGTGTTAAATTTAGAAACATATCTCATATATATACGAGGGTGCAGCTAATTCAAAATGTGGACCAAATTCTAAATTCGGTTGCGGTAGCTTCATAGTTCAACACTTAAAAGTATCTAAGTGGTTTTCCTACCGGTCTATGTATTTTGTAAAGTCTGCACATTGATTAATCGCTATCTAATTTCCTTGGTGCAATCTTAAGACGCTGATTGTACCTCCGAATCGGTCAATATATAAAGCTTATTCTTGCAAAATTTTGGCCATAGCTGTCATAGTTTCCAATTTTATAGCTTTTAACTGGCCTTTGCTACATTTTTTTTGTTTCCGGAGGTGCTTTAGTCAAATATGATAGTTGCATAAACTGTTATAAATTTAGCCGTCATAGCTATTACAATTTTATTCAATTAATCAGCACTAATGTGATTCCCGGGCGGGATAATATAGGAGCTCTAACTAAATGTGAACCGATTTCGTACATTTTTAATAAAAAACTTTCTTAAGATATCGAAAATACTTCTGTAAAATTTTGTCCTGATGGACAGACGGATATAACCCCCCTTTTCTTTTTGTATTTTTGTGTTTCCGTAAGTTTTTTATATAGGAGCTATGGTCAAATGGTGAGCGATTGCGACAAAATTTGCCACACTGGCTGGCATTGATATAAGACTGTCATGTGCTAAATTTAGTGGCCAAAACCATTACAGTTTATCATTTATTGGCATTTAAGTGTAATTTAGGTGAAAATAGTAATTTTCAGTGGCGCCATCTGACGGTAGTTAGTCTTACCTACTTAAAAACCTTCGCCGGCTTATCTGCAACATCTACGCTAAAGAGCATAGCATGATCAAATTCACAGTTTAATATTCTATAAAGAACATACATACAGACAAACATTAATTTGTTTAAAAGTTATAACATTACTAATTTTTTCCCCTTTTTATCCCCTAATTTCAAAAAGTTCCATATGCATATTTGGTACTTCTTTGGTACCAATTGAATTCGGTGCATTTTATTAAAACGCAGTTAACATAATGTTCCTATTTATATTACTTTTTGAGATGTTAAGTTGTCATTTTTACCCATTTTAGCCCCAAAATAAAAAAGTACCAAATATGTGTTCAATATTTCTTTCACCTCTATTGATTTTAGTACAAAGTTTCTTTCTATATTCTTTAGCTTAAAAAATATGGGTTAAAAAAGTACTAAAAAAAGTATTTTCACCCATTTTTACCCCCTATCGGACATAGTTTGAAAAAAAGTACCAAGCACCTGTCCGCTTATTTTCATAGCTGTTTAAAACGTAATTTTAATTTTGTTCCTATACCTATTACTTTAGGAGATATAACGTTTTCGATTTTTTCCCCTTTTAAACCGTTTTTACCCTCTTAGAGGCAAAGGTTCCAAAAGTCCTTTCTTCTTCGACTTAAACATCAAAAAAGTACCCACTGTCCAAATTTTATCAAAATCGTTGGAGCGGTTATCGAGATAGCCATTGTATATATATATATATATATATATATATATATATATATATATATATATATATATATATGCAATTATTGCTCGTTTAAGAATATAATAAGATAATATTTTGGTGCGCTTCAAATCTAAGGTAAAGCTTTATTAAAGAATAGTTTTAAGACTATTCCTGATCAATTTTGAGCTAAATTCGCAATGGGCTTCATTTAAATGCTTTCATTTCTTTGAGGGGGCCAAAAAATATGCGAAAAAATTAAAAAGTTCCGAAAACTAGCTTAAGATTTTGGCAGCCATTAAGTAGTATTAGAAGTGATAAAATTAAAATTTTAAGGGAAGTGGAATTATCCCCTAAGTGTGGTGTCTATTTCGTAGAACAACGACTTGGGTCCAAGTGTTAAAACAAATCCAGAACAAGACGAAATATGAAGAAAAATTTGAATGCTTCAATCGATTTTTTAAAGTTTTTTTTTTTTTTTTTTTAATTTGCATGTCAATTACGCTTAGAAGCGCAAATTTGCGCAACTAAGATATTGTGTTCAGTATACAGAAGTTTCTGCTAGATCAAGACCTGTAATTAGATTTTCCGAACTACTAAGGGTACACAAATTATTCGAGTTGAAAGTCGGTTTCAAAGGAATAAAAACTGTTTGATTTTTGCCCATATATCCATTTTTTTAACTTTAGTAGCTTTTTATTGCTAATTCTTATATGAAAGCTCTGAAAAGTATATATCAATGTTACAAGAGTAATGAGGTCTTAATAAACGTGGTTTTAATTTTTTAAAAATCTACAAGTTATTAAGAAACCGACTAGGCCATATACTACGTACTAACATGCTACTACCCATGTAAATGTTTTTACAAGGGCCCTATTTTACTAAGCTACAAGTTTACAATTACAAGTGTTTTTGCCTGTAAAATTGTGAAATTGTAAAAAATTGTGTTTCATTAAAATACAATTACAAGTTTGTAGCTACAAGTGATTTTGACAATTCACAAGTTTACAAGTCGAACTTCTACAAGTGGTTTTGTTTCATTAATCTAAATTTGTACTTGTACACTTGTAGAATTGTAGAAAAAAAGCATAGGGCCGACGGAGAGTCTCAAAAAAATTTTACAAGTTACAAGTGAATGATAAATTGAACTCAAATTTGGTTTTTAACTATTTTTTAATAAAAATTAATTAAAATTAACACAAAATCAAATCAATATTAATTACCATTTATTTATTTTATTTGTTTTTAAATATGTCTCGATTAATAATAGTCCATTACTTAGTGTACCTTGACGAGTTTTGTTTACTTTGGAGAATTTTAATAGCACACTACCAAAATAATTGTTTGAATTGAGAATTGCGAAATGTACTTTGATTACAAGGTTTACATGGGGGTCCAGGCAGATGGACCTACGGACTGACATCGTTTAATCGGCTCAGGAAGTAATGCTAAATCCGTTGTTATACTAAAAGGTGATCTAACTAAGACCAATATTTCTATGCGTTATATATATCAGCTCAAACTTATAATACCCTTTCCACCTATAGTGATGAAGCGTATGCAGAACAAGGGAGATCAATTATGTCCTTGACTCAAGGAGCATATCTTCCATTTTCTTTATCATTCTCTCAAATGTGAATAATAGTATAGACAACAAAATACGAAAACCAAATAATGGGCTCATGGTGGATCGGAAAACAAAAAACTTTTTCTTAACTTTTTAATTAAAAGAGCATAAAACTACAGGGCATATGCTAAAATATGAGCCTAGTCTTATAAAAATCTGATAACCGTATCAAAAGCTATAGGCATATAAAGTGGGTATGTTTCTGAAAAAATATTGAAAAAAACGAACTTTGAACCGCCATAAAATCTGAACTAAAGCTAAGTTAAAAATTTTGAAGAAGTAAAAATTGTCTAGGCTAGGAGAATGTACATTAGGGGTATAACTTTTGAACAATTTTTTACATTATTAAAAAATACCTATCAATGCCATATAGACCATGAAAATCTATGATAAAAAGTAGGGGCACTTTTTCGCGGGCGTTAAAAAAGTTCCCCTCCAAATAATTTTGAAGTTTAGTATTTCGATTTTTTTTTTCACAGTTTAGACAGAGAAGTTCTCTATTCCATTTACTCGTTAATTTTTGTGTCAGTGCGTAGTGATATTTAAGTTTATAAAATGTTTCATAGTAGTACTCTAATTTGTAACCGGAAAAATTCGGAAATCTGGACCCAAAACTTTAGTAAATTTCAAAAGATTCGAGAAGTTCAGAATATAGAATACCCACTATATGAATTAAACCAAGTGCAATATTTGTATGAATTAGGTAAAGCTTTTAGATACTTCATTAAGAAGAAAAATTCCCATATGTAAATTTTAAGACAATACCGCCGCTTAGTAATGCAAGATGGAATTCAAGAGCAATACTTGCAATTCTAGCATTTATTCTCATACCGAAATATCAAGAAAAGTTATTCAGAGTATGCGAATTCATATGTGGAGCGTGGTATGATGTTTGGTTTTCTAACCACTACTTTAATGAAACAGATTTTGAATCTTTAAAGCAATCACTGGAACAATTTGCACATGCTCGGGAATGCTTTCTTAAACATTGGGTGGTAGAAGACTCTAAAATTCATAAACAACAACGAAGCAATATTTGCGCGGAACGTGGCACAGTGGTTTACGGACGCTTTTTTTTGGAAATAATTCTGTAACTTTTGAACGACTGGAGATATTTGAATGAAATTTGACATGGTGGTAGTCAAGGAGTATTTGAGTTGGTTTTTAAAAGCACTGGTCCATGAGGGGTCGGGAGAGTGATTGATGGACCTTCAAAGTTGGTCACCTCGGGTGTTCGACTTTTTTAAAAATTCGCCAAAAATCCATTTATGTATGGATTGAAAAGAAATTTTAAACTTAAGTTGTCCTTGAGAAGATCTACAAAAAATACGCTTAAATGTGTAGGTTATCTCCTTTGGATTTCGAGATATTTGGGTAAAAAGGAATTTTTAGGTTGATTTTTTACCTCTTTTTTTAAGCTTTTTTTGATCTGGTGGACGCATCTGAGGACCAAAAATTTTTTAAGAATATTCTTTAAATTTGTAATAAAATTCTGAATAATTTTTGTGCAAGTTAGTTATAGAAATCTTCTTTTGTTTAAAAGTTAAAAATATTCAAAGTTGAAACTTACAAAAAATTTCGCTTTTTTTTAGTTTTTCCCCAAAAGATAGCTATATTTTTTCACTAATAAAAAAATATTTTCTTAAGAAACATAAAAAGATTTTTAAAGTTTTTAAAAGAAAACATAATGAGAATGCGTATAAAACAAATTTCTTGCTAATTGGACTTTTGGTCCTCGCACATGTCCTCTCCAAAAAATGGCAATTTGTAAAAAAAAAAATTAGTTTAAACAAAAATTTCTCAAAAGGCAAAGCACCGATTTGAAAAAAATTATAATGTTCATATTTTCCAATATATCTGTTATTGATTAGAAAAGTTTTTTCTGAAACGCGCTGCAAATAGAGACAGTGTTGCCATATTTGTAAAAAAACTCATTTTTTGAAACACCTTTTTCCCCAGTTGGGAATTGGGGAATTTTTAAGTTAAAATTGGGAATTTTTTTTAGTCTATTGCTTTTACATCTTATTGGTCTACATTACTACAAAATTTCATTGTAATATCTTTATCCATGTCATTTCCACAGAATATCAAAGATTAAAAATATTTTCCTTAAAAAAGCAGAAAAACAATTTTTTTTTGTTTTACGATACAAAGTGTAAAAAAAGTAACGCACTTAAAAAAAACTTTTACTTAGTGCTAATCTCCTAGTCTTTCCCGATCTAATGATACTAAACATGTATATAAAGCATTAATACCGAGTCTTAAAAAACTCTGAAAACTTTGGTCCCCGTAGCATTTTTACACTGTTTATTTAAATATAAGTGATGAATTTGTGCATATAAAGTTAATTATCATACTCAAATATTTCACTATTTTTAAGATGACAATGATCCTTCGCTAATAAACAAATATTTTCTTCAAAAAGATATAAATAGTTTTTTATTTTTTTAAAGAAAACATTATAAGAATGACTTAAAAAAATTTTATTCGATTTTGCCTTTTGTTCCAAGCTAAAAAATAAAATTTTAGTAAAAGATTCTAAATAAGTAAGTACGAGTAAGGCACCGATTTTGATAACAGTGTAAAGGTAATATATCCATAATTTGTAGCAAAAGTTTAATTAGAAGAGTACTTTTATAGTAACAGTGTGACAATTTATTTAAAATAAGATTTAAAGGCATTTTTCCGGTATTTAAAATTGGTGTATTTGAAAAAATTGCAAAATTATGTTAAGGTTATAAAATGTTTTTTAATGTGAAAGTTAATGCAATAGGTAAAAATTGTTACAACTTGGGTTTTTCATAATGGTCAGAAAGGATATGGTTACTCACCTCCATACAGGTAGGTTTTACGAGACGCACATATTGGTTGAGTTATATATGCACCTATTTTTAGAGGTAAAAAATACATTAATTCATTGATTTCTTTATTATTCTTTGGATACAGGTATATATAAAAAATGTTTTTTTTTAATATAAAAAAGAAAGTTTTAAATGTAACTGCTATTAACAGTTAAAACATCATGGCTATAACATTGGAATTTAAAGTGTTGTGCGATATTCTTTTTGAACAACCAAGCAGTTCGAGAGCAGAAAAAATTAAAATAATCATGCGATATGCTAAAAGTCAAACTAACTCCATGATTCTCAATAGTGAGGAAGACAAAGTCGTAAAATTTGTAAAGTTATTTGAACTTAAAATTAAGTCGGTTAATTACTGTTTAAAAAGATTTGAATCTAAATTTAAAGACTGGCTGAAGGACTCAATTGAGCTTAAAACTTCTGGTGCTGGAGCCCCTCTAAAAAACTATGATGATCTCGGAGAAAGATCTAAAAAGATGCGATTATCCGAAGTTCTTTCTACTCATTCGGATACTGAAATCAAAGATTCCTTTAAGGAAGTGCTCAAACGAAATAATCAACCAGCTGAAGCTAAACAAATAGCAGATATTCTCCCAGAGGCTTCTCCTAAACGTCTTAAGCGAATTATTAAGAGTATACCAACTCCTTCTTCTCAATCAGAATTTTCGGAGGAAGAAGCACTTGCTCTTATGCTCGAGTTGAAATTGAGTAAAAATAAATATATTAAACTCTGTAAGGCATTACGAGACAAAGGACACTCAATTTTACCAGGATATAATGCGTTATTAAAAACCAAAAAAAACTTAATACCAACAAACGTGATAGGAGACGAAAGTGCATCTGTGGATTTATCAAAATTATTGGAAAATACGGCATCAAGGCTGATATCTACTACATTGTCTGAAGAAGAAGCCAAGAAACTTGACAACAAGGACTTAACTTTAATATGTAAATGGGGATGTGACGGTTTATCTGGATTACCGGAATACAAACAATCAACATCTCATCAGAACACAAATGACTACAGAAGCGTTTTTATGGCATCCCTAGTACCACTAAGATTAAGAAAGAATCGTTCTGAACCATCCACATCAAAAGAGCGTACTGAATATGTGTGGGTTAACACATCTCCAGGATCAAAGGCATTTTGCAGACCGATCAGATTCGAATATTTAAAAGAAAATGCAGCAAGCACAAAAAATTGGGTTGATGATATCAAATATTCAATAGACAATTTGAGTCCAGTCTGCATAGACATACATGGATATTTGATTAATGTAAATTTTGAGCTTCAATTGACAATGATAGATGGAAAAGTAAGCAACGCTATAACGGAAACCCATTCAACTTGGAAATGCTCATTATGCGGAAAGAAGAAATCGGAATTTCTACAAACTTCAGAAGATGCATCAGCTAGTACTGCAATTAATCAAGAGGTTCTGGAATTTGGTATATCGCCCCTACATGCACGTATCCGATTTTTAGAATTTATGCTATATATAGCATATGATCTGAAATATAGGAATATACCTGATAATCAGCTAAAATCCGTGAGAAATAATAAGGAACTGATTGAAATGAGATCCAGTGAAAAAAAAAGGATTCAGGAAGAATTCAAAACTATGACGGGTCTAAACATAGACAAACCACTTGTAGGATATGGCAGTACAAACGATGGTAATACGGCCAGGCGATTCTTTGAAAATTATGAAACAACTTCAAAGATTACTGGAATTGATGAGGAAGTTCTTCGTAAATGTTACGTAATATTATCGGCAATAAATAGCAAATATCAAATAAATGCTGAAAAATTTCATTGCTATGCCCTCAACGCGTTAACTCGTATACGACATTTGTATCACTGGAAAGAAATTACACCAACAGTTCATAAAGTCCTTCAACATGGTCGTGAAATAATTGAATCAAATCTTCTCCCACTTGGTGAACTGACAGAAGAGGCCCAGGAAGCGCGGAATTCAGATTTCAAGTATATCCAACTATTTAATACCAGAAAATGCTCAAGAAAATCGCAAAATCAGGATCTAATAAATTATCTCTTGTTGCCTTCTGATCCTGCTCTATCAACGATAAGAAAGAAATGGTGGAGCAGTTATACAAAAACTTCTGAAAACGAACACCTGGAAGAGGTTCTTGATATAATAGATTGTACTGATTATTTTACTGAAAATAAAAATTAAGTAAATAACTACTTTTATATAAATATGTAATAAAAACTGTAAGTTTAAACTTTAACTACAAATACTTCAATAAAATGTATTTCACCTTTTAATATAAGTACAAATTATTTACATTTTGATATTTCATAAATCCTCATGATATTTTCTTTAAAAAAATAAAAAAATATTTGTTTGTTATCGAAGGATCATTGTCATCTTATAGTGAAATATTTGAGTATGATTATTAATTTTATATGCACAAATTCATCACTTATATTTAAATAAACAGTGTAAAAATGCTACGGGGGCCAAAGTTTTCAGAGTTTTTTAAGACTCGGTATTAATGCTTTATATACATGTTTAGTATCATTAGATCGGGAAAGACTAGGAGATTAGCACTAAGTAAAAGTTTTTTTTAAGTGCATTACTTTTTTTACACTTTGTATCGTAAAACAAAAAAAAATTGTTTTTCTGCTTTTTTAAGGAAAATATTTTTAATCTTTGATATTCTGTGGAAATGACATGGATAAAGATATTACAATGAAATTTTGTAGTAATGTAGACCAATAAGATGTAAAAGCAATAGACTAAAAAAAATTCCCAATTTTAACTTAAAAATTCCCCAATTCCCAACTGGGGAAAAAGGTGTTTCAAAAAATGAGTTTTTTTACAAATATGGCAACACTGTCTCTATTTGCAGCGCGTTTCAGAAAAAACTTTTCTAATCAATAACAGATATATTGGAAAATATGAACATTATAATTTTTTTCAAATCGGTGCTTTGCCTTTTGAGAAATTTTTGTTTAAACTAATTTTTTTTTTTACAAATTGCCATTTTTTGGAGAGGACATGTGCGAGGACCAAAAGTCCAATTAGCAAGAAATTTGTTTTATACGCATTCTCATTATGTTTTCTTTTAAAAACTTTAAAAATCTTTTTATGTTTCTTAAGAAAATATTTTTTTATTAGTGAAAAAATATAGCTATCTTTTGGGGAAAAACTAAAAAAAAAGCGAAATTTTTTGTAAGTTTCAACTTTGAATATTTTTAACTTTTAAACAAAAGAAGATTTCTATAACTAACTTGCACAAAAATTATTCAAAATTTTATTACAAATTTAAAGAATATTCTTAAAAAATTTTTGGTCCTCAGATGCGTCCACCAGATCAAAAAAAGCTTAAAAAAAGAGGTAAAAAATCAACCTAAAAATTCCTTTTTACCCAAATATCTCGAAATCCAAAGGAGATAACCTACACATTTAAGCGTATTTTTTGTAGATCTTCTCAAGGACAACTTAAGTTTAAAATTTCTTTTCAATCCATACATAAATGGATTTTTGGCGAATTTTTAAAAAAGTCGAACACCCGAGGTGACCAACTTTGAAGGTCCATCAATCACTCTCCCGACCCCTCATGGACCAGTGCTTTTAAAAACCAACTCGAATACCTTGACTATCACCATGTCAAATTTCATTCAAATATCTCCAGTCGTTCAAAAGTTATATTAAATATTATTTTTTGGGAGCATTTAGAAAAAACGGTTTGGGGGGAGGTTTTTAATCCAAATTGATCTCAAAAAACTGTTTTCTTGATATAAACATCAGTAGCAACCCCATAGTGATAAGTATTTTTTTTTTTGGTTATACCCCTAATGTACATATATACAAAATTTCATAAAAATCTTATTTTTTATTTGACTCCATATATTTATCAAAATATTTTATTTTATTATAATTGTAATTTTAGAAATTGTAATTGTAGAAATTGTAGTTTACAAGTCCAAAAAGCTACAATTGTGAAAATTTTAATGAAACACAATTGAACAGCAATTGTAAGAATTAGACTTGTAATTGTAACTTGTAAACTTGTAGAACTGTAGTTTAGTATAGGGCCCAGAAATTCAATATATTGCTATCAAACAAAATATTTAACTTTGTAAAAAGTTAAGTAACTTTTGTAAGGTAAACCGATATCAATAAGTAATGTATCTTTCTTTTCTATATAGAACTAGCTTTAAAAAACATATAAACAAAATAGATAAAAACTTACCTAATTTCTTAGAATAAAAAAAAGTTTGTTGGAGGTACCAAGGTACTACGACTTACTCGAAAACAGTTTTTTTTCGAATATTTTAAAATTTTGCACGTGTTTCGTAATGTTTCAAAATGTTTCGCAATGTTTCAAATGACACCCTGTAATTAATTAAGTCATACCTGATATATATAACAAAAATTTTTTTTCTTTTCAGGTATTTTAGTGTTAATTCAAAAAGCAAAATTCTCATTGAACCAAATTAAATCTCCAGGAGAATTATTTTAAATCTAAACAAAAAAATAGAAAGATTTTTTATCAACAAAATCACAAACAAAACAAAATAACAAGCTTAAAAACTTCACAAGTCCATACTATTCAGCAAAAAATCTTTTAAGTTGATGTTACTTTAACAAACAACAAAAATTGCTACAAAACTTGTTAGTTTAAAAATTGAAACTGCCACTTTGATTTACATGAAAACTACATAGAAAAAGAAGCAACAAAAAAATCGAAGTAAAACATTTGGTTACAAATAACAAAATTGAACAATGAGTGCACTCAGCTCTACATCACCCCCACAGCAACAAAAACGACTCAAGGAGCATCACTCAAAGGGAGAAGTACATAGAATATTGCGGTTTAGACGCCCACAAGAAGATCATCAAAAGTTTCAACAATGGCAGCAGATTCAACAGCAACATCAATGGATGATTGTGTCAGTTGTCATGTTGACACTTTTTGCAGTTACCATTGAAGGGATTACAGAAGAATTGTCACCAGGTAAGTGAAATAAAAAGTTTTCATTCTTTTAATAGTAAATGCTAACTCTTTCATGTACATACATGCATACATTCATAAATACATACACATGTACTCGTATGTGTGTATGTAAATCAAAGCTTAAATAAATAAAATTTAGAAAATATCTGTTTTCTTGTTATGATAATGTACAATAATACATTAGGGTGCCAATTATTTTTAAAAGTTGAAATTTGTCTAATCCCTCGAAAATTTTTCTATATCAAAATATTTTTATCGAAAATTTTTCTATAGAAAAATATTTCTATTGAAAATTTTTCTATTGAAAAATAATTCTATTGAAAATTTTTCTATAGAAAAATATTTCTATCGAAAATTTTTCTATAGAAAAATATTTCTATTGAAAATTTTTCTATAGAAAAATATTTCTATTGAAAATTTTTCTATAGAAAAATATTTCTATTGAAAATTTTTCTATAGAAAAATATTTCTATCGAAAATTTTTCTATAGAAAAATATTTCTATCGAAAATTTTTCTATAGAAAAATATTTCTATCGGAAATTTTTCTTTAGAAAAATATTTCTATCGAAAATTTTTCTATAGAAAAATATTTCTATCGAAAATTTTTCTATAGAAAAATATTTCTATCGAAAATTTTTCTATAGAAAAATATTTCTATCGAAAATTTTTCTATAGAAAAATATTTCTATCGAAAATTTTTCTATAGAAAAATATTTCTATCGAAAATTTTTCTATAGAAAAATATTTCTATCGAAAATTTTTCTATAGAAAAATATTTCTATCGAAAATTTTTCTATAGAAATATATTTCTATCGAAAATTTTTCTATAGAAAAATATTTCTATCGAAAATTTTTCTATAGAAAAATATTTCTATCGAAAATTTTTCTATAGAAAAATATTTCTATCGAAAATTTTTCTATAGAAAAATATTTCTATCGAAAATTTTGCTATAGAAAAATATTTCTATCGAAAATTTCTATATAGAAAAATATTTCTACAGAATGGTATTAATATTATTAATAAGTCCGACAAATTATTCCCAAAAATATTGAAGTTCTAACTTATTTAGATCTCGACCTAGAAAGGTAAGTAATCTTGGCCTTCAAATAATAGATCTAATTTGCTTCATTTTATGATAACTATTAAGTGATTTTACCTCAGCCGATCGAAAAGCTTCTAAAATAGGCTAGGGGCAATTTTTTCATGTTGCTGCATAGTTTAATATGTTTGACAATTATATCTGTGACAATATGGAAGAATAGCTTAAGCCAAAAACTGAAGTTTTGAGATTCAATTTTGTATAATTCTTCTGCTTGATTTCTGCGAATCATTTATGAACTAATATATTGGTAAGATGTTCATTAGAGAAGAGGAATAATTTAAAGAAAGAAATTGTTTAATTCAGAAGATATTACGTTTTTTCCACTTAAGCTCTTTTTCGAAACTGACATTTGTGTTGAACTGGACTTAAAGTAACTTAAGCGGCTATGTTTAAATAAAAAGTACATATTGGGTAGTTTTATGTAAACATAAGTTGTTTGAAAATAATGACTTTATTTTTTCAAGATCATATATAGCTTAAGTGAAGTTAAGTGAAACCGTTTTATGATGAAAGAAATATGTGAATATGTACACAAAAATATGTGTACATAAGTTGTTTTGACCAATGCATTATAATGAATTGATCAAAACAACTTATGTACACACATAAATTTTTTTTAATCAATAATTATTGATTCAAAAAACTTATGCTAAAAAGTAAACGTACATAACATTTATAAAAACCCGAATTTTTTGAAACGGACTTAACACATTTAAGCTTATTTGCTTCTGGAATGCACCAAACGCCTTAACTAAATTCTGCCTTATGTCGACTTAAGCTGCTCTTCCATATTGCCACAGATATAAATAACTCAATTAAAAAAACGTGTTGGGCTAGAAGAGCTAATTATTGTTACTAATTTATATTTAAGTTTAGATGTCATTAATATAAATAATATTTAGTTTATCGGGTTCAGTGCTTAGAGAAACTATTAACTATCTACCTGAATATGTATCTACGTACACTTTTAATTATGTATGTTATTAACTTTGCAGTAAGTTCAAAATTAAAATCCCTCAAATGTTAGCTAATATTGCCTTCTTGACAGTTTTTAACCCAAGCTACTGTATATTTCAAGACTACGAAACTTTTGTGTGATCCAAGCCCTAAATATTTCCATAACTATTCCTGTCATCTAAAGGCGATTAGTCGCTATAAAACAATTGGTTACATGTCAGCGTATATTAAAAATATATTAAAAAATGTTTCTGTAAGTATAAAAGTTATACTTCAAAATTCTAAGATTCGAAATTACCTATTGGTCTTTCATATTTTCTAGACAACTATCATATTATATGCTCGAAATGACGTTAACAACTATATACCATATCTTGTAAACTTTTCTTTTAATGTATGCAAATTTCTCGATAAGAAATCTTCAGGCCTTTATATAAATTCTTTTATGGGTGCTGTGAAAAGATATACGAATGTCAATCACTCTTGTCCATATAAGGTAAAAATTTAAGTTTAATATAATAAATATTCTATATATTTACCTAATTTTACTATATTCTAGGATTATCTAATTGGAGATAAACTTAATTTGGATTTAGAGTTCTCACCACTGCCAGTTATACCGAAAAATTCATATAAATTTGTGTTAACATTCTACGAGGGTTATCCGAAGGATCCTATAGGAAATGTCTCATTCTTTCTAGATGTAGTTTATAGTAAAAAATGATTTAATTAAAATACTCTTCACCAATGGTGCTCCAAAAGTAAAGTGCAAAAATATGCTTTATATAAATACCAGCCAGTGTGTAAAATTTTGTGACAATCGGTCAACATTTGGCTATAGTTCTTATATATATATATATAACATCCTCTTTTAATATCTACAATCAAAAAGATTTGGAGGTACATTCAATATATAAATTAGATAGCAATCAATGTTAAGTCCAGACTTTATAACGGTGGATGCGTTTGGAACTCCTACCAAATGCTGTATTACTACCGACGTGTTTGGCCTAATACAATTAAAAGTATTGAGCAGCTTATTAATGTAATGTGACTTTACCCGGTTAGGAGACCAAATTATGTGCAAAGTAAATACCAGGAAAACTACTAAGGTACTTTCAAATGTTCAACTATGAAGCTACAGCAACTGAGTTTAGTCCAAATATTTTACCAACAATATCAACAAGCGTAACAAATTTATTCGAATTCTGTCCACATTTTAAATTAGCTGCACTCTCGTAGAATTATGAGATAAATTTCTAAATTTAACTCAAGTAATGGTGGGTACATATGATTCGGCACAACCGAATTTAACACTCTTACTTGTTTCTTCTTCTAACTTATATTTTTTTAATTTGTATAAAATTCGTCAATTTGTTTAAAATTCCTCAATTTGCGGATAATTTACCTACATGACTTAAATATCAGATCTTAGGAAATCCTCCAAAGCAAAACGATATTAATATCATTAAAATAGGTATATAACAATCTGAGGTATTGCCAAATTTTTCTATAGAAAAATTTTCGATATTAAAATTTCTCTATAGAAAAATTTTCTTTATTAAAATTTTTCTGTAGAAAAATGTTCGATATTAAAATTTTTCTATAGAAAAATGTTCGATATTAAAATTTTTCTATAGAAAAATGTTCGATATTAAAATTTTTCTATAGAAAAATGTTCGATATTAAAATTTTTCTATAGAAAAATGTTCGATATTAAAATTTTTCTATAGACAAATTTTCGACATTAAAATATTTTCCATAGAAAAATTTTCGATATTAAAATTTTTCCATAGAAAAATTTTCGATATTAAAGTTTTTCCATAGAAAAATTTTCGATATTAAAATTTTTCCATAGAAAAATTTTCGATATTAAAATTTTTCCATAGAAAAATTTTCGATATTAAAATTTTTCCATAGAAAAATTTTCAATATTAAAATTTTTCCATAGAAAAATTTTCGATATTAAAATTTTTCCATAGAAAAATGTTCGATATTAAAATTTTTCCATAGAAAAATTTTCGATATTAAAATTTTTCTATAGAAAAATTTTCATTATTAAAATTTTTCTATAGAAAAATTTTCATTATTAAAATTTTTCTATAGAAAAATTTTCATTATTAAAATTTTTCTATAGAAAAATTTTCGTTATTAAAATTTTTCTATAGAAACATTTTCGTTATTAAAATTTTTCTATAGAAACATTTTCGTTATTAAAATTTTTCTATAGAAACATTTTCGTTATTAAAATTTTTCTATAGAAAAATTTTCGTTATTAAAATTTTTCTATAGAAAAATTTTCGTTATTCAAATTTTTCTATAGAAAAATTTTCGTTATTCAAATTTTTCTATAGAAAAATTTTCGTTATTCAAATTTTTCTATAGAAAAATTTTCGTTATTCAAATTTTTCTATAGAAAAATTTTCGTTATTCAAATTTTTCTATAGAAAAATTTTCGTTATTCAAATTTTTCTATAGAAAAATTTTTGTTATTCAAATTTTTCTATAGAAAAATTTTCGTTATTCAAATTTTTCTATAGAAAAATTTTCGTTATTCAAATTTTTCTATAGAAAAATTTTCGTTATTCAAATTTTTCTATAGAAAAATTTTCGTTATTCAAATTTTTCTATAGAAAAATTTTCGTTATTCAAATTTTTCTATAGAAAAATTTTCGTTATTCAAATTTTTCTATAGAAAAATTTTCGTTATTCAAATTTTTCTATAGAAAAATTTTCGTTATTCAAATTTTTCTATAGAAAAATTTTCATTATTCAAATTTTTCTATAGAAAAATTTTCGTTATTCAAATTTTTCTATAGAAAAATTTTCGTTATTCAAATTTTTCTATAGAAAAATTTTCGTTATTCAAATTTTTCTATAGAAAAATTTTCGTTATTCAAATTTTTCTATAGAAAAATTTTCATTATTCAAAATTTTCTATAGAAAAATTTTCGTTATTCAAATTTTTCCGTAGAAAAATTTTCGTTTTAAAAATTTTTCTATAGAAAAATTTTCGTTATTAAAATTTTTCTATAGAAAAATTTTCGTTATTAAAATTTTTCTATAGAAAAATTTTCGTTATTAAAATTTTTCTATAGAAAAATTTTTCCGTAGAAAAATTTTCGTTTTTAAAATTTTTCTATAGAAAAATTTTCGTTATTTAAATTTTTCTATAGAAAAATTTTCGTTATTAAAATTTTTCTATAGAAAAATTTTCGTTATTAAAATTTTTCTATAGAAAAATTTTCGTTATTAAAATTTTTCTATAGAAAAATTTTCGTTATTAAAATTTTTCTATAGAAAAATTTTCGTTATTAAAATTTTTCTATAGAAAAATTTTCGTTATTAAAATTTTTCTATAGAAAAATTTTCGTTATTAAAATTTTTCTATAGAAAAATTTTCGTTATTAAAATTTTTCTATAGAAAAATTTTCGTTATTAAAATTTTTCTATAGAAAAATTTTCGTTATTAAAATTTTTCTATAGAAAAATTTTCGTTATTAAAATTTTTCTATAGAAAAATTTTCGTTATTAAAATTTTTCTATAGAAAAATTTTCTTTATTAAAATTTTTCTATAGAAAAATTTTCGTTATTAAAATTTTTCTATAGAAAAATTTTCGTTATTCAAATTTTTCTATAGAAAAATTTTCGTTATTCAAATTTTTCTATAGAAAAATTTTCATTATTAAAATTTTTCTATAGAAAAATTTTCGTTATTAAAATTTTTCTATAGAAAAATTTTCGTTATTAAAATTTTTCTATAGAAAAATTTTCGTTATTAAAATTTTTCTATAGAAAAATTTTCGTTATTAAAATTTTTCTATAGAAAAATTTTCGTTATTAAAATTTTTCTATAGAAAAATTTTCGTTATTAAAATTTTTCTATAGAAAAATTTTCGTTATTAAAATTTTTCTATAGAAAAATTTTCGTTATTAAAATTTTTCTATAGAAAAATTTTCGTTATTAAAATTTTTCTATAGAAAAATTTTCGTTATTAAAATTTTTCTATAGAAAAATTTTCGTTATTAAAATTTTTCTATAGAAAAATTTTCGTTATTAAAATTTTTCTATAGAAAAATTTTCGTTATTAAAATTTTTCTATAGAAAAATTTTCGTTATTAAACTTTTTCTATAAAAAAATTTTCATTATTAAAATTTTTTATAGAAAAATTTTCTATTGAAAAATTTTCGATATTTAAATTTAAATTTATGAATCATTTGTATGGCCGTTCTATCCTACGAGTATGTTTGGTATTAAATATTTCTCATATTGTCGCATAGTGTAATTAGGGCGACAATTAAATACATAACTTAATTAAAACCTATGTTGGGCTAGAAAGCTTTACAAAATATAATTATTGTTACTAATTTATATTTAATTTTAAGTGTGTACATAACATAATAAATTGTCAGTAATACAAATAAACTTTAGTTTGTCAGATTCAGTGATTGGAGAACTATTGGGTACATGAAAATGTTTCTAAGAACATTTTTGTTCATATATCTCCTTAACTTTGCAGTAAGTTTAAAATTATAATGACTTGAAGTTTAACTACTTAATATTGCCTTCTTGAAAGTTTTTAACTCAAGCCGCTATATATTTGAAGACTACGAAACTTTTGTGTGATCCAAGCCCTAAATATTTCCATAATTGTTCCTGTCATCTGAAGGCGATCAGTCGCTATAAAACAATTGGATACATGTGAACGTATATTAAAAATATATTAAAAAATGTTTCTGTAAGTAAAGGAGCTATACCAAAGACTTTGAAATATAAAGATGTTGCACTTCCATACATTGATTGCAGTATGGTCATTTTAAAAAGTCCCATAAGAAGAGATAAAAGTGGTATACACTTTTACTCTAATTCGGAAACAACTAATGGAAACGATTATCCAATGATAGAAAGCTAAGTCACACACACATGTCTCACTTATTTTCACATTCCACAGAAAAAAATGTATAAAGTGCAAAATCTTTTGTGTTTGGCTATACTTTAAATTTTCTAAACTTCCTTTGAGTTTGGTTTTGAAGGATGACTCGATTACGCGATTATAAATAAAAAACTAAGTATTTTTGTTTTTAATATTTTCTAGACAACTATCACATTATATGCACGAAATGACGTTAACAACTATATACCATATCTAGTTAACTTTTCTTTTAATATATGTAAATTTCTTGATAAGAAATCTTCAGGCCTTTATATAAATTCTTTCATGGGCGCTATAAAAAGATATACGAATGTCAATCACTCTTGTCCATATAAGGTAAACAATTAATTTCAATATTATGAATATTTTATATATTAATTTAATTTTACTATATTTTAGGGTTATCTTATTGCACAAAAGCTTAATTTGGATTTAGAGTTCTTACCACTACCAGCAATACCGAAAAATTCATACAAATTTGTGTTGGCATTCTACGAGGGCTATCCAAAGGATCCTATAGGAAATGTATCATTTTTTGTAGATGTAGTTAATAGTAAAAAATAATTTAATTTAAATCACAAGATATAATCTGCCTTTATCAGTTTTAATCGGCCTTTCGAGATATCTTCGGCGTGTTCCATTTTTTGCAAATTTGTTCTGGAACTGGCTGACATTCAAAGTAACTTTTTCGTATACATACATATCTGTGGCAATATGGAAGAGTAGCTTAAGTTGACATAAGAGAGAATTGAGTTGAGGCGTTTTTTGCATTACAGAAGCAAAGGAGCTTAAATGTGTTGTCTGTTTTAAAAAATTCGTTTTTTTATAAGTGTTATGTACATTTACTTTTAGCTTAAGTTTTTTGAATCAATAACACATTGACCAAAACAACTTATGAACACATTTTTGTGTACATATTTATATTTTTGTTTCATCATATAACAATTTCGCTTAACTTCACTTAAGCTCTATAAATATTGACCTTGAAAAAATAAAGTCATTATTTTCAAACAACTTATTTTATATAAAACTACACAATCAGGGGTGTCATAGAAACCAAGTCAGTTTTTAAATTTCTCGGTTTTGAAAACCAATACTAGTTATATTTGGTGTCATGAAACCAAGTCGGTTTTGTTATTATTGGTTTTAAATCAAACAAAATGTTCGAATCAATTGTTTATTATTTCATTTGAAATTTTTTTGAAACATCAAAAATCAAATAAAACCAAAATTATTCAAGAAAATTATTTGAAGAAAAACTTTCAGTTTTTTGCGATGTTTGTGGTATAGGTATAAAGAAAACAAATGAAGCTTGTATACCCCAACATCATGAAATGACCGAATTGCGGACTGGAAAAAATTTAATCTACCTACACCAAGAAACAAACCACAGCCAATCAAAGGACGATTGTCACTTACATGCGATATTCGTTAAATTGCAAACAAATATGTTGATATGCATTTGCTTCGCCAGTACCTCCACACAAAGAATATTCTACCCTTACAATTTTCCCCATTTTTGATATTTTTTATGTTTGATTCCAAAGACAAAAGTACCAAAACTTGTTTTTATCTTATTACATGATAAAAAATGCTATGTAAACTTTTCACCCATCTCTTTCTATTTGAAAGTTAAAGCTAAAAAGTACCAAAAATATTTTTTCTCCTTTTCTCCCCTTTTTCGAAAAGTACTTACTACTTGTACTGTTATTTTTTATTACTTTTGTAACTGATCCAAACTCGATTTCAATTTTGGTTCTATTGTTTTTAGTTTGGGAATAATAGCGTTATTGAATTTTCCCTTTTTTATCCCCCACAGGGCCAAATTTTTAAAAATCTGTTCTTAGTGGATCTTTAAATCGAAAAAGGCACCAGTTGGACAGTAACGCCTTTGTTTTAAATTGATAGACCAATTTTGAAATGAAATCTGTTAACTGTAAGTTGCTTGATTTATTTCCAATACTAAACCAATAATAATATTTTCTGTGACACATAAAACCAATAGAAAATGTAGCTCGAACATTAATATTGGAATTCATGACACCAATTTAATTTTTTTGTCGTTTTCAAAACCAATACCAATAAAATTGGTTTCTATGACACCCCTGAATATATGCTTTCTATTCAAACAGAGCCATTACTTAAAGTCCAGTTTTAAATTTCAGTCTCGAAAAAGAGCTTAAGTAGAAAAAACGTAAAATCCTCTGAATTTAACTAAATTTTTTTTAAATATTCGTTCTTCTTCTCTTATAAATATGTCACCAATATATTAATTCTTAAATTATTCGCAGAAGTGAGGCAGAAGAAAAATTACACAAAATTGATGATATCTCAAAACTTAAATTTTCGACTTAAGCTATTCTTTCATATTGCCACAGATATATAGGCTAATTTATTTTTCTAAACAAGTAAGTAAAATCTATAGTCGGCTATATGATACCATTCACTACTAATCTCATATATGGACCAACAACTTTATAAGTTCTTCTTTCGTCTTAGAGGCATTTTGTATTAAAATTTCGAGATTTAAGTAGATTTATGCCATCTCCGGCTGAGGGCCTGATATGGTAGCCAGGGTCAATTGCGGATCGATTGTTACCAAATTTCGGTTATCGGTTTATATTTATAAAATATTTGTCTGTTGCAAAGTTTTAGCCATTATCTTAAAGGTACAAGGCCAATACACACGGCATGCGGCTGCGGGCGGTCGTAGTATTGCCAGTACATAAAATGTGCGTTTGTTTACAAAAATATTCATATAGAACAATTAAAAAAGTGCTATAGTCGGTCAAGCCCGACCATACGATACCCTTCACCACTGAGGTCAAAGGTGTTTCTTTTCCTATATAAAGACAAATATTTGCTAAATTTTGCCATCATACAAACATTTTCTCAAAACTTACATTTTTAAGCTATTTCTGTCATTTGGACTTATATGAGAGCTAGAGTCAAATGTGGACCGATTATCTCGAAATTTGGCAAATTTATTACAGTTGTTGCAAAAAAGATGTGTGAAAAAAATAAACTTGAAATTCTCATTATCTTTAGATTCATTTTTTCTAAAAAATTTTAGTGATCCCAAAATTTCGTCAGATTTCCATTTAAACGCATAATAACAAAGTTACAGCCATTTAAAGTTTTTTTGTGAAAAATTTCGATTTTCTATGAAAAAAATTAATTTTTTCTGAAAAATTTTAGTGATCCCAAAATTTTGTTAGATTTCCATTTAAACGCATAATAACAAAGTTACAGCCATTTAAAGTTTTTTTTGTGAAAAATTTCGATTTTCTATGAAAAAAATTATTTTTTCTGAAAAATTTTAGTGATCACAAAATTTCGTTAGATTTCCATTTATAAGCATAATAACAAAGTTACAGCCATTTAAAGTTTTTTTGTGAAAAATTTCGATTTTCTATGAAAAAAATTAATTTGTTCTGAAAAATTTTAGTGATCCCAAAATTTCGTCAGATTTCCATTTAAACGCATAATAACAAAGTTACAGCCATTTAAAGTTTTTTTTTGTGAAAAATTTCGATTTTCTATGAAAAAAAATTATTTTTTCTGAAAAATTTTAGTGATCCCAAAATTTCGTTAGATTTCCATTTAAACGCATAATAACAAAGTTACAGTCATTTAAAGTTTTTTTTGTGATTTTTAAGTGATTTTTGTCTCATTTAGTGCATTTTTGAAGAAGAGTTTGTATGGGAGCTATGGTTAAATGTGGACCGATTTTAACGAAATTTGGTACAGTGATTTAAGTTGACATGAGCAGTATTTGGTTTAAATTTCATGAAAAAATATTAATATTTGTGGCCAATATATCGATTCCAGGAAGTGGGACCTATGGGAGGTACCATAAATAATGGACCGATTTTGATGAATAGCCATGGTCCCATTATCAAAAAAATGATCTGTGCCAAATTTCATCAAATTATCTTTAGAATTGCGACCTGTAGTTTGATTACAAGGTTTACATGGGGGTCCAGCCAGCCAGCCAGACGGACGTACCGACATTGCTAAATCGACTCAGAAAGTGATTCTAAGCCTATTGGTATCTTAAAAGGTGGGTCTAAGATAAATATTTCCATGCGTTACATACATCAGCACAAACTTATAATACCCTTTCCACCTATGGGGGTGAAGGGTATAAGTAGTGTATAAAAAGCATACACTACTTATACCCTTCACCACTATAGGTGGAAGGTCAAGTCGATTTATTGATGTCAGTCAGTCAGTCCGTCCGTCCGTCAGGCTGGACGGCTGGCTGAACCCCCATGTAAACCATGTAATCAAAGTACAGGTCGCAATTCTAAAAATAATTTGATGAAATTTGGCACAGAAAATTTTTTTGATAGTAGGACCATGTCTATTGAAATTCATCAAAATCGGTCCATTATTTATGGTACCTAATATAAGTCCCACTTCCCGGAATTGATGCATTGGCCACAATCGGTCCACATTTTCCCATAGATCTCATATAAGTCCAAATGACGGAAACAGCATAAATATATAGGTTTTGAGAAAATGTTTGTATGATGGCAAAATTTAGCAAATATTTGTCTTTATAAAAAAATTTCAACTCGATTATCACGAAATAGCACCAAATTATACACTATTGTTTTACTTAGGGGACGATATTTATTTAAGTATTAAAAGAAACAAAAATCTAGATTCATGGACAATCGGCGTATATTTGACTCCAGTGGAGTATAGTATCATGTAGTCTTAAGGGCTTTAATATTTTTCTACTGAAAAAATCTTAGATTCAAAAATACTTGAAGACTTAATAGTCGAGATGCCAAAAGCTCAAAAAAAATAAATCCTATACATTTAATTATCATAAATTTATGAATGAAATGGTGTGCTCATTGATGAACTGCTATGCGTTTGCCACTATTTTCCTCTATTCTACTACGAATCCCAAATGACAAAAATATTATCCATTAACTTTTAAGACCTTTTCCAGAAAATCTCTTCATTTTTAATATTTATTAAAATTAAGTTTAAGTCAAAATATCTTTACTTAATATAAAATGTCAATGGTATTTAATGTCTAATTATATTTTTGAGACATAATTGATATGAATGGACTTTTCCTTAGTTCCCCTTAAAAAATGCCAAAAGGAACCGGAATTCACACTAAAGCTTTTACATACTCATAACCATAAATTAAACCCAATCTCCAACTCCAAAAAGTAAAAGTTTGTCCCCCCTAACAAAATAGCACAAACTTTTTAAGTAAAACAAAAAAAACTAGGAAAAAAACCAAACCATTTGGCTGATAATGGGGTTTTCTTTCTCTAGTGCAACAAAGAAAACCCCACAAATTTTTTTTAGAAAAAATTTAAGGTGACATTATTATTAATGACAAAAAATGGTTGTCTGTCTATTTACTCAAAACTCACATATAAGAAAGGGAATGTGCTATGTATATAGCAACACTCACTCTACTTATTTATATTTTTAAAAAAGGACAAAAATATTAAAGATTTGTGTCATTCATTTTGGCCGTAAATGTTATTGGGGGTTGAGGAAAAGTCATTAAGAATATCTTCAAAATATTTGTTTGTAATATTTTTAAAATTAATTTAAGAGTTGCCATTAAGTATTTAGGGGTTTAACTTATCTTTAGCTATGATTATCTTAATGCCCTAATGTTGAATAAGTTTGTCTAACTGAATCGATCATATAGTCATAGGTGAAACAGAAATAAGTGTTAATATAATTCTCGTTTTCCATTTCGCTTAAGAATTCAGTTAAATAGATGATCTTAACTACTGGCATCTAACAGTTGGTGACACAGTGTGCTAATGAAGTCCGTAGCGGGACAGAAAATGCAGCATTCCACACTGCTAAGTGTCACATAGTTTTTTCAGTATTCCTAAAAATTATTAATCTAATTTAAAAATCATAAAAATTATTAAAAATAAAAATAAAAATTTATGATATGAACTTGAGCCCGCATTCGAACCCACAACCTCTTAACATAAATTCTTGGTTCAACTAAAAATTAATTTCTTTCAATGCCCTAAAGCAATATGAATTCAGTACTCAACCTCTGTCTTATATCCAGGCTACTAAAAATCATCTAGATAACACACATAAACATTTGTGGTAATATGTGGATGGAACTATGAGAAAATTTCATTAGGGAGAGTGAATCGATCCGAAAGATCAAAAAAGGAAACTTTGGCTCACTTCAACAACATGTTACCTTTTTGAGCAACGTAAAATTCTAAAAACTACAATTGAAAACAAGTAATAAAAGCTATAGTTAGTGAAGCGCGACTATATGAAACCCCTTACTACTAAGGTCAAATATGGACCAACAATTTAACAAGTTTAACTTAAGTCTAAGAGTCATATATACATATAATATATGTCTTTTTTTATAATTTCGAGATTAACAGTTTGCAACTGAAACATATTTAAACTTAATGTAATTTACTTAAAACAAAACTCCTTAAGCCACTTTTTTATTTATTTTTTTATTAATTTCAGTTGTTGTCTGTTCCAATAATATAACAACAAATTTCTTCATTAACTTATAACAAAAATAATACTTTTAAAAAAAATTAGTCGAAATTCAAGTGTTCAAAACATTTGCAACTCTTGCATAAACTTAAAAGTAGAATACAAAATCTTTAATATTTCGTGGCATATCCTTTATTTTTTATTATTTCCGAACATCTTTTAGGCCTTGAGGAAATAAGCTTTAAACATAATCATTTGAAATTGCGTTCCACTGCTTTTCCCCTTCAACAAAAAGTTCTTCTCCATTTCCCCAATATTACGTTTTGCAATCATCCACATGTTCTCAATCAGGTTGAGATCGGGAGATTGCGGTGACCACGACATAACATTGATTTGATGTTCCTCCAACCATGTTTTGACAATCCTTGCCGTGTGTTTGGGATCATTGTCATGTTGGAATGTCCACAAAAGCGGCATTTCCCATTCAACGTACGGAAGCATAACTGAGCTTAGAAAGTCTCTATAGATTGTGGCAGTCATTGTGTCAGTTATACGGTAGATTGGACCTATCCCATGTCCCGAGAAACATCCCCACACTATGATATTTCCCCCTCCATACTTTACTGTTGCAGTTGTATATCGTGGATTATACTTTTCGCCTCGGGGTCGTCGAACATACAACCTGCCATCTGATCCCTGGAGGTTAGATTTAGACTCATCAGACCATAACACGTTCTTCCATTGCTGTGGTGTCCAATTTAAATGAGATCGAGCAAAGTGAAGACGAGCTTTACGGGTTTTTTCTGATACAAATGGTTTTTTGGTGCATCTGTAGCTCCTAAGACCGTATTCACGGGCTCTTCTTTTTATGGTGGAAGACTAACGTCTAAGGAAGTTTCTGTTTTTGCTTCTCTTGGAACAGCACTTGGGAATTTTGTAAAAAAAAAATCTTAATTTTTTTTATCTTCTCTTGCAGTTGTTGCACAAGGTCTACCACCCTTATTTACGGTTTGAATGTTTCCTCTTTTAATTATCCGACTTTTTGTTATTTCCGACTAAGGGCCTGATATGGGAGCTAGGCTCAATCTTGCATCGATTGTTACCAAATTTTGGTTCTTTGTTTATATTTACAAAATATGTATCTGTACAAAGTTTTAGTAATAAAACAAGTAAGAAAAGCTATAGTAGGTCAAGTCCGACTATATCATACCCTTCACTGCTAAGGTCAAATATGGACCAACAATTTAACAAGTTTTTTTATGTCTCAGAGACGTTCATACATATACCATGTGTTATTTTTTTCGAAAATTTCGAGATTTATGTCATTTCCGGCTAAGGGCCTGATATGGGAGCTAGAGTCAATTGTGAACCGATTGCTACCAAATTTTGGTTATTGGTTTATATATACAAAATATTTATCTATGCGAAGTTTAGTAATCGAATGCACTTATTATTAGAGTTATAAGCGTTTTTGTGCTTTAATGTGTACATAAACTTCTTTTGAAAACATGTCTTGTATGGGAGGTATGGTCAAATATGAGCCGATTCCTACAATATTTGGTACACTCATTAAGATAATCATGAGCAATATTTGTGCTGAATATTATTAAAATACAAGTAAATTTGTGGCTGTAAATGACCAAAAACTCTATTCCGGGAAGGCATCCGTTTGGGAGGTACCCGAAATAGTAATCCGATTTCGCCCAAAAAGTATGAGACTGTGCCTAATTTCATCTTTAAAGTTACGACCTGTAGAATGATAACAAGCTTACATGGATAACCGGCCAGCCAGCCAGCCAGCCGGAGAGACATCATTATAAAAATTACGGAGATAGTTTAATGTAATGCTGAAGGAACAGCAAACCTTTGGCACCCATTTGTACGTAAAATATGGGAAGATGAAACTCTGCCAAACTCCTGAAATGAAAGTATATTAGTCAAAATACCAAAAAAAAATTGTGATTATAAACACCAAATACTACTAAATTTTAAATAGAATAGCCGACACAGTTTCCTCTGCACTCTGCGGAAGGCAGTTTGGGTTCAGAAAGAACTATTCTTGTGTTGATCTAATCACCCCCCTCTACCTAGCGTTTATCGACCCTACAAAGGCTGTCGACAATCTCAACAGAAGCTATATATAGAGAATTTTTGAAAATCGTAACATATCAAGAAAAATTCTGAACTTAATTCGGGCAATGTATGTGAATTTTAAATATCGTATCCTACACAAGGGTGACCCATTCAAAGTCACTACTGGAGTAAGGCAAGGATTTATCTTGTCACCCATACGTTTTATCCTTGCCATCGACAATATAATGCGCACGGCTCTGAATATTAGACGCGGTATCCAATGGACAACCTTTAAACAACTCGAGAACTTAGTATATGATGATGACGTATGTATTCTAAGCCAAACCTTTGGTCACCTTTAAGAAAATACTAACGCTATTACTGTTGAATCTCGGGCAGCTGGGCTGGAAATCAATATTTCCAAGACAAACATTATGCCTAGAGACTATGGCGCAAGTCCATCTACACACATTAGTTGCATAACGAGGCTATTGGATATGTAGGTACCTTTTTATTATCTTGTAAGTTTGGTATCTATAAAAGGTGGCTCCGACGAAAATATTGAATCGCGTATTAACAAGGAAATCTCGGCAAATATCAACAGCAACCAAGTTACGAATATACAACTTCAACGTCAAGTCCATCCTGTACTACTGCTTCAAAACTAGAAAAAAAAATTATTTTTGAAACCTTTTTGAGAAAAAAGTAAAATTTTCTAATATGAAAAAACAAAGTAAATTTGATATTATTTTTACAAAACTCAGCTATTTAGTACTTACAGGCCATAGAATTGTAAATCATGTCTTACTTTGGAATTTTTTCATTTTTTTGCAATTTTGGGCGGGCCATGCATGGACACGCTTTCCCCCCATCCGATTGACCTCAAATTTTCAAGAGATTATTTTTTTTAGCATTTCGAACAAATCTGGGTATTGGCCGCATACTGTAAATAATAACTGGCACTCTATTGTAGAGGTTTTCCTGGAAATGGTGTCAAACTATAGATGCATAGAATGTATACTTGCCATAACTGGGATTCGAACCCATAATCTTTGGAAAAAGCATATTACACATACTTATTTTAACATACCCACATAATGGCAACCATAATAGTAATATTTATCTCTTATTTCTTTTCATTTTAGGTACGTTTTCATTAATTTTTAATTTAATGCAAAAGATAGATGGATGGATGGATGATTGAATATTTCGATGGTGAATAAAAAGTCATTACAAAATAATAATGGTTATTGTATTAAAGACAAAAGTATAAAAGCAAAATGGAAAAGGTTTATTAAAAATGACAAGACAAATGAGCTATATAAACTCAACAACCACAAAATAGAGACAAAAGACTGCGAAAAGTCTCGAAAGATGTGAAATTGAATTTTTTTTTCAATATTTTTTTCCTTTTATAATAAGTATAAATGTAGGTCCAAAACTGAAGAAGTATTGTTGTTAAAGGAAAGATACCCTCTTTAATTTTTTAAAAATAAGATAAAAAATAATTTATCTTATGGAAAAAGTGTTAATGATTGTAAATAACTTGACTGGGAAAAAAAACAAAGAAAGACAGCCATTTCTTGATTATTAAACCCAGAAAGTTTTCAAGAAACAAAATTTTAGATTATTGTCTTTTGGCCTAAAATTAATGATGTTTTTAGTCAAATCTTTACATTAGATCTATAAGAAAACAAGTAAGAAAGCGCTATAGTCGGTCAAGCCCGACCATACGATACCCTTCACCACTAAGGTCAAAGGTGTTATTTTTCCTGTATAAAGACAAATATTTGCTAAATTTTGCCATCATACAAACATTTTCTCAAAACTTATATATTTAAGCTGTTTCCATCATTTGGGCTTATATGAGAGCTAGGGTCAAATGTGGACCGATTATCTCGAAATTTAGCAAATTGATTACAGTTGTTTAAAAAATTATGTACGCAAAAAATAAACTCAAAATTTTCAATATCTTTGGATTTACGAGCGTTTTAGTGATTTTTTTGTCTCATTTAGTGCATTTTTAAAGAAAAGTTTGTATGGGAGCTATGGTCAAATGTGGACCGATTTCAACGAAATTTGGTACAGTGATTTAGGTTTATATAAGAATTATATGTTTTAAATTTCATGAAAAAATATTGATATTTGTGGCCAATATGTCAATTCCGGGAATTGGGACCTATGGGAGGTACCATAAATAATGGACCGATTTCGACCAATTTCAATAGCCATAGTCCCATTATCAAAAAAATGATCTGTACCAAATTTCATCAAATTATCTTTAGAATTACGACCTGTAGTTTGATTGCAAGGTTTACATGGGGGTCCAGCCAGCCAGACGGACGGACGGACATCGCTAAATTGACTCAGAAAGTGATTCTAAGCCTATTGGTAAGGTGGGTCTAAGACAAATATTTCTATGCGTTACATACATCAGCACAAACTTATAATACCCTTTCCACCTATGGTGGTGAAGGGTATAAATATCAAGAAGTGGTTTAGCCTCTATGAGTAATGCGAACACTAAATGTTTCAAATATGAAATCTTGAAGAGTATAAAGATAGAATATTTAAAAAAGCTTAATTGAAATAATTATAATTAATGTAAAAAGTTTATTAATTTCAAGTTTGAAATGTTTAATGCTACATATATAAATATTACATAAATTGAGTGTACGGTCAAGTATTCAATCTTAAAATCTTCATTTGTTTTCATTAGCCAGATGTACGGAATCTTATCAGTGCTTATGCCACAGAATTTAAAGTGAACAGTATCCCAACAGTTATAATTTGAAGAACTGTTTTCAGTACTAGGCTTACCGATGCTTATCCCATGGTCTTATATTGAACTGCATAGTGGCATTATGGATATAAGTCCGCAACTCCTACACCGTTTGGCCGCTTTTAAACTAACTTTATAGCAGAAGTGTGACCTACTTTGGGTGACAATCGGCCCTCAAAGTAGGGTACCTTAGACCCATAAATTACTTTAAACGATATATAATTGTCGTGAACGTGAACCGCCATGGTATAGCAGGTTAGTCATCCGCCTAACATACTAGACCTTCGATCCCCTGCCAGACCCACTTGAACAAAAAAAAATTGCGGTTCACCTCAAAACTCAGCTAGCCACTGGTTATTGAGTATTAGACTTTACAAAACATCTCTAACTAATGCATTTGCCGTTCGTTGAAACGTAGGTCCCTTTCAAAGAGTCTAAAAAAAGAATCGAATGCAGAAAAGTACCATTTGTTCTAATTGGAGTGTTATTGTGGGTATATAAATATTGGGGTGCATCTTATATTACGAAAGTGCAAAATTGAACCGTAACTCCCCTAGAAATGTTCTATGTAACATAAAAACATGCTGTGCAAATTTGTTTTCAAAATTGCATAAGGGGAACACGTGCCGCATCCGCCCACAAAGTGTTAAACTTTTAGTATAGGAAAAACTAGGAGTATTTTCGGTTTTGCCCAAATTTTAAAAACTTAGAATTTGCTTCAATATAAAAGAGAACCAAAGTAGCTTTATTTAAAGGCATCAACATTAAAAATCCATCAAATAGTTTCAGAGTTATTGCCGTTTTTCTCCGAAAAATCGTATCCTTGACGACACGCCTAAGGAGCCAAAAAATTTACTTAAGGATAAGTAAATTTCAAAGTAATACATGCTTTACAATTCTATGACCTGTAAGTACTAAATAGCTGAGTTTCGTTAAAGTATAGCTAAATTTAGTTAGGTTTTTTCATATTAGAAAATTATACTTTTTTCTCAGACCGGTTTCAAAAATCATTTTTAAATTTTTTGAAAATTTTGTTCAACAAATATTACAAATAATAAATTTTCTTTTCTGTATCATAAAACTTACAAATTGGAAAATAAAATACAAAAAAAACGATGTCGATACCTTTAACCGTTTCGCCGTACCTGTGATTTAAAATCGTAAAATTTCGCGAAAATGTGAATTTTTTGTACTAATTTGAGTATATGGTTATTTAATTGTACCAATAGTAATAGTGAATACTCTTCCTTAGACTATATCGAATTTACATGGCATTGTTTTTTAAATTGGAAAAGTTTAAACCTTTCTTCCGGAGTCAAAAGTCAGATTTTTTTTTTCACTTTCTATAGGAAAATGACAGAATATTAAGAATTTATTACCAAAGTTTGTTCAAAATGCAAAAATTAATTAATTTTTATTAACATTAAGTTTTATAGACATGGGGACTATATATATTTAAACTTTTTTCGTCATTTTATAAATAACGAAACAGATAAATATTTTGTAAATATAAACCAATAACCGAAATTTGGTAACAATCGATCTACAATTGACCCTAGCCTCCATATCAGGCCCTTAGCCGGAAATTACATATATCTACTTAAATCTCAAAATTTTGAAAAAATAGCACACACTATATGTATGCCTACTTCTACGACTTAAAGAAAAATGATTAAATTGTTGGTCCATATTTGACCTTAGTAGTAAAGGGTATCCTACATTCGGGCTAAACCGATTAAAGCTTTTCTCACTTGTTTTTATTTTATGTATATGTCAAATTCGTGGTTAAAAAACCATATAATTTTTAAATAATTCCGATATATTAGAATTTACGGAGTCAAAATTTGGGAACAAAATTAAAATTTTTTATAAAAAAAAATTGTGCTATTTAAATTTTTTCTATAGAAAAAATGTTTAAATTTTGTTATATTTTCCATTTAAAATTGTTTCTGTAGAAAAGTTTTATATTTTAAATTGTTTTTACCAAAAATTTTATAGAAAAATTTTAAATTTAAAATTTTGTCGGTAGTGAAATTTTTAATTTAAAATTTTTTCTATCAAAAATTTTTCTATGTAAATATTTTTTCAAAAATTATGGTGTATTGCACAAAGATCCCAATTAATTACGATTATTAATAATTGTAAAAAATAGTTTTTTGATAAAACCAAAAAAATGTTGATGGGAAATCCTTTCTTCGACGCTTTTCAGTGGTTGGTTAGCCTAACCAACAGAGCGAAACCACGCATTATATCTTATTTGCCCGACAGAATAAATACGAATTATTGTGTCCACAAATATCAACATAAGGCGAAGATTATCATCTGAACAGAAACATAAAACACGTTTAAGTTTTATCTTTTCTTTATTTGGCATTTTTTGTATAGAAAAATTTTCAATATAGGATTTTTGTAGAAAAGAATTTTTAATATTAATTTTTTTGTATAGAAAAATTTTCAATATTAATTTTTTTAGAGAACTTTTAGATATGATTTAAAAAATAAAAATTAATATGAATTTTGTTTAATAGCATAATTTTCAGTAAAATTTTGTGCTTCTCGAAATATTTTTTTTAACACTCTGCTATAATTGTGATATATTCTTGAAAATTCGGATTTTTTTGTTTGCCGATGCCTGAAATTTTATTGTCGATTTTTGTTGAAAAATATTCCGAGTTGTTACGGAAATTTTCTGGCGGTCCTAGCTTAAGGTTTAAATTATTATTAAATATTAAAATTTAATACAATATTACTTAAATAGAACTTACTATTCTATTACAACAATATTACAATTTTGACTTAAGCCAAACGACCATAGCCGTCTTACGAAACAGTCAGCCGAAGCCATTGTGCCGAAATTGCCAGCCGAAGCCGCTGTGCCGAAACAGTCAGCCGAAGCCACTGTGCAAAGTGATTCGTGAATTATATTCAAGAATCTATGGCAAATTCTGTCTCGTTTGAAGCGCAAAATTTAAAAACTATAGATTTACGGATGAACTAAATACGAATTATATTTGTGTATCTCATACATAAAATATATACGAATTTATTTGTAATTAGTAATTTCATATAGTAGGGGCATTCGCGAGGGACTGCAAAACATTTTTAGTAAAATATGGGAAGTAAACCCCATATAAGTATGTAGTATTATTAAACTTCATCACAAAGTTTATAAATTCAATACTTCTTAAAACAATTCAAACTCCGAAATTTGTGGCTGCAAAGAAACAATCGTTATACACATCAGCTGAAACTTATCAAACTTACCTTACCTTTGGTGGTATAGGGTGTAAACACATTCAACAAATAAAACATAAATAATAAGAAAATAAAGTTCGAATTCACTTAAAAAAAATTATTATAACAAATGAATACAACCAACAAAAGAGCAAAAAGTGAACACTTCAGCTGTTGAAAAGGTTCAAATCATCATTAATTTCAATTTATAAATAAATAAAATGCAAAATTCAAAATAAGAAAAGCTAAAAAAGAAAAACCCCACCACAAATGGTTCCTAAATAATGATTATAATCATTCTTAGCATTAACATTATTATTTTTGTTTCTGACCTATAAAACCATTAGGAATCAAAATCCTCTTTAAATTACTCAACTGCCAAACCACAAGGATAATAAGACAATGGCAGGATAAAGTAAAATATATAAATGAAAAGTGAAAAGTATCCTTAAGATAATGGTCACAAATGGTAACAATGGAAACATTAACCTCTTTGCTCATCTTTCACTTTTCTTCTTATATATTTTTTTATTTTCTTATTTTGGCTCGAAATCATGGCAACCGACTAAGAAGAAACTCAACTCAAGAAAAGATTATTTATTCGTTTATATTAAAAGGTTATACCTTAATTTATATTACTTTATTACTTTTGGCATGTCCTCCCAATTTATCTGTTATTTTTGCTTTTGTTGTTGCCTCATACGACCCTCATTTCTAGTAGCACAATCACAATGACAGTGATAACACTGGTTGATTCTAGCCACAAACGTTTTTTCTACGATTCAAGAACTTGTGGAGTGTCAGGATGTTGCTATTTTTAGGTATTTCTACTGTTGATTGTACGAGGGTCTATAGAAAAATTTACTTATAATAGATTTTTCTATAGAAAAATTTGTGTATAACAGATTTTTCTATAGAAAAATTTGTGTATAACAGATTTTTCTGTAGAAAAATTTGTGTATAACAGATTTTTTATAACAAAAATTTGTGTATAACAGATTTTTCTATACAAAAATTTGTGTATAACAGATTTTTCTATACAAAAATTTGTGTATAACAGATTTTTCTATAGAAAAATTTGTGTATAACAGATTTTTCTATAGAAAAATTTGTGTATAACAGATTTTTCTATAGAAAAATTTGTGTATAACAGATTTGTCTACAGAAAAATATGTGTATAACAGATTTTTCTATAGAAAAATTTGTGTATAACAGATTTTTCTATAGAAAAATTGTGTATAACAGATTTTTCTATAGAAAAATTTGGGTATAACATATTTTTCTAAAAAAAAAATTATGTATAACAGATCTTTCTGTAGAAAAATTTGTGTATATATACTTTACTATAGAAAAAGTAAAGTTGAAAAATTTGTGTATAACACATTTTTCTATAGAAACATTTTTGTATAATAGATTTTTCTATAGAAAAATTTGTGTATCACAGATTTTTCTATCGAAAAATTTGTGTATAACAGAAATAAAAAAATTTGTGTATAACAGATTTTTCTATAGAAAAATTTGTTTATAACAGATTTTTCTATCGAAAAATTTGTGTTTAACAGATTTTTCTATAGAAAAATTTGTGTGTAACAGATTTTTCTATAGAAAACTTTGTGTATAACAGATTTTTCTATAGAAAACTTTGTATATAATAGATTTTTCTATAGAAAAATTTGTGTATAACAGATGTTTCTATAGAAACATTTGTGTATAACAGATTTTTTTATAGAAAAATTTGTGTATAACAGATTTTTCAATAGAAAAATTTGTGTATAACAGATTTTTCTATAGAAAAATTTGTGTATAACAAATTTTCTATAACAAATTTTCTATAACAGATTTTTTTATAGAAAAATTTGTGTATAACAGATTTTTCTATAGAAAAATTTGTGTATAACAGATTTTTCTATAGAAAAATTTTTGTGTAACAGATTTTTCTATAGAAAAATTTGTGTATAATGATTTTTCTATAGAAAAATTTGTGTATAACACATTTTTCTATACAAAAAATTTTGTATAACACATTTTTCTTTTCTATAGAAAAATTTGTGTATAACAGACTTTTCCATAGAAAAATTTGCGTATAACAAATTTTACTATAGAAAAATTTGTGTATAACAAATTTTTCTATACAGGAATTTGAGTATAACAGATTTTTCTATAGAAAAAAGTGAGTATAATACATTTTTCTATAGAAAAATTTGTGTATAACACATTCTTCTATAGAAAAATTTGTGTATAACACATTTTTCTATAGAAAAATTTGTGTATAACACATTTTTCTATAGAAAAATTTGTGTATAACAAATTTTTCTATGAAAAAAATTGTGTATAATAGATTTTTCTACAGAAAAAATTGAGTATAATACATTTTTCTATAGAAAAATTTATGTGTAACAGATTTGCCTATAGAAAAATTTGTGTATAACAGATTTTTCTATACAAAAACTTGTGTTTTTTTCTAAAGAAAAATTTGTATATAAAGGATTTTTCTAGAGAACAATTTGTGTATAACAGATTTTTCTACAGAAAAATTTATGTATAACAGATTTTTTAATAGAAAAATTTGTGTTTTTTCTATAGAAAAATTTGTGTATAATAGATTTTTCGATAGAAAAATTTGCGTATAATAGATTTTTCTATAGAAAAATTTGTCTTTAACAGATTTTTCTTTAGAAAAAATTTGTGTATAATAGATTTTTCTGTAGAAAAATTTGTGTATAACAGATTTTTCTATAGAAAAATTTGTGTATAACAGATTTTTCTATAGAAAAATTTGTGTTAAACAGATTTTTCTATAGAAAAATTTGTGTTTAACAGATTTTTCTATAGAAAAATTTGTGTATGACTGTAGAAAAATGTGTTTTGTTGAATAAATTTTTTTACAGACTTTTTTCATGGTATATAAAAATTGCTTCAGAGTTCCTACACTCACTTCTTAAACCACCCTCATACTTTGGCGCTACTTTATATATTCCCCAAGTATATTTTACTTTTTTCCGAGACAAATGACTAGTAATGGAAATGATGAATGTTTTATAATATGACCCGAAAAATATTAAACAATTTATCATTTTATTTAAGAAAATCGACTTATTATACTTTTCCCTATTTGCCCAAATATTTCAGCCTAAATGTGCAAATGGCAAATTCATTTGTAGAAATATTTTAATATCAAAAAATATTTTCACTTAAAAATTAAAAAGGCCCTTTTAAGGTCAACGATAGGCAAAGCAAAATGTCAATTACGATAAAATGATTTTGAGTTCAAGAGTTGAAATTTTGTGAAATAAATTAAAAGTGGTTGACAGTGGAAGGAAGTATATTAAAGACGATGCATTTATTAATAACACTTTTCTGCTAGTGCTAGTTGACCTAGTGCGTAAAGATAATTTGAATGGGCTAAATTCAATGGTGCCAACCGTTTTTTAGGTTAGCTTTAGTTTTCGAGATATATCGTTATTTAAAAAATGAAGGAGGTTGCGCAATAAATATTCTCGTAACTCAAAAATAGTTTATTTTCTTGAATAAAATAAAAATAGAAATTTGGCAACAAAATTATCTTTCAGAAACACTAGTTAGTTTTAGAAATTAGTTTTTTTGGAAATAATTTTTTTTTGTTTGCAAAAAATTATTATTATTTGTTTTCAAAACGCCTGCTAGAATTGAAAGAATAATTTGCGTTTCTGAAAGATAATTTTGATGTCGAATTTCGGTTTTTTAATTAATTCAAGAAAATAAACAGTTTTCGAGTTACGAGAATATTTATTCCGCAACCTCCTAAATTTTTTTATAACGCTATATCTCAAAAACTAGGTCCAACCTAAAAAACGGAGAACATCATTAAATTTAGCACACTTGATATATCTTTACCCTTTAGGTCTCCTTTTTATCTGTAAAAAAAATAGTTTGTCAAAATGGAGCTAAGTGTAATTTAATCTTATATTCTTAAACGAGCAATAATTGTATGTATATATATATCTATATATAAATATTTATATAGAATGGACAGTGGTATAGGTCGAAGAAGAAGGGACTTTTGGAACCTTTGCCTCTAAGAGGGTAAAAAGGGGAAAAAATCGAAAACGCTATACCTCCCAAAGTAATAGGTATAGAAATAAAATTAAAATTACGTTTTAAGCAGCTATGAAAATAAGAGGGCAAGTGTTTGGTACTTTTCTGAAACTATGTCCGATAGGGGGTAAAAAAGGGTGAAAATAGTTTTTTTGGTACCTTTTAAACCCACTCTTATATTTTAAACTAAAGAATATAGAAAGAAACTTTGTACTGCAATCAATAGATGTGAAAGAAAAATTGAACACGTATTTGGTACTTTTTTGATTTTGGGGCCAAAATGGGTAAAAAAGGGATAAAGTGATAACTTAACATCTCTAAAAGTAATATGAATAGGAACATGTTAACTGCGTTTAAAAAAAAGGTACCGAATTCAATTGGTACCAAAGAAGTACCAAATATGCATATAGAACTTTTTGAAGTTAGGGGATAAAAAGGGGAAAAATTATTAATGTTATACCTTTTAAACAAATAAATGTTTGTCTGTATGTATGTTCTTCATAGAATAGTAAACTGTGAATTTGATCATGTTATGCTATTTAGCGAAGATGTTGCGGATAAGCAGGCGAAGGTTTTTAGTTGATAATTTTCGACAGATGGCGCCGCTGAAAATTACTAAAAATTAATTAAGTCGTAAGCTGTACATTTGATCATGCTATGATCTTAACCAAAGTTATAGCTCATGAGCCGGCGAAGGCTTTTTAGTTGGTATGAATAATTTCCGACAGGTGGCGCTACTGAAACTTACTCAAAGTCAATTTAATCGTAAGCTGTACATTTAATCATGCTACAATCTTTAGCAAAGTTGTTGCACATGAGCCGACGAAGGTTTCTTAGTTGGTATGAAGAAATTTCGACAGGTGGCGCCACTGAAATTTACTCAAAAAGCTGTACATTTAATCATGCTATAATCTTCAACAAAGTTGTTGCTGATAAGCCGACGAAGGTTTATGATTTGGAATGAGCAAAGTCCGACAGGTGGCGCCACAGAAAATTACTCAAAGTGAATTAAATCTTAAACTGTGCAATTGATCATGTTATAATCATAAGCAAAGTTGTTACGACTACAGGTGGAGCAACTGAAAACTACTCAAAATGAATTAAATCATAAACTGTGCATTTGATCAGACTATAATCTTTAGCAAAGTTGTTGTAGTTCTGTTGGTATGACCAATTTCCAAAATTATTAAAATGATTCAATTTCAAGCAAAGATATATTAAAATTTACTCATATGGCAGAGCTAATTCGGCGAATGAACTGAGACACTAATTGATATTCATTTTTGATTAAAATTTTTATTTTCCAATGAAACCAATTTCTGTTTGAATGGGTACAAAATTATGAAGAATTGTTGTATTTGTCGGAACACCATAACATCCAGAACAGAATTTTGGTTAAATGTTAAGATATAAATGTGAACATTCAATTATTGAAATCCCCCCCAAAAAAAAAAAACGTCGGTACCAAAAAGAACATCAAAATTTGTCCCTTATTTAAAATAAACCTTAACCACTTAAAAATAAACTTCTTGAACTTTCACTTTGAGGATTGGCAAATTTGGAAAAACATTATAATGTTTTTATAATAATAAACACTTGAAATTTTCCTTAGTAATAATAGCAAATTCAAATCCTCCCACAAATGCTATTCAAATCTTATATGATTTTGTGTTCCAGTTATTGCCACCAAATAATCATTTATCATTCAAGTACCCCTTAAGTGCGTGTATGTGTGTGTGTGTTTTAACACCAAGACCTTTTTCATCAGCTGCCAGTTCAAATGTAAATCTCTGCTTTAAGTGGGGTTTTAAATTATAGGAAAGTTTTTTTTTTTTCATTTTGTGTGAGTTATGGATGAATAAGTGTTGTCTTTTCTTATACAATAATACACTTATTTTAGTAATAACAATTGATTGTAAATAGTATTTGATTTAAAATCTGATTTATTTATTCGGGACACAAATTTAGTAAAAACAAGTAAGAAAGCGCTATAGTCGGTCTAGCCCGACCATACAATACCCTTCACCACTAAGGTCAAAGGTGTTATTTTTCCTGTATAAAGACAAATATTTGCTAAATTTTGCCATCATACAAACATTTTCTCAAAACTTATAAATTTAAGCTGTTTCCGTCATTTGGACTTATATGAGAGCTAGGGTCAAATGTGGACCGATTATCTCGAAATTTTGCAAATTGATTACAGTTGTTACGATAATTATGTATGCAAAAAATAAACTGAAAATGTTCATTACCTTTAGATTAACGAGCGTTTTAGTTATTTTTTGTCTCATTTAGTGCGTTTTTAAAGAAAAGTTTGTATGGGAGCTATGGTCAAATGTAGACCGATTCAAACGAAATTGGGTACAGTGATTTTAGTTTACATAAGTTGTTTTAAATTTCATGAAAAAATATTGATATTTGTGGCCAATATGTCAATTCCGGGAAGTGGGACATATGGGAGGTACCACAAATAATGGACCGATTTTGACCAATTTCAATAGCCATGGTCCCATTATCAAAAAAATGATCAGTGCCAAATTTCATCAAATTATCTTTAGAATTGCGACCTGTAGTTTGATTACATGGTTTACATGGGGGTCCAGCTAGCCAGCCAGACGGACGAACGGACGGACATCGCTAAATCGACTCAGAAAGTGATTCTAAGCCTATTGGTATACTAAAAGGTGGGTCTAAGACAAATATTTCTATGCGTTGAATACATCAGCACAAACTTATAATACCCTTTCCACCTATGGTGGTGAAGGGTATAATAATAAGTAAGAAAGTGCTATAGTCGGTCAAGCCCGACTATACGATACCCTTCACCACTAAGGTCAAAGGTGTTATTTTTCCTGTATAAAGACAAATATTTGCTAAATTATAATACCCTTTCCACCTATGGTGGTGAAAGGTATAAAAACTTTTGTATTATAGAGTAATTCCTTAATTTTTCGTTTCACTCCATAATGTGACCAGCTTAGATATAGCTAAGATTTTAGTCCTTTGTACTACTCTTAGTGGCAGAATATATGGCATTAAAATTAGCTTTCTATCTTATATGGCTTGTATTATAAACGTCGAAATAATTCTTTTTGCAAACAACCGAAAACAAAATTAAAACACTTAATGTAATTTTACAAACTTATATTTTTATTAACTTTAGAGTTAATCACTTCAAATAAACATTCACAAAAACTGTAAACAAACTTCACAAAACTGCCTTACAAGTATTCTTAAACACACTGTTCTCTTATACGCGTCTCAATTAAAACTGTTCCCACAATATTCGTTCATCGGCTCAATATAGTAGAGAAATGAGTTTCTAGCATTTTCGGCAGACGTAAACAAAGAGCTACTGTCGTTAATTACACTAACAATGTGATTTAAGAAAGTTTACGCATGTTCCTAAAATTCTCACATGATCAAGAACACGCTCACACATACTTTGTACAAATAGATTATCTGAAGTTAACAGCAACAGAGAGAGAGATTGAATGTAGATAAAAGAGAAAAATGTTGCTATACTCTTTACAGCAAATAAGAGAAACATGTTGCTCTGCTTATAGACAAAACAGAATAACAACAACATCAACAGAAACATTCTAGAAAACTAGGGAAAGAATTAAAAGTAGTGAACTTTGCACAATGGGGCGGATAATTTAAAAATTCGTGACAATATTATACAAAGTTGGACCTCTAGGATATTTTTATACAGACCATCAAAAAGAATTGGGGGTATATTAAGATTGCCATTCCGTTTGTAAATTCGTTACTATTGGCTCATAAACCAAAAGAGTTTTTTTGAATCGTTATGAAATTCTAAGACGATTGGAGTCTGTCTGTCTGTCTGTCTGTCTGTCTGTCTGTCTGTATGTCTGTCTGTCTGTCTGTCTGTCTGTCTGTCTGTCTGTCTGTCTGTCTGTCTGTCTGTCTGTCTGTCTGTCTTTCTGTCTGTCTGTCTGTCTGTCTGTCTGTCTGTCTGTCTGTCTGTCTGTCTGTCTGTCTGTCTGTATGTCTGTCTGTCTGTCTGTCTGTCTGTCTGTCTGTCTGTCTGTCTGTCTGTCTGTCTGTCTGTCTATCTGTCGGTCTGTCTGTCCGTCTGTCTGTTGAAATACCGATAAAGCCTAACTGCAAAAAATCTAGGTCACTGAAACTTGGCAAATATATTCTTCATTTCTGGAAAAATTTTAGTATTGAAACTGGGCAAAATAGGCTGACATTTCACCATAGCTTCCATATAACCTCGTCTAGGCTAATCGCTTATTTGCTAATAAATGACAAATTAAAACAGCTATAATGATCAAATTTGAAACATAAAAGTTCTATATGAGCACTAGTCAGCCTATAAAATTTCATGGAAGTCGGTTTACATTTAACCAAAGCTCCCATACAAAACACTTACGAAAATAGCCTAAATTCCACCATAAATACATTTCAATGCCAATAAATGATAAACTGTAATAAATAAAAGCGCGATAGCGCCTTAACGATAAAAGCTAGAGAGACAAAATTTTACAAAAGTGTTTTCAATATCTAGGAAAAGTTGTTTGGGCGAAATCGGTTTACTTTTAGTTAGAGTTCCCATATAACCCCGCTCCGGGAATCACATTAATGTTGATAAATTGAATACAATTGTAATAGCTATGATGACCAGCGTTCGCAAAACTGCTACAACTTCTCTTTACTTGGATTTTGCTTTCGCTTTTCTTTCTAAAATTAACAAAAGTTCCATCCGAAGCTAAACAAAGAAACGAATGACAGACAGTTGAGAAAAACACTTGGCAGTGGTTGTTTTAAAAATTTGAATTTTGATTTTGCCTTTCTTTTAAAGAGTGCCAAAAGTAAAAACATAAGCAGCCTCGTTGCTTTTGAAAGTCACAAGCAGTCGAGCTGAAGAACTTTTTTGTGTTTGAAAGTTGTAAGTCATAACTTTCAAATACAGAAAAGTTATTTCATTTCGGATGCTCACTTTTTTGTTTTTCTGCGTAAACACATCTACATAGTATATGTATATTTTTGTGTGTATGATCGGTAAATGCATGTGTAAAATAAGATGACGAAATTCGTCTACTTGCCTGTGTTCCCTGTAGGAAATGTCAATAGTGAAGGTAGCACTAGCGCTTGTTCTGCGAATAGCCAATTGTCTTTTTTATATAGTTAGGTAACTGGTTGCACACAGTGATTTCTTCGATTTAGTAAACCTTGCACATCTTGCAGACCTAGTATATTTCATATGGTCATATGGTCAAAGGTGTACTTTTCCTGTATAAAGACAAATATTTGCTAAATTTTGCCATCATACAAACATTTTCTCAAAACTTTTATATTTAAGCTGTTTTTGTCATTTTGGCTTATATGGGGCCTAGGGTCAAATATGGACCGATTACCTTGAAATTAAGCAAGTTGATTACGGTTTATACAAAAATTATGTATGCAAAAAATGATCAGAATTCTCATTATCTTCAGATTTACGAGTGTTTTAGTGATTTTTGCCTTATTTAGTGCGTTTTGACAGAAGAGTTTGTATGGGAGCTATGGTCAAATGTGGACCGATTTCAACGAAATTTGGTACAGTGATTTAGATTTACATAAGCAGTATTTGTTTTAAATTTCATAAAAATATTGATATTTGTGGCAAAAATATCAATTCCGGGAAGTGGGACCTATGGGAGGTATCACAAATAATGGACCGATTTTGACCAATTTCAATAGCCATGGTCCCACAGTATCTCTGCCGAATTTAATCAAATTATCTTTAGAATTGCGACCTGTACTTTGATTACATGGTTTACATGGGGGTCCAGCTATAAAAATATTGCTGATTTTACTGATTAACTTTTTTTATCGAACTATATTTTGAGGTTTTTGTCCAACTATTAAGGAATTCTTATTAGGATATGAGAACCGTATACATATTTTGGAACCACTAAATCCACAATCCCAAAAAATTTACAGAAATTGTTTAATTATTTCCCATAAAATATTTTCCAACCCACTGTGCAACGCTGACCCCATATTAAATTATTTAACTTAAATGTTTATTGTGCATACATACTATGTACATTATCATCAATAGTGAATCACTATTGACATTTCCTACAGGGTACCTGTTTCTCTGTTTTAAAAAAATAAATACAACGGCTATAGGTGAGTGAGTATGTTTGTGTCAAAAAAGTTAGAGAAATTAAAAAATATTTGTCTGCTTTTACCTACTCAGAATAAAAAAAATCAAAACAACGAAAGCCATTCAACAGCTACTGAATAAAACTTTTGGAAACGAAGGCGCTGCTTTTGACATTGCTTTTGTTACTTATTAAAATCAAAAGTTGACGAAGTTGTAAATTTCAACCCGATTAATGTTTTATGTTTTGTACGACTGTTTAGAAATAACTTTTCTCTTTGACTTTTGATTTCGCTTTCGTGTTTTTGCAAAAGTTAAAATTGAAACAATTTGAAATTTTAAAAAGTGGAGGAAAGCAACAGCATTGAAAAGTAAAAATTATGCGACTTTTGGAATTTTGACTTAAGTTTTATTAACACTGATGATGACTAAACTAAGATTAGAGAAGTTTTATGCAACCATTGGTGAGTATATCAAATTTTGTAGAAATCGGTTCATATTTGACTATAGCTTTCATATAAAAACCACGAAAAAAAAATGTAACGAAGGCCAGTTAAAAGCTATTAAATTAGAAACTATGATCAGCTATGGCCACTAAATTTTGCAAGAATAAGCTTTATGTAAATACCAGCCAGTATATGAAATTTTGTGACAATCGGTCAACATTTGGCTACAGTACCCTTTTAATATCTACAATCAAAAAGATTTGTTTCATTATATTAAGATTGCACCAAGAAAATTTGATAGCTATCAATCAATGTCCAGACTTTATATACAGTAGATGCATTAGGAACTCCTAACAAAATATATGGACCTGTCGTATGTCTATCAATATATTTATCCTAACTACTAATTAAGCGCAATGAAAAGTATAGCGTATATATACTTGTGTACCCGCCCGCTTTAAAATCATAGATTTCTTGGGGTTCCTGCCTTGTACGCTCATTATTTAACCTATTTTTCTTTCCAATGCACTAGTCGCATTTCTCAACTTAATTTTATCAAATTCGACACAAGTCTATAAGTTTATCCAACAAAGATCTCTATAATTTTGATTAAAATCCGCAGGGTATCTGCCTTGGACTTACAATTTTATTAAAAAGTTAAGCCTAAACGACTGCAACACTTTTTGCTTAAATTATGCATAACAATATTTGTGACTTTTTTCAGAAAATTTTGAACTTTGTCCTACTAGCGTTAAATTTCTGTGAATTTTTTAACTCAGTCTAAAGAAGAGACATTCGCCTTTCACATGGTTATGGTGGGATCACCGAGAAAACCGAGCCAACTTAGCTTTTGTCCAAAAAAAAAAAAACGAAAATATAAGATTTTGTAGAGCTTTTTTGAATCAAATCTCAACAAATAAAATCATATTAAAAACAAGCAAAGAAAAAAGTTTATATTTATAATATTTAATATACATATATTTATTTAAATTTGTTGCCTTTACGAAATTAGTATAATTTGCCTGACTAAATAAAATAAACAACTTAAATAAAGGCAGTAACACACTGTGACAGGAAATGGGAAACGGAAATCGTTTATTAGAACCCAAGAATGTTATTGCAGTTATAATCAAAAACATGACACAAAAGCAAACAACTTGATTAAAATAACAAAAACGCTAAAGGGCTAAGTGAAAAATATTAATAAATATGATATGGCTGTTCAAAAAATAAAATATTACAATAAAAATATCATACAAAAATATCAAACCATGTTAAAGCCTAAATTTCATGACAATCCAAAGTTCTTTTTTATAGAAAAAGTTCCGACAGATATATTTTTCTATAGAAAAATTTTCGTTAGAAATATTTTTCTATAGAAAATGTTCGATAGAAAAATTTTCTATAGAAATATTTTTCAATAGAAAATGTTCGATAGAAAAATTTTCTATAGAAATATTTTTCTATAGAAAAATTTTCGATAGGAGTATTTTTCTATAGAAAAATTTTCGATAGAAATATTTTTCTATACAAAAATTTTCGATAGGAATATTTTTCTATAGAAAAATTTTCGATAGAAATATTTTTCTATAGAAAAATTTTCGATAGAAATATTTTTCTATACAAAAATTTTCGATAGAAATATTTTTCTATACAAAAATTTTCAATAGAAATATTTTTCTATAGAAAAATTTTCGATAGGAATATTTTTCTATAGAAAAATTTTCGATAGGAATATTTTTCTATAGAAAAATTTTCGATAGGAATATTTTTCTATAGAAAAATTTTCGATAGGAATATTTTTCTATAGAAAAATTTTCGATAGAAATATATTTCTATAGAAAAATTTTCGATAGAAATATTTTTCTATAGAAAAATTTGCGATAGAAATATTTTTCTATAGAAAAATTTTCGATAGAAATATTTTTCTATAGAAAAATTTTCGATAGAAATATTTTAGTTAGAAATATTTTTCTATAGAAAAATTTTAGTTAGAAATATTTTTCTATAGAAAAATTTTCGTTAGAAGTATTTTTCTATAGACAAATTTTCGTTAGAAATACGATAGAAATATTTTTCTATAGAAAAATTTTCGATAGAAATATTTTTCTATAGAAAAATTTTCGTTAGAAATATTTTTCTATAGAAAAATTTTCGATAGAAATATTTTTCTATAGAAAAATTCTCGATAGAAATATTTTTCTATAGAAAAATTCTCGATAGAAATATTTTTCTATAGAAAAATTTTCGATAGAAATATTTTTCTATAGAAAAATTTACGATAGAAATATTTTTCTATAGAAAAATTTTCGATAGAAATATTTTTCTATAGAAAAATTTTCGATAGAAATATTTTTCTATAGAAAAATTTTCGATAGAAATATTTTTCTATAGAAAAATTTTCGATAGAAATATTTTTCTATAGAAAAATTTTCGATAGAAATATTTTTCTATAGAAAAATTTTCGTTAGAAATATTTTTCTATAGAAAAATTTTCGATAGAAATATTTTTCTATAGAAAAATTTTCGATAGAAATATTTTTCTATAGAAAAATTTTCGATAGAAATATTTTTCTATAGAAAAATTTTCGATAGAAATATTTTTCTATAGAAAAATTTTCGATAGAAATATTTTTCTATAGAAAAATTTTCGATAGAAATATTTTTCTATAGAAAAATTTTCGATAGAAATATTTTTCTATAGAAAAATTTTCGATAGAAATATTTTTCTATAGAAAAATTTTCGATAGAAATATTTTTCTATAGAAAAATTTTCGATAGAAATATTTTTCTATAGAAAAATTTTCGATAGAAATATTTTTCTATAGAAAAATTTTCGATAGAAATATTTTTTTATAGAAACATTTTCGATAGAAATATTTTTCTATAGACAAATTTTCGATAGAAATATTTTTCTATAGAAAAATTTTCGTTAGAAATATTTTTCTATAGAAAAATTTTCGTTAGAAATATTTTTCTATAGAAAAATTTTCGTTAGAAATATTTTTCTATAGAAAAATTTTCGTTAGAAATATTTTTCTATAGAAAAATTTTCGTTAGAAATATTTTTCTATAGAAAAATTTTCGTTAGAAATATTTTTCTATAGAAAAATTTTCGTTAGAAATATTTTTCTATAGAAAAATTTTCGTTAGAAATATTTTTCTATAGAAAAATTTTCGTTAGAAATATTTTTCTATAGAAAAATTTTCGTTAGAAATATTTTTCTATAAAAAAATTTTCGTTAGAAATATTTTTCTATAGAAAAATTTTCGTTAGAAATATTTTTCTATAGAAAAATTTTCGTTAGAAATATTTTTCTATAGAAAAATTTTCGTTAGAAATATTTTTCTATAGAAAAATTTTCGTTAGAAATATTTTTCTATAAAAAAATTTTCGTTAGAAATATTTTTCTATAGAAAAATTTTCGTTAGAAATATTTTTCTATAGAAAAATTTTCGTTAGAAATATTTTTCTATAGAAAAATTTTCGTTAGAAATATTTTTCTATAGAAAAATTTTCGTTAGAAATATTTTTCTATAGAAAAATTTTCGTTAGAAATATTTTTCTATAGAAAAATTTTCGTTAGAAATATTTTTCTATAGAAAAATTTTCGTTAGAAATATTTTTCTATAGAAAAATTTTCGTTAGAAATATTTTTCTATAGAAAAATTTTCGTTAGAAATATTTTTCTATAGAAAAATTTTCGTTAGAAATATTTTTCTATAGAAAAATTTTCGTTAGAAATATTTTTCTATAGAAAAATTTTCGTTAGAAATATTTTTCTATAGAAAAATTTTCGTTAGAAATATTTTTCTATAGAAAAATTTTCGTTAGAAATATTTTTCTATAGAAAAATTTTCGTTAGAAATATTTTTCTATAGAAAAATTTTCGTTAGAAATATTTTTCTATAGAAAAATTTTCGTTAGAAATATTTTTCTATAGAAAAATTTTCGTTAGAAATATTTTTCTATAGAAAAATTTTCGTTAGAAATATTTTTCTATAGAAAAATTTTCGTTAGAAATATTTTTCTATAGAAAAATTTTCGTTAGAAATATTTTGCTATAGAAAAATTTTCGTTAGAAATATTTTGCTATAGAAAAATTTTCGTTAGAAATATTGGAATTTATAAAAAAATGGAATTGTATATTCAAAACTTTCGAAGAATAATCTTATTTTTAATAATGGCATCAAAAATCTTTAAATTATTAATAGTTTTTGCTATGAAGGTACTTTTCAACCTAAGTTAGGAGGATTTAGATGCCTTTGTAATAAAATTAACATCAAAGTGGAAAAATATTAAACATACATGACGTGGCTTTTAACTTTATTTTTTTTTCCTTCTTACATTTGGCTTAATGCTTTATGCCGTTGCCTTTGTTACTTTTCATAATTTTGTTAGCCCTTGTCATTTTGCCCTAAAGTATCCTTTTGGGTTTCTTTTTATTTTATTATTTATATATTTTTTTTGGTTTTTGCATTATGAAAATTTAAATTGGTCTTTACGGTTATGACTAGAGATGCGATTTTGTTTTGCTGTTTTGTCGCCAAAAAAAAAGCAACTTTTTTCGGCGGTTTTATCACTTTATATCATTATGAAAAGCTTTTAGCATATGACAATAGATGTAATTGAATTATGTACATTTTCAGAACAAAATACATACAATAATGTATGTTTTTCAACACTCACATTTACGGAGAAAAAAAGTAAATGTATGTCCTTATTTTATTTACCTCCAAGGACCTTTGTGGCATGTTTTTTTGTGTGGGTGTGTGAAAAATGAGGTGTTCTGTTTTTAAAATTCTAACACTAAATTACGAACTTTTTCGAAGTAAATTTTTCATAAGGGGAGAGTTTTGCTTAAAAGCGTCTTTTCCCATCATAATTTTCATATAAGTTTGAAGTCCCTTAGGGCGTAACTATATTTTGGGAGTGAGTGAAAAAATAGTAAGACTTTATTTATAAATATTTGTAAAGTCCAGATTTATATGTCTGCCATTTAGGTTGTATCGGGTGTTTTTTATTGAGGTATAGAACTTTAAGTTGGCATCACTTTTTTAACTGGCGGCCATTTTGTCAGCTGTCAAGTGATTAATATTTAGTTTGGTTTGCCATTTCATCATGAACAGGTTGACAAAAGAACAACGCTTGCAAATCGTGCAAATTTATTTCGAAAATAATGGTTCAGTTCGCGAAGTTCACCGCAAGCTCCGTCCATTTTATGGTCGACATAATCGTCCATCAGAGCAATTAATTCGGTTAACTATGGATCGTTTTCGCACTACTTTTACTCTATGTGATAATACGCATCCGCAGCGACGTCGAACAGTGCGCACCGAAGAAACAATTGCCGCTGTAGAGCAAAGTGTTGAAGAGGACCCGAATGAATCGATTCGCCACCGTGCACAGCAATTGGAGCTTTGTCCATCAACTTTATGGAAGATTTTGCGCAAAGATCTTGGCTTGCGACCTTACAAGATCCAGCTTGTGCAAGAATTAAAGCCGCGAGACCATGCAATGCGTCGTGATTTTGGTGTATGGGCCGAAAATGAGATTGATCTCGATGCTGATTTTCATCGAAAAATTTTGTTCAGTGATGAGGCTCATTTTTGGTTGAATGGCTACGTCAACAAGCAAAATTGCCGCATTTGGAGTGAAGAGAATCCACATGAGACCCTTGAGACGCCATTACATCCACAAAAACTGACTGTTTGGTGTGCTCTATGGGCTGGTGGAGTCATTGCGCCATACTTCTTCCGAAATAATGCTGAAGAGTCAGTTACCATAAATGGAGACCGGTATAGAGCCATGATAACCGACTATTTTGTTCCCCAATTGGATGGCATGAATGTGGATGAGTTGTGGTTCCAACAAGACGGCGCTACATGCCACACAGCGCACGTCACAATTGATTTATTGAAGGAAACATTCGATGAGCGCATAATTTCGCGGAGTGGACCTGTCAATTGGCCACCAAGATCGTGCGATTTGACACCACTGGATTATTTTCTTTGGGGATATGTGAAGTCGCTCGTCTACGCCTACAAACCAGAAACGTTAGGGGACTTGGAAGCCAACATTCGTGGCGTTATTGCCAACATACGGCCCCATATGCTCGAAAAAGTCGTTGATAATTGGACCTGTAGAATTGGCTTTATTCGAGCCAGCCGCGGCGGCCACATGCCCGAAATCATATTTAAACATTAATGGCATAAAATTATCCTTCCAATAAATTCAAATTGATGGACATTAAAACGATTTTCTTGTGTTTTATTTCAATTCGAAGTTCTATACCTCTAAAAAAACTCCCATTATATAAGATCTTTCTAGTTTTTTTTTCAATCTGGCTTATTCATGATAGGTACATAAAGTAGGTAAACTTTTCTAGTATATATATATTTAGTATTTTAATTCCCGGTGGAACATAGGGCCTCAACAAATGTTTTCTATGTAAGTTTTTCGGTAGTCATCACTTTCATCTCGCTACATGATACCAGACCTCCTGAAACCTTGAGGATTATATTCAATAGCTTGACGATTTATATCAGTGGCCGCTTTTCTCAATGTGTGTCCTAGCCAGCCATATTTTCTAGTGCGTATGCTTCTTCGTAGCGGGTCCTGAGCGGTGCGCAACCATAGGTCTTCAATAGTGATTGTGACGGGCCAGAAAATTTTAAGTATACCTCTTAAGCACCAATTAACAAAATCTTGCAGACTGTTCATCTCACGGCTCGAGATATTCCAAGTCTCACAACCATATAGGAGCACGGCTTTAACATTGGCGTTGAAAACTTTTAGTTTGGTGGTGGTCGAGATATTTTGAGATCTACAGAGTTTGTTTGGTATGCCAAAGGCTTGCTTTGCTCTGCGTAGCCTATTTTGAATGTCTTCTCTGCTGCCTCCACTTTTTGAGATAATACTCCCTAGTTAACAGAAAGTTTCAACTTCATCAATGAATTCTCCAGCAAGATAAAATTTGGCGTCATTCGCATTTCTTGATGTTAATCTGAAGACCAGCTAGAGCAGCACGGGAGGCAAAAGTTTTGTAGTTTGGATTGCATGCATGAGAATCGATGATAGAACAGACGTAACGGCGTAATCGATGTCATCTAGCCTATCGTTAAGACCCCACAAGATATCATGTGGCCCAGTCATCGAACTACTCAACACAACATCAAGAACTGTGTTAAATAGCAGTAGGGATAACACACATTCCTGATGGACTCCAATCTTAACACAAATGGGCTTGCTGTGACAACCTTCATGGAGAATACAGCAAAACGCGTTATTGTAAAGCTCTTTTATGAGTCGTATGATTTCCTCGCGCAACCGATTGTTCCACAATAACCCTAAGGCTATTGATGTGATCAATGCAAGATTTATTCGGTCTAAAGCCTGCTTGTTAGCGTCTAAGCTGTGGTTCAACAATGGACGCTATGCGACTGTGCAGAATATGGGCTATGTCTTTATTGACCATATTAAGAACAGTGATACCCCTCTAGTTTGAACAGTCGTGCATATTCCTTTCTTTTGGAATTTTTATAATTAGGCCTTTTCTTAGGAAGTTTGGCAGTCTTTCGTCAGACCAGTATTTTATTATCAAATTCTTTAAAAGTTTTGTAGATAGAGCTGTATTGGCTTTTAATTATTCAGTTGGAATTCCGTCAGTACCTGCGGACTTTCCAGATTTTAGGCGTTTAATTGCGGCAGTTATTTCTTGAGATGTTGGTGTTGCTATATCAAAATCGTTATTAGCGTTATTACTGTGACGTACAGGATCGGAATCACATATTTTACAGAGTTCAGCCGGATTGACTGACAGTAGTTTTTTGTAATAACCTTCCCATAATTCCATCTGTTGATCTTTGTTGTATATCAAATTGCCCTGCTCATTCATTAGTGGACTTGAATAATAGTGGTTGTGACCAGCTATTTCCTTGATAATTCGATAAAGGTCTTGAATGGACCCGTTTCGCTAGCTATTTGGACATCTTTGGCTAAAATTTCAGCCCATCTCCGCCTATCTACCCTTGAACTTCGTTTAACTTCTCGATTTAATTGCTAATATACGCGACTTTTCTAGTATTTAGTATTAAATCAAATTGCTTAAAATTAAAGTATATCGGAATAAAGACCAACTAGCCTATTGCTACTTATTGTCGTTTATTTTGTAAAGACCTAAAGTTTGGAATTTAGCCTATAACACAGAGATATATAGTATACAGTTAAAAATTATCTATTCAAACATCAAAAGAAATCATTCATTTTTATCCCTGGCTTTTTTAAAACATACTATAACAACATTTAAATTAATTTTAGTTATTATCCAGTCTTTTCTTTAACTATCTCAGGCACTTTAATGTTGGAAAAACCAAAATGTCATCGAGAGGTGACAACGGTTAATGTGGTCTTTTTAGTATAAACACACACACACATAAATAATATTTAAATCCTCTTTAAATATACGAATATTCTTTGATATTTTCCACAAAAAAGAAACTTGGGCTAAATTGAAAATGGTAAAAGTTGCTGCTTTTAGTTTGTTATTTTTTATGACATAAACCTAAAAAAATATATTTTATTAAAAATTTAGAAATATAATGAAGACATTTTGAGAATGTTTTTTTTTATTGTTTGCCTTAAAATATTTGAGAACTAAATAAATAAGCCAATGCAAAGGATTTTCTGGAAGTGACATGAGGTCCTTTTGAAATGCTAAACTTTAATTTGTTAAAGCATATTTAAAAATACATATGTATATACATAGATATATATACCTAATACACGTATGTATATACCCACTTCTATAAATATTTGTCCACATTAATGTCTTAAGACCACATTAAGTATATTTTAGGTCCAAAGGAAATTCTAAGACGATTGAGCATATCCATTCTGTTAAAAGTAAGATAGAGTTTTGGAAAGGAAAAAATACGGTGGCAAAATTTGGCTGAAACTTTACCCATTTAATTAAAACAAGTAAGAGTGTTATATTCGGCTGTGCCGAATCTTATATACCCACCATCATGATGTGTTAAATCTGGACCAAAACTGAAAAAATCGCTAAGCTAATTGGTATTTTTGGTAAAACCTTTGGACTAAATTCGGTTGCCGTAGCTTTATAGTTCAACATTTAAAAATATTTTAGTGGTTTCCCCAGTAATTACTTTGATCAAAATTCCGTCTCATAACCGGGTATCGTTTTATATTAATAAGTTGTTAAATACTTTTCGTTGTGCTTAATATGTAGTTATGCTAAACACGTTAATAGTAATACGGCAGGTCCATATATTTCGTAAGGAGTTCCTAATGCATTCATCATATATAAAGTCTGGACTGAACATTGATTGATGCCTATCTTATTTCATAGGTGCAATCTTAATATAATGAATGTACCTCCAAATCTTTTTGATTCTAGATATAAAAAGGGGATGTATATATATAAGAAATATAGCCAAAAGTTGACCGATTGTAACAAAATTTTACACACTGGCTAGCTTATATGTATATAGAGCTTGTTCTTGCTAAATTTAGTGGCCATAGCTATCATAGTTTCTAATTTAATAGCTTTTAACTGGAGTTTGCTAAAATTTTTGGTTTCCGTGAGTGTTTTTTATATGAAAGCTAAAGTCAAATATGGACTGATTCCTGCAAAATTTGATAAACTGATCAAAAATTGCATAAAACTTCCCTATTTTAAATTTAATCATCATAGCTATTACATTTGTATTCAATTTATCAGCATTAATGTGTTTAGCGGGGCAGGGTTATATGGGAGCTCTAACCAAATTTGAACCGAATTTGTCCATTTTCAACACACATCTTTTTCAAGATATCCAAAATTTGTTTGTAAAATTTTGTTCCTCTAGCTCTTTTCGTTAAGGCGCTATCGTGCTTTTATCTAACGGACAGACGGACATAAACAACCTTTTTCTTTATGTATTTTTGTGTTTCCATAAGATTTTTATATGGGAGCTATGATGAAATGGTGACCGATTGTGACAAAATTTTGCACACTGACTGACATTGACATAAGACTTCCTTGTGCTTAATTTAGTCTTACTAGCTTTTGTAGTTAAGGAGCTATCATGATTTTATCTGACGGACATAAATCCAATTTTCTTTTTGAATTTTTGTGTTTTCGTAAGTTTTTTATATGGGAGCTAGGTCAAATGGTGACCGATTGCGACAAAATTTTGCATACTGGCTGGCATTGACATAAGACTTTCTTGTGCCAAATTTAGTGTTTATACCTGTTATACTTTAAGATTTATTGGCATTTAAATGTATTTTAGGTGAAATTTAGTCTGTTTTCGTAAGTTTTTTGTATGGGAGCTATGGCTAAATGTGAACCGATTTTGATGAAATTTTACGCGCTGCCTAAGACTAATATAAAACTTCTATATACTAAATTTTATCATCATAGCTGCTATAATTTGTCATTTATTAACAAATAAGCGATTAGCCTAAACGAGGTTACACGGGAGCTATGGTCAAATGTGAACCGATTTTGCCCATTTTCAATACCAAAATTTTCTCATAGATTGCGAATATTTCTAGTAAGTTTCAGTGAGCTAGCTGCTTTCGTTTAGGCGTTATCGTGATTTCAACAGACAGACAGACAGACGGGCATTGCTCAATCGTCTTAGAATTTCATAGGGATTCAGAATATATATCGTTTTTGGTTTTTGAGCCAATATTAAGAAAATTACATACGGAATGACAATCTCAATATTCCCCCCATTCTTTTGGATGGTGGGTATAAAAAGTGGCATCCATTAAGTAGTATTGAAAGTGGCGAAATTAATATTTAGATGGTAATGAAATTATCCCTCAAGCGTGGTTTCTATTTCCTAGAATAACGACTTAGGAGTTCAAATCTGTAATTAGATTTTCCGAACCAAAAATTATTCTAGTTTAAGTCGGTTTCAATGGAATTAAAACTGTTTGATTTTTGCCCATATGCTTATGACCCGGAAACAAAACAGTAATCGATCATGTAGGTTATTCTGTTAAAATTTGTTTGTGTATTGTATTGATAACCAAAGGGAATATTTCGAAAATCTCTAAAGCTATTTTCACTAAAAAAAAGTTTTTTATTATTTACTATTCCCGCAACATAAATAGTACCTCTTGCAGCAAGCAAAAGGCAATATTTAACCTCAAATCTTTAAATTATGCTTTAAAATTCTCGACTGTACATTAACCGTAAAACAAAACATAAAAACATTTTCTGGGGTTTAAACAACCTCAAAAACTTGTTGGTAAATTTTAATTGTAAATAGACAAAAATGATTATGAGTTGAGGGAGTAAGAGTCAGACAAATAAAGCAATTCTTGCTCATTATCACTTAAGTAACATTTGTGCATTAGTTCGTTTATATCCGTTTCCTTTTTTAGATGAATACTCTAAAGAAAACAGTTAGAACATTCGTATATACATACATATAAATATACTCGTATTTGTTAATATTTAAACTTAAAAGCCTTTATTGAGATTTATGACATCCGTTGTGTTTGGGTTACCAACTGTAAAAAGGAGATTTATGTAAATAAACACAAATCTTATATAATTACATCTTTACTACTACAATTTACCGGGTAAATTAATATTTTATGCTTTTGGTTTAGGACAAAGATATGCAAAATATTTAGTAATTAATGTCCACTAAATTTGATTTGAGGCAGCTGAAAATTATTTCAGCAAATTAGAGAAATTTTAAATAACCCCAAGTCTCGAAATTAGATTTTTACGATTTGTAATTATACCCTTCACCACCATAGGTGGAAAGGGTATTATAAGTTTGTGTCTTAGACCCACCTTTTAGTATACTAATAGGCTTAGAATCACTTTCTGAGTCGATTTAGCGATGTCCGTCCTTCCGTCTGGCTGGCTGGACTCCCATGTAAACCTTGTAATCAAACTACAGGTCGCAATTCTAAAGATAATTTGATGAAATTTAGCACAGATCATTTTTTTCATAGTGGGACCATGGCTATTGAAATTCATCAAAATCGGTCCATTATTTATGGTACCTCCCAAAGGTCCCACTTCCCGGAATTGATATATTGGCCACAAATATTAATATTTTTTCATGAAATTTAAAATAAATACTCCTTATGTAAATGTAAATCACTGTACCAAATTTTGTTGAAATCGGTCTATATTTGGCCATAGCTTCCATACAAACTCTTCTATCAAAACGCACTAAATGAGACGAAAACCAATAAAAACAAGTAAGAAAGTGCTATAGTCGGTCAAGCCCGACAATACGATACCCTTCACCAATAAAGTCAAAGTTGTACTTTTCCATCTAAAAAACAAATATTTCCTAAATTTTGTCAAAATAAGAACATTTTCTTAAGGCTTATAAATTTAAGCTGTTTTCGTCATTTAGATTTATATGGGGGCTAGGGTCAAATGTGAACCGATTATCTTGAAATTTAGCAAATTGATTACACTTTTTACAAAAATTATGTATGCCAAAAATAGAGTTAAATTTTTCATAATTTTCGGTTTTATGAGCGTTTTAGTGATTTTTGTCCCAATTTTTTGCGTTTTTAAAGAAGAGTTTGTACGGGAGCTATGGTCAAATGTGGACCGATTTTAACGTAATTTGGCACAGTGATTTATGTTTACATATGCATTATCTGTTTTAAATTTCATGAAAAAATATTGATATTTGCGGCTAATATATTAATTCAGGGAAATGAGACCTATGGGAGGTACCATTAATAATGTACCGATTTTGACGAATTTCAATAGCCATGATCCCATTATCAAAAAATGATCTGTGCCAAATTTTATCAAATTATCTTTAGAACTGCGACCTGTAGTTTGATTACAAGGTTTACGTGGGGGTCCAGTCAGTCAGTCAGCCAGACGGACGGACGGACGGACATCGCTAAATCGACTCAGAAAGTGATTCTAAGCCTATTGGTATACTAAAAGGTGGGTCTAAGACAAATATTTCTATATGTTACAAACATCAGCACAAACTTATAATACCCTTTCCACCTATGGTGGTGAAGGGTATAACAAAGGCTCATAAAACTGAAGATAATGAGAATTTTGAGTTTATTTTTCGCATACGTAATTTTTGTATAAACTGTAATAAATTTACTAAATTTCAAGATAAGCGGTCCACATTTGACCCTAGCACCCATATAAGTCAGAATGACAAAAACAACTTTAATATATAAGTTTTGAGAAAATGTTTGTATGATGGCAAAATTTAGCAAATATTTGTCTTTATACAAGAAAATGAACACCTTTTACCATAGTGGTGAAGGGTATCGTATGGTCGGGCTTGGCCGACTATAGCACTTTCTTACTTGTTTTATAATAAATTAGAAATTTCAAAAAAACCTTATTTTGGCACTTATTGACAGCGCCATCTATTGAGTTATTTCGTATTTCTCTATACTAAGTAATCTTCAATAAAAATTTAAAATTTCATGAAATTTAAAATAAATACTCCTTATGTAAACGTACTGTACCAAATTTCGTTGAAATCGGTCCATATTTGGCCATAGCTCCCATTCAAACTCTTCTATCAAAGCGCACTAAATGAGGCGAAAACCAATAAAAACAAAGGCTCATAAATCTGAAGATAATGAGAATTTTGAGTTTATTTTTTGCATACGTAATTATAAACTGTAATAAAATTGATAAATTTCAAGATAAGCGGTCCACATTTGACCCTAGCCCCCATATAAGTCAAAATGACAAAAACAGCTTAAATATATAAGTTTTGAGAAAATGTTTGTATGATGGCAAAATTTAGCAAATATTTGTCTTTATACAAGAAAAAGAACACCTTTTACCATAGTGGTGAAGGGTATCGTATAGTCGGGCTTGGCCGACTATAGCACTTTCTTACTTGTTTTATAATAAATTAGAAATTTCAAAAAAAACCTTATTTTGGCACTTATTGACAACGCCATCTATTGAGTTATTTCTAATTTCTCCATACTAAGTAATCTTCAATAAAAATTTACCCTTTAAAACTTTCCTTTTGTAAATTTCTGCAATAACAAAATATTTTTACAAAATGTTTGTCTGTCTGTTTTCTTTAAAGTTTTAAAAAATATATCTTAAGAAACACAAGAAAAAAAATTTAACTTTAATGATAATTATTTTCGACTTTAAAAACTTGTAACTTTCTTTTGTTAAGACTAATAATAAACTTGACCAACTATGTTGTTGTTTAATGTTGGCTTATGTCTTTTTTTTTTTGCAATATGGTCATGTTGTCAACTTTTATTTTGTAAGTATCTTGTTTTTGGGGTTTTTCCAAAGAAAAAAAAAACTAGAGTTCTTTAGTTAATATAAGTTTTTGTCTACTGGTTTGCAAAGACATGGTGGTACAAAGAAACTTTACTTAAGGAAACAAACTATTAAAAAAACAAGTATGAAAGTGCTATATTCGGTCAAGCCAGACCATACGATACCCTTCACCACAAAGGTCAGCGGTGTTATTTTTTTATATACAAACATTTTCGCAAAACCGTCCAGCCAGACGGACGGACGGACATCGCTAAATCCACTCAGAAAGTGATTATAAGCCTATTGGTATACTAAAAGGTGAGTCTAAGACAAATATTTCTATGCGTTACATACATCAGCACAAACTTATAATACCCTTTCCACCTATGGTGGTGAAGGGTATAATAATTTGGAAATTCGGAATAGTCGAAAAAGATCGACAATACTATACCATTTATTACTTCGGTGAAATGTGAAAAGATCATTACATTAACATGGTGATGTCATTGGATGCAAGAACTCACGGATAACGATAATGGAAAAAGACTGATCGATTAAATCATAAAATAACATAAATTAAATCATAGAATAACCTGGATATCGCCAAACGGCGTTACTTAGAATCCAGTTGATCACATCTTGATAAAATCTATGTAGCGATCATCTTTGCTTGATGTACGCTCGACACGCAGACATAAACAGTGAACATCACTTAGTTATATATAAATTTCGATAAAAGTTTGCGGCTCTGAGGCCTGATAAGGAGAAAGCAGATCAAAAAATTTATTGAAAAATGTTAACGGTAAGTTTTAAAGAATACAATTTTAAATGAAAACGAAGATGTTAGAGTCCTCCGTACAACATATCGCGATCCATGTAATAAAGTAAAAAGTCTGCAAAGAGTGACAAGAGAATGTGGATAGATGAAAATCGAGCCAAGCTGGAATCATCTGCAAGTTGAGGCGACATGAAGACCTTCTACAATATAGGTGTGGCAAGCCTACCTACATCAACATTCCCACCTTGAAAAGTAGTTATACATTTCTCTGAACCACGGATGATCAATTTATACGCTGGATGGAACACTTCAAGTCAACATTAAACAATCCTATTGGATAAGAACCACTGACGGAAGTATAAAATGAAACCAACCATGACAGTATATTCATGGGCATTTCAAACAATTCACCAACATTACAAGAAATAAAAAATGCAACAAGACCCCGTGTAATGTAACGCCAATCCCCAAAAAAGGTGAGGCTAGCAACCCCAAAAATTACCACCCAATAGCAATTTGTTCCGCGCTTTCCAAAGTGATGGAAAGTATGGTAAACTATCATCTAGTTAAATATTTGGAGTCTAATAACCTAATAAACGACAGGCAGTATGGATCTCGTAGGGGCCGCTCTATGGGTAATGTATTAGCCTTTTTATCGGAAAAATGGTGCCGTTCTATTCAGCGTTTTGGCGAAATTAAAGTTATAGCTCTTGATATTTCTAAAGCGTTTGATGGAGTCTGGCATGGAGCACTTCTATCAAAACTTATTGCATTTGGTGTAGGCAATAATTTCTCTCGGTTTATATTGAGCTTTCTTAGAGATCGCAGTATGAGAGTTGTTATAGATGGGATATCGTCCGACGAGTTCAAGATTAATTTGGGGGTACCACAAGGCTTCGTTGTTTCTCCTAATCTATTTCTTATTTTTCTAAATGACCTTCTATGTCAAACTTCTAATCCTATCTAGTCTTTTGCAGATGATAGCAACATCTGTCATTCGTATTTATTCAACTATAGGCCAAGCAGATTGCATATAAATTCCAAGAGGCAAACCATGACTGATATCCTAAATTCCGACATTTCTACTATATCCAATTGGGGTCGTTTTAATTGGGTCAATTTAAACGTTCGAAAGACCCAATGTTGTGTAGTAATACACAAACGCGTTACGAACAATGTTGCATCATCTGTAATTATGGGTGGTATAAATATTGAGGAATGAGAAATTCTTGATGTTCTAGGCATGAAAATTTAGTGTGATGTCCGTTGGACTAATCCGTTTTTCAAAGAAGCATTCAAGTATATCGGCTTTCTAAAGCAGTGTAAGACATACTTCACTTCAAATGATCTCCTTAATATCTATACCACTTTTATCCGACCGAAAATGGAATACAACTCTCATGTATGGGCCGATGCTTAAAAGTCTATTTTAGAGCTTCTCGACCGTGCACAAAAGAGGGCGAATGTACTTATCGGTGACAGTAGGGTAGCCAATTTTATTGGCTCATTGGGGCATCGTCGTCGTCGTAATGTGGGTTGCGTTTCACTGTTCTATCGCTACTATAATGACATGTGCTCAAACGAAATTAGGGATCTTGTTCCTAAAACCCGTACATTTCTTCGTAGTACATCTAACTCAACAAGGGGTCATGCCTTTGTAGTCAATTTTCCAGTGGATCGCATGAAGCACTATAGAGAAAACTCGTTTTTTAGCCACACAGCAAGAATGTGGAATTAACTTCCTGCATCAGTCTTTCTCTCTAATTATCCAAAGGTTCAAATCGAATATCCACAAACACTACTCCCTCTATCCTCCTTTCCACAGCCTTTTTTCATAAAAAAAAATACCAAAAAGAGTGACTCTAAACAGAGCAATAACTACAATACCGAGCAAACTACTAAGTCAAGCAATTTTGAATTAAATATCTGACGCAGTTTCCTTTACACTCCGCGTAAATCAATTTCGGTTCAGATAGAACCGTTCTTGCATTAATCTAATCACCACAGTAAGAATAATACTAGAGCAAGGTAATGAATTATGCTCTAGTACTAAAGTTTATCGACAGTGCCAACAGAAGCAACTTATGAAAAATGGACAAAGACATAGAAGTTGTCGTTTTTTTACACACTGTTTTATGAAACCGTTTCCGATGCCATTTGTGAGACTGACACTGACATCAAGGAAGTAGCAGTAGCCAAGCCAGACATTACAACAGCGCAGGCCGCACTATGGTATTTCTGCTGCAAAAAAGGCATTTTTTGACTATCACTTTTCAAAAATCTAATAATGCCATTTGATAGAGAAGAATCTGGCAATGAAAAATCTATATTTTTTTCCTAAGATATATATACATATATATAGAAAAAATCGGTTGAAGTCAGCTAAATGTTGTGAAACAAAAATTTATGGTAAAATTATTGAAATTTAAAGGCTTATGTATCGAAGATATTTCAAGTGGCAAAATGTAGGTGTGAATTTTATTGAAGTCTGAGATCTTGTGTTTGTTTTAAAGAAAAAAAAAAGTTTACTGCATACATAGTTTGGGAGATATGAGCGCATCAAGATTGTCCTATAAAATTTAGCATTGGCAGTTTTCGTTGGAGAAAAAGTCAGTTGGCTCGGTTTACCTCCGTGCTCTTAGTATAATGAAATGAAAGACAAAAGGCTTTTCTTTCGAATTAGCTAAAAAAATTCAGCAACTTTTGTCAAACTTTTGAAAAAATCAAAATTTAGTAAAAAAAAGTCAGGAATATTGCTTATAATAAAAAACCATTGCATACCTTCAGGCTTAAGTTTTTAATCAAATTGCAGTTATTAATCCTACCAACCTTATAAAAATGTTTCGGAATTGGATGATGTAGTTAAGGAAATGATAATTAATGAATAAAATATTTAAATATTGGCTTTAACCGGATTTCAACCGAAATTGGTAGAACTCTTTTTTAGATCAGAAAATAAAAGTGTGCCGAATTTTATCAAATTGTGGGTTATACATTGAAATGTGAAAAAATGGGGGTCCAAGGGAGGTACCTCAAGGAGTCGTCGGATTTCAACCAAAATTAATAGGGCTCTTTTCTGGATCAAAAAATATAAGTGTGCCAAATTTTATCAAATTCTATTGAAAATTGGGGTTTATACATTGAGAAGAAAAATAAGTGAAAAAATTGGGGTCCAAAGGAGGTACCTCAAAGAGTCATCGGATTTCAACCAAAATTAGTAGGGCTTTTTTCTGGATCAAAAAATAGAAGTGTGCCAAATTTTATCAAATTCTATTGAAAATTGGGGTTTGTACATTGAGAAGAAAAATAAGTGCAAAAATGGGGGTCCAAGGGAGGTACCTCAAAGAGTCGTCGGATTTCAACCAAAATTAGTAAGGCTTTTTTCTGGATCAAAAAATAGAAGTGTGCCAAATTTTATCAAATTCTATTGAAAATTGGGGTTTATACATTGAGAAGAAAAATAAGTGAAAAAATGGGGGTCCAAGGGCGGTACCTTAAGGAGTCGTCGGATTTCAACCAAAACTAGTGGAGCTCTTTTCTTGGTCAAATAATAGAGTTATGCCGATTTTCATGAAATTCTGTTAAAAATTGCGGGTTATACATTGAGAAGAAAAATAAGTAAAAAAATGGGGGTCCAAGGGAGGTACTGAATTTTTCTTATCTATATAAAACTAAATAAGTGTGCCAAATTTCATCGTTGTAGGATAACTCCTTCTATTTTTTGCAGTTAGATGTATGAAGAAATCTCACTGTGGGCCGTGCAGATTTTTGAAAAAGCTATTGACTGGGCAAATCACACAAACAATTACGAAAATATTTTAGTTTTGCATAAATTCCGCGATTTAGCGGTGCAAAAAGCAAAAAATGCTTGTATAAGCCAAAAAAACTCTTGAAAATTACTTTACTCCTTTGTAATTATATAATAATATTTAATAAATATAGATGTTTTTTGTATAAAAAAGTGTTTTTTATAGACTCTTTAGAGTGAACTTTTTCAATAGAGTGAACAGGCCTTGCACGAATTAGTTCACTCTATTGCGATTCCACTGTACGTGGATTTTAAATGTCGAGTCCTACACAAGGATAAATTGTCAAATCCGTTCGAAATCACTACTGAAGTAAAGCAAGGATGTCTCTTGCCACCTATACTTCTTTTCCTTGTCTAATACTATAAAAAGTTAGAAAAGTCAAGCCAAGAGTTTATTTGATAGCCTTCACCGCTTAGGTCAATCAATCTATTCTAAATCGTTTTATCACAGCAATAATTTCGTGAGATTTATATATAGCTATATCAGTTCTACAACTTGTACTTTGATAACAACACGACTCAGAAAGTAATTCTAAGTCTATCGGTATACTTAAGGGTGAATATCAGCAAAGACGTATAAAAGTTTTCCACCTATGAAATTTTATTAGAAAGCTTATTTTTCTATATATTTTTTTCAGACCTTCCTAATTTTGTCATAAAGCACCACAGAAAAAATTTAACTTTCATAATGGAACGGTTGGTCGTTATAATCCAACTTTACTGTAAATGAAAACAACCTTTCCAACAAAATATAATGACGGCAACACAACAATAACAACAACAATCCACACAAACTTAATGAAAAAACAAAACAATGTTGTCAACAAAAAAGCTTAACTCACTCCCTCCGTCCAATTTAAAACTATTTTTGTTTTCTTTATCCTAACAACAGACAAGTCCTTATTAAAAGCCATAAGACGAAGGACTACAACCAAACAAAATCTAAGGAATAACAACAAAATTTCCTCTTTCTTTAATGAACCCTTATAAAGTTAAGAAATTTTAAGATATAATAAAACCTTTAGCTTTAAACATTTTCATGCTCCGAAACTTTTTTGACCAAAAAGCACACACAAGGCTAAAGAACAAAGAGTTTGCCAGAAATTGAAGTTAATAAAATATTTATAAATAATTTTCTTAAAAATTTATTGTACTTCTATTAACAAACAAACACCAACAGCCCTCTATGTTTTAGGGAATTAAGTGGACATGCAAAAGTTTTGTGGAAAAAGGGGTTCAGGTTAAATGTTTTCTAATACGCGACACTTATTGCATCAAATATGCACGATAATTTCTTTAATAGCTAGTTTGTACAATTTTGGAATAACACTACAGCTCCAGGTTGGTGGAATAACCCTTCGTAGAGTTTAAATCTATTATTTTTTTTTTATATAAAAAAATTTAGTTATAGAAAAATTTTCGATAAAAAAAATTTTTCTATAAAAAATTTTTGATCAAAAAAAAAAATTTCTCGATAAAAAATTTTTAATAAAAAAATGAATGAATTTCAATTTTCTATTGAAAAATTTTAGATAAAAAAATTTTTCTATAGAAAAATTTTCGATAAAAAAATTTTTCTATAGAAAAATTTTCGATAAAAAAATTTTTCTATAGAAAAATTTTCGATAAAAAAATTTTTCTGTAGAAAAATTTTCAATAAAAATATTTTTCTATAAAAAAATTTTCGACAAAAAAATTTTTCTATAGAAAAACTTTCGACAAAATATTTTTTATAGAAAACTTTTCGATAAAAAAACTTTTTATAGAAAAATTTTAGAAAAAAAAATTTTCTATAGAAACATTTTTTTATCGAATTTTCGATAAAAAAATTTTTCTATAGAAAAATTTTCGATAAAAAAATTTTTCTATAGAAAAATTTGCGATAAAAAAATTTTTCTATAGAAAAATTTGCGATAAAAAAATTTTTCTATAGAAAAATTTGCGATAAAAAAATTTTCTATAGAAAAATTTGCGATAAAAAATTTTTCTATAGAAAAATTTTCGATAAAAAAATTTTTCTATAGAAAAATTTTCGATAAAAAAATTTTTCTATAGAAAAATTTTCGATAAAAAAATTTTTCTATAGAAAAATTTTCGATAAAAAAAATTTTCTATAGAAAAATTTTCGATAAAAAAATTTTTCTATAGAAAAATTTTCGATAAAAAAATTTTTCTATAGAAAAATTTTCGATAAAAAAAATTTTTCTATAGAAAAATTTTCGATAAAAAAATTTTTCTATAGAAAAATTTTCGATAAAAAAATTTTTCTATAGAAAAATATTCGATAAAAAAATTTTTCTATAGAAAAATTTTCGATAAAAAAATTTTTCTATAGAAAAATTTTCGATAAAAAAATTTGTCTATAGAAAAATTTTTCGATAAAAAAATTTTTCTATAGAAAAATTTTCGATAAAAAAATTTTTCTATAGAAAAATTTTAGTTAAAAAAAATTTTCTATAGAAAAATTTCAATAAAGAAATTTTTGTACAGAAAATTTTTCTATAAAAAAATTTTCAATAGATAAATTCTCAATAACAAATTTTTTCAATAGAAAAATTTCCAATACAAAAATTTTTCGATAATAAAATGTTCTATAGAAAATTTAACGATAAAAATTTTTTATTATAGTAACATTTTGAAAAAAAAAATAATTTCTATAAAAATTTTTCGATAAAAAAATTTTTCTATAGAAAATTTTTTTTAACTAAATTTTTTCTATAGAAAAATTTTTTATCGAAATTTTTTCTATAGAAAATTTTTTTATTGAAAATTTTTCTATATAATTTTTCTATCGAAAAAATTTTGTAAAAAAAAATTTTTGATAAAAAAATTTTTGATAAAAAAATTTTTCTATAGAAAAATTTTCGATAAAAAAATTTTTCTATAGAAAAATTTTAGATAAAAAAATTTTCTATTGAAACATTTTTAATAAAAAAATTTTTCTATAGAAAAATTTTTAATAAAAAAAATTTTCTGAATGCATGCAGTTTTATCAAAAAATAACAAATTAGTCGGGATGTAAATATTATTCAAAAAGAAGTGTATTTGCATTTGATCCCAAACCTGTTACATTTATTTATTAATGTAACAGATCAATTTATTGATAAAAAGCCAAAAAATATTTGCGGAGAAACCAAATTCCTCGACGCGTTTCGATGGTTGGTAAAGCCATCTCTTCAGGAGGATTATCCCCAATTTAGACAGATCGAAAACCTCGCATTATTACTAAATTTACAAACATAACTATTAAGAATTATGTTCATAAACCAAAAGTAAAAGCGTAGATTATCGACTGAACAAAAACAAACATTTTTCAGTTTTCATCTACCTTCACTTCCCACATTCTTGCTGTAGCCGTCGGCTACTATATGCAGAATGCTGTGAAGAAGGGGGGGGTAAGATGTTTTAAAATAAACAAGTTTATTTTAAAAAATAAGCTGAATGCATGCAGTTTTATCAAAAAATAACAAATTAGTCGGGATGTAAATATTATTCAAAAAGAAGTGTATTTGCATTTGATCCCAAACCTGTTACATTTATTTATTAATGTAACAGATCAATTTATTGATAAAAAGCCAAAAAATGTTTGCGGAGAAACCAAATTCCTCGACGCGTTTCGATGGTTGGTAAAGCCATCTCTTCAGGAGGATTATCCCCAATTTAGACAGATCGAAAACCTCGCATTATTACTAAATTTACAAACATAACTATTAAGAATTATGTTCATAAACCAAAAGTAAAAGCGTAGATTATCGACTGAACAAAAACAAACATTTTTCAGTTTTCATCTACCTTCACTTCCCACATTCTTGCTGTAGCCGTCGGCTACTATATGCAGAATGCTGTGAAGAAGGGGGGGGTAAGATGTTTTAAAATAAACAAGTTTATTTTAAAAAATAAGCTGAATGCATGCAGTTTTATCAAAAAATAACAAATTAGTCGGGATGTAAATATTATTCAAAAAGAAGTGTATTTGCATTTGATCCCAAACCTGTTACATTTATTTATTAATGTAACAGATCAATTTATTGATAAAAAGCCAAAAAATGTTTGCGGAGAAACCAAATTCCTCGACGCGTTTCGATGGTTGGTAAAGCCATCTCTTCAGGAGGATTATCCCCAATTTAGACAGATCGAAAACCTCGCATTATTACTAAATTTACAAACATAACTATTAAGAATTATGTTCATAAACCAAAAGTAAAAGCGTAGATTATCGACTGAACAAAAACAAACATTTTTCAGTTTTCATCTACCTTCACTTCCCACATTCTTGCTGTAGCCGTCGGCTACTATATGCAGAATGCTGTGAAGAAGGGGGGGGTAAGATGTTTTAAAATAAACAAGTTTATTTTAAAAAATAAGCTGAATGCATGCAGTTTTATCAAAAAATAACAAATTAGTCGGGATGTAAATATTATTCAAAAAGAAGTGTATTTGCATTTGATCCCAAACCTGTTACATTTATTTATTAATGTAACAGATCAATTTATTGATAAAAAGCCAAAAAATGTTTGCGGAGAAACCAAATTCCTCGACGCGTTTCGATGGTTGGTAAAGCCATCTCTTCAGGAGGATTATCCCCAATTTAGACAGATCGAAAACCTCGCATTATTACTAAATTTACAAACATAACTATTAAGAATTATGTTCATAAACCAAAAGTAAAAGCGTAGATTATCGACTGAACAAAAACAAACATTTTTCAGTTTTCATCTACCTTCACTTCCCACATTCTTGCTGTAGCCGTCGGCTACTATATGCAGAATGCTGTGAAGAAGGGGGGGGTAAGATGTTTTAAAATAAACAAGTTTATTTTAAAAAATAAGCTGAATGCATGCAGTTTTATCAAAAAATAACAAATTAGTCGGGATGTAAATATTATTCAAAAAGAAGTGTATTTGCATTTGATCCCAAACCTGTTACATTTATTTATTAATGTAACAGATCAATTTATTGATAAAAAGCCAAAAAATGTTTGCGGAGAAACCAAATTCCTCGACGCGTTTCGATGGTTGGTAAAGCCATCTCTTCAGGAGGATTATCCCCAATTTAGACAGATCGAAAACCTCGCATTATTACTAAATTTACAAACATAACTATTAACTGCATGCATTCAGCTTATTTTTTAAAATAAACTTGTTTATTTTAAAACATCTTACCCCCCCCTTCTTCACAGCATTCTGCATATAGTAGCCGACGGCTACAGCAAGAATGTGGGAAGTGAAGGTAGATGAAAACTGAAAAATGTTTGTTTTTGTTCAGTCGATAATCTACGCTTTTACTTTTGGTTTATGAACATAATTCTTAATAGTTATGTTTGTAAATTTAGTAATAATGCGAGGTTTTCGATCTGTCTAAATTGGGGATAATCCTCCTGAAGAGATGGCTTTACCAACCATCGAAACGCGTCGAGGAATTTGGTTTCTCCGCAAACATTTTTTGGCTTTTTATCAATAAATTGATCTGTTACATTAATAAATAAATGTAACAGGTTTGGGATCAAATGCAAATACACTTCTTTTTGAATAATATTTACATCCCGACTAATTTGTTATTTTTTGATAAAACTGCATGCATTCAGCTTATTTTTTAAAATAAACTTGTTTATTTTAAAACATCTTACCCCCCCCTTCTTCACAGCATTCTGCATATAGTAGCCGACGGCTACAGCAAGAATGTGGGAAGTGAAGGTAGATGAAAACTGAAAAATGTTTGTTTTTGTTCAGTCGATAATCTACGCTTTTACTTTTGGTTTATGAACATAATTCTTAATAGTTATGTTTGTAAATTTAGTAATAATGCGAGGTTTTCGATCTGTCTAAATTGGGGATAATCCTCCTGAAGAGATGGCTTTACCAACCATCGAAACGCGTCGAGGAATTTGGTTTCTCCGCAAACATTTTTTGGCTTTTTATCAATAAATTGATCTGTTACATTAATAAATAAATGTAACAGGTTTGGGATCAAATGCAAATACACTTCTTTTTGAATAATATTTACATCCCGACTAATTTGTTATTTTTTGATAAAACTGCATGCATTCAGCTTATTTTTTAAAATAAACTTGTTTATTTTAAAACATCTTACCCCCCCCTTCTTCACAGCATTCTGCATATAGTAGCCGACGGCTACAGCAAGAATGTGGGAAGTGAAGGTAGATGAAAACTGAAAAATGTTTGTTTTTGTTCAGTCGATAATCTACGCTTTTACTTTTGGTTTATGAACATAATTCTTAATAGTTATGTTTGTAAATTTAGTAATAATGCGAGGTTTTCGATCTGTCTAAATTGGGGATAATCCTCCTGAAGAGATGGCTTTACCAACCATCGAAACGCGTCGAGGAATTTGGTTTCTCCGCAAACATTTTTTGGCTTTTTATCAATAAATTGATCTGTTACATTAATAAATAAATGTAACAGGTTTGGGATCAAATGCAAATACACTTCTTTTTGAAAAAAAATTTTCTATGAAAAATTTTTAATAAAAAAATTTTTTAATAAAAAATTTTTTCGATAAAAAAATTTTTCTATAGAAAAGTTTTCGGTAAAAAAATTTTTCTATAAAAAATTTTCCATAAATTTCGATAAAAAAATTTCAATAAAAAAAATTTTCTATAAAAAATATGTCGATAAAAAAATTTTCTATAAAAAAAATTTTGATAAATAAATTTTTCTAGAGAAAAATTTAAAAAAAAATTTTTCTACTGAAAAATTTTTGATACAAAATTTTTCTATTGTAAAATTTTCAACAAAAAAATTGTTCTAAGGAAAAATTTTCAACAAAAAAATATTTGAAAAAAAAAAATTCTAGAGAAAATTTTTGATAAAAAAATTTTCTATAAAAAGCCGTCATCTTCGGGAGGAGTTTCCCTACTTTTAGACAGCTATGTGATTTTAATAAATTGTATATTACATTAAGAAATAAATGTAATAGACTGGGACTAAGTGCGAATAATTTTTGTTTTAATTTTTCTATGGAAAAAAAGTTGATAAAAAAATTCTATAAAAAAGTTTTCTATAGAAACATTTTTGATAAAAAACTTTTCGAAGGTATAGAAAACTTTTTTTTGTGTCTACGTCTGTTTATGATGCCTTTAATCGCTCCAGCCTATCGGTAATATCTGAGATATTTAGTAAATCTAAAATACATAAAACGGTATTCGTTATAAGTGAACTCCACCGTATATATAGAATAGATTTGTTCATGATTTTTTCAAAATTTAAGATATTTTCAACTAATCTTTAAAAATATTAAATCGGCAAATTGTAACTAACAGCCTATCCCACGATATCGAACGTTTTCAATTGTTCGCTGATTTGCGTCCCACTAAAAGTTTTCAGTACGACAAGTCGAACGAAAGTGAATGCGAACGATAACGTAAACGCTTTAATATAAAATTGCGTCCCACTATGTCATTTATCTGCCAGCTGCACGAAAACATATATCAAAGTCACTCACACATGTTTTAGCTTTCGTTTTCATCAAAAAAAAAGCTTAAAAAACTTTATTATTTTAAAAAATGAACTTTATTTTATTGAAAAAAAATTTTATGACATAATTTAAACATTTTCCACAAGAATACGCTTCATAGATTTTTACAAATTGTATTAAAAAAATATTTTGTAAAAATTTTATTTACCTTAAATGAACAATGTTTTATATTAATAGTAAAATTTACAAGTTTCAGTGCTTTCTTCTTAAATTGTTGATAAATTTGTCGAACTGTCGATTAAAGAGTGTTCTAAAAAAAATATGCATTTACTATTTTAGACAAAATTTATCCATAGTGCAAGAAAAAATTTATTTTTTGATCAAGTTAGTTTCTATATATATGTCAGATACTATTATTTTAGAAATTATTAATTTTCAATAGTTATTTCAATCAAAATGGACTGCGAAAAAAAAGTTCGTGAAAATATAATTAAAACTTTTCAAAAAAATCTGTCATGGACTTTTAAAAAAATAGATAAAAATTTGAAAGTTGACCCTCGAACGGTTTCTAATGCCATCAGACGGTAGAAGGAAAACCTGAGCATTGAAAGAAACTGATCAAGGAAAAAAGGTCCCACAGATATTGGTAAGGCAAAAGAAGTCGAGCGACGCTTTCGAAGAGCGCCTAACACTTCTTTAAGAAAAGCAGCTCGTACGGTGAAATGTTCTACGAATTTTGCACATAGAGTCAAAGCTTATGCTGGACTGAAGACATACAAAGTCCAAAAGGTTCCAGATCGCAATGCTATAAAGAACTTAGAAGCAAAAAAACGAGCAAAAAAATTGAAGTCTGATTTTATAAAAAAAATACACCTGTTGTGTGATGGATGATGAAACATACGTACTGGCGGACTTTTCTCAACTTCCTTGTCAAGATTTTTATGTTGCTGATAAACGGGGCAATGTTCGGCAAGAGTTTCGCACAAAAAAAAACAAACAAAATTCCCTAAGAAGTTTCTCGTGTGGCAAGCTATTTGCAGTTGTGGCAAAAGAAGTAAAGTATTTGTGGCATCTGGCACAATAAACACAGAAATGTATATAAAGGAGTGCCTACAAAAACGGTTGTTACCCTTTTTAAGAGAGCACAGGGTGACTACATTTTTTTAGCCCGATTTGGCATCATGCCATTATGGAAAAAAGGCACTTGAGTGGTACTCAAAGAATAATGTCATTTTTGTACCACGAGAGGCAAATCCACCTAACTTCGGCCTGTGGAAAGGTATTGGGCTCTGGTAAAAAAGGAATTGAAGAACACAGGAAAGATTTCCAAGAACATGTCCGATTTTATGCGCAGGTGGAACACATGCTCCAAAAAGGTGTCAGAAGCAACTGTAAAATCTTTAATGGGAGGGTTTCCGAAAAAAGTCGATAATTTTGCGAAACCCGAGTACTAAGTAAACATTTTAATGCTAAATGATTTTGTATAATATGTCATTATATTTGCGTATTTTGTAGAGTTTTTATATTAAAAGGTTTGATTTTTATTTAAGAAAATCCAACTACAAATTTTATTTAGGCAACATTGAAATTTAACAATTTTCAAAAATCTTACGTTTCAAAACGTAAAGCCAGAAGAACGATAAGTCGAAAGATAGTGGGACCCTTATTCGAACGAAATAAGCGTCGTTTGCATAATCTTTCGTTCGACATCGCGGGACAGGCTGTAAGTTTAAGTAAAACATTCCCAGTTGCGTGATGCCCAAGTATTTTTTATTTATTTCTACTACTTTTATAGTTTTAATAAATATTTACTCTTTTTATTTCATTTACACAAAAGCAATAAACAAAATAATTATTGCATACCTTTAAGTTTAAGTTTAATAACTTTGCATAACATTTTTATCCCCATGGAAGGCGCTTTCTCCTCCTACCTTTACAATTTATTATATCTTTCGTTCTTTTGTTTTGGCGTTGATTCTATTGTTTTTAAAGGGAAATTTCATTATTTATTCATTAGTATTTTCATTTTGTAGTTTGTTTTTTTTTTTTTTTGTTGCTATATAGGAAATTATAGTATAAAAGTATTTAAGTACCTTTTATAAAGCTAAAATGAAAAACTTTAGCGACACTTTGTTACGCAACTTTTAAGCGTATTTTTACTTTTAGTATTTTGTTGGAGTTGCTGCTTTTTTTTATTGTTTTCGACTCTAGCGCGGAGACACTGCCTCTGCCGCTGCTACTCAAACATTAATGACCGTAAAAGTTGTTCCTTTAAGTTTTACATTGGCTGGTTTGCACTAAAGCTATATAAAAGTTGGGTAGTTTCGTCGCAAATCCTTTATAAAGACAACATTCTGTACCTTTTTATTTATCTTGCAAACTTTCGTACAAATATGCTGGTTATTTTAAGCCGGCGCATATATTTTGTTTACATCAGTAAAATTAGATAAGTAATACCATTTTTATATACATATGTAAATAAAGGGTCCTGCTACAGGAACTTCCAAAAAATTGTCAAGAAGCTACATTTTGACGATGACAAAGCAATTTCGCAACGTAATGAAAAACATTTTGGCCCATAAAAATTAGGTGCAATTTTTTTACAGTTAGCGTTTGTTCGGAGAAATTACGGGTAAAAATTAAGAAAAATATTTCTATCGAAAAATTTTCACAAAAAAAAAAATTTCTATCGAAAAATTTTCGGTGAGAGTATTTTTCTAAATAAAAATTTTTAATAAAAAATATACAGAAAAATATTTCTATACAAAATTTGTAAATAAAAAAATTTTTGATAAAAAAATTCTAAATAAAAAAAATTTTAGATAAAAAAAGTACAGAAAAATTTTTCTATCAAAAATTTATCTACAGAAAAATTTTTATCTACAGAAAAATTTTTGATAAAAGAATTTTCTATAGAAAAATTTCTGATAGAAAAATTTTCTACAGAAAAATTTTTGATAAAAAAAATTTCCACAGAAAAACTTTTGATAAAAAAAATTTCCACAGAAAAACTTTTGATAAAAAAAAATTTCTATTAAAAAATTTTTGATTAAAAAATTTTCCATAGAAAAATTTTTGATGAAAAAATTTTCTATAGAAAAATTTTTGTTAAAACAATTTTCTATAGAAAAATTTTTGTTAAAACAATTTTCTATAGAAAAATTTTTGATATAAAAATTTTCTATCAAAAAATGTTTGATAAAAAATTTTCTATAGAAAAATTTTTGATAAAAATATTTATGTCGAGGAATTTGGTTTCTCCGCAAACATTTTTTGGCTTTTTATCAATAAATTGATCTGCTACATTAATAAATAAATGTAACAGGTTTGGGATCAAATGCAAATGCACTTCTTTTTGGATAAAAATATTTTCTATAAAAAATTTTTGATACAAAAAACATTATAAAAACAAAATTTTGATAAAAAAAAATTTCTATAGAAAAATTTTTGATAAAAAAATTTTTAAAAAGTAAAAAAAAATTTCTATTGAAAGATATTTGAAAAAAAAAATTTCTGTAAAAAAATTTCCATCGAAAAATTTTTGATAAAAAAATTTTCTATAGAGAAATTTTTGATAAAAAACTTTTCTATAAAAAATTTTTGATAAAAAACTTTTCTATAGAAACATTTTTGATAAAAAATTTTCAATAGAAAAATTTTTGATAAAAAAATTTTTTGCCGAATAATTTTTGTTAACAGAATTTTCTATAGAAAAATTTTTGATCCAGAAATTGTATTTTTTGGTAAAAAAAAAATTTTTGATAGAAAAATTGCTGATAAAAATATTTTCTATTGAAAAATTTTTAATAAAAAATTGTTGTAAAGAAAAATTTTTGATTAAATAAGTTTCTATAAAAAAGTTTTGACAACAAATTTTCTATAGAAAAATTTTTGATAAAAAAATGTCTATAAAAAAATTTTGTTATAAAAAAATGTTCTATAGAAAAATGTTTGAAAAAAAAAGAATTTTCTATAGAAAAATTTTTGATTAAAAAAATTTTCTATAAAAAAATTTTTGATAGAAAAATGTTATATAGAAAACTTTTGGATAAAAAATTCTCTACAGAAAAATTTTGGATAAAAAAATTTTCTATAGAAAAATTTTTGTTAAAAAAAAAATTTATCGAAAAATTTTTGATAAAAAAAAAGTTCTATTAAAAATTAAAAAATTTTCAAAAAGGTTTGTCAAAAATGTTTTTTGATAAAAAAATTTTCTATAGAAAAATTTTTGATAAAAAATTTTCTATAGAAAAATTTTTGATAAAAAATTTTCTATAGAAAAATTTTTGATAAAAAAATTTTCTATAGAAAAATTTTTGATAAAAAAATTTTCTATAGAAAAATTTTTGATAAAAAAATTTTCTATAGAAAAATTTTTGATAAAAGAATTTTTGATCAAAAAATTTTCTATAGAAAAGTTTTTGTTAAAAAAATTTTCTATATAAATATTTTGAATAAAAAAAATTTCTATAGAAAAGTTTTCGATAAAAACATTTTCTATAGAAAAATTTTTGATAAAAAACTTTTCTATAAAAAATTTTCTGTAGAAAAATTTTAGATCAAAAAAATTCTCTATAAAAAAAAATTTGGATAAAAAAATTTTCTATACAAAAATTTTTGGTAAAAAAATTATCTATAGAAAAATTTTTGATAAAAGAATTTTCTATAGAAAAATTTTTTGATAAAAAAATATTCATTTGGGAATTAATTATTCGAACTTTAGAATTAATTGAAAAATTAGGTTTAATCAGGCTTGAGTTCATTTAACTTTCAAATTATTAATTTTTGAAAATTTGAAAAGTTAAGCTAAGTGCTGATGACGTCCTATGGCGGGACATAAATTGCAATCCACTGAGCCGCGTTCAAAAATATTTTTTTCAGTTTTTCTCCACAATTACTTTTCAAATTTTCAAAAATTAATAATTTGAAAGTTAAATGAACACAAGCCTGATTAAACCTAATTTTTCAAAAAATGTTCTATAAAAAATTTTCTATAGAAAAATTTTTTATAGAAAAGTTTTGTTAAAAAAAATTTTCTATATAAATATTTGGAATAAACAAATTTTCTATAGAAAAATTTTTGATAAAAAACTTTTCTTTAAAAAATTTTCTGTAGAAAAATTTTAGATCAAAAAAATTCTCCATAAAAAAATTTTGGATAAAAAATTTTCTATACAAACATTTTTAATTAAAAAAGTTGTCTATAGAAAATTTTTTGATAAAAAAATTTTTGATAAAAAAAATTTTTAATAAAAAAATTTTCTATAGAAAAATTTTTGATAAAAAAATTTTCTATATAAAAATTTTGGATAAAAAGTTTTCTATAGCAAAATTTTTGATAAAAAAATTCTCTATAGAAAAATTTTGGATAAAAAAATTTTCTATAGAAAATTTTTTGATAAAAAAATTTTCGAAAAATTAGGTTTCATCAGACTTGAGTTCATTTTAATTTTCAAATTATTAATTTTGAAAATTGGAAAGTAAATTATGGAGAATGTTGTTAACATTGTTACTATTCTAAAAATAGCATCAAACCAAAAAGTCTTGTTCTTCTCTACATGCCAACGGCAAGTGAAAAGATCGAGCAAAACAAGTAATAGGAGAATACACAATCAATTAAACGTAGTGATGTTCGATCAAACTCAATGAGTTAAATTGATGATTATCTCTGCAATTTGACAACTCGATTGTGGTCGAGGGCGCTAAGTGCTGATGACGTCCTGTGGCGGGACAGAAATTGCAATCCACTAGCCGCGTTCAAAAATAATTTTTTCAGTTTTTCTCCATAATTTACTTTCCAATTTTCAAAATTAATAATTTGAAAATTAAAATGAACTCAAGCCTGATGAAACCTACCCAGCAAAACTTTTTATTACCAAGTAATGAGTTAAACAGCTAAACTATTGAACACGAACTACTTACTCATTTTTATCGATCTTATGGGACAACTCTCGGTACATGTTAGCTCACTATATTAATGGGTGTAAAACTAGCCCCCCCGGTGATACCACGAGGAGGTATGTGTCCACAGTTGAGATGAAGGATGACCCAGATAAGTTGGGCTTACCAAGTTAAGACTAATTTGAATCGTGTTTGGTATCCAACATCCCTTACATAATCAAAATTGACTCATGATGGTATTTTTTCATTACCGTGAGTTAGTTTTCAAATTTTTTTTTACAGAAGGTAATATTTAATTTCCTAAAATTCAAAAATCATTTAAAAAGTCTCTTTAAATAAAAAAAAACTAAAAAAAATTGTTGCCCTTGGTGTTGCCCTTGGTGTTGCCCATTAACATGGGGATGTCATTGGAGGCAAGTACTTACCAATTGCAGAAAAGTAATGACTTGGGTAAGCAATTGGAAAACAACAACAAAAACTTTTTTGTTGTTGTATTTAAAAAAAATATATTTTGAAACGAAATACAAAATTTTTTTTTACGACCCGATGGGGGCTCGAACCCAGACCCTCCGACTGCTAGGCAGAGACTCTTCCACTGAGCTACTTCATATGTTGAAAACTTAGCAGCTTATAATTAATATAAACAATTTTTATTTTTAGATCCAAAATCATGTGACAATAACTTTGTTTTTTGCTTTGTTGTAATTTTTGGAAAAATATTTTTATAAGATTTTTTGTAAATGTTTAATGCATTTAATAAACAATAAAGAAGTTTTTTTTTTCAATTATTTTAAAACTTAAACAATTTAAATCTTCTTTTTTGTATAAGTTTTTACATAAGATTGACAATTACTTGCTTAAATGACCAATAGATACAACCTGTTACGGTTAAAGTCCAAGAATTCCATGGATTTCGTGCGAATATTCTCTAATTTTATTGGCCAAGCTGTGAAAAATGCTCCTCTTCTTGGTATTTCTATCGAAGTTTCGGACATCCTTCTCTAACATTAGGTGGTGGGACATTCTAATTCTAATTTTATCCTCTTCATAGCATTTTTTTTTTCAAGAGAGGGTTACTAGCCTGTAATCCTAACCCATTTTTATCGATCTTATGGGACAACTCTCGGTACATGTTAGCTCACTATATTAATGGGTGTAAAACTAGCCCCCCCCGGTGATACCACGAGGAGGTATGTGTCCACAGTTGAGATGAAGGATGACCCAGATAAGTTGGGCTTACCAAGTTAAGACCAATTTGAATCGTGTTTGGTATCCAACATCCCTTACATAATCAAAATTGACTCGTGATGGTATTTTTTCATTACCGTGAGTTAGTTTTCAATTTTTTTTTTACAGAAGGTAATATTTAATTTCTTAAAATTCAAAAATCATTTAAAAAGACTCTTTAAATAAAAAAAAACTAAAAAAAATTGTTGCCCTTGGTGGGATTTGAACCGGGGCCATTCAGTTTAAATTACCATCTTAATTACAAATAAGTACTTCTGTAATAACTTATTATTTATTCGGAGGGTATGTTGTAGTCATTACAAGGTAACCAGTTATCAGAGTACTTGCCATTATCAAAGTTTTGCTGGGTAATTTTTCAATTAATTCTAAAGTTCGAATAATTAATTCCCAAATAAAAAAATTTTCTATTAAAAAATTTTTGATAAAAAAAATTTCTTTTGAGGAATTGAATTTGAATTTCAAAAATTTATCAAAAAATTTTCAAAAACAAATTTTTCACAAAAAAATTTTCTATCGGTAAAAATATACAAAAACAAATTTTCTGTAAAAAAAAAAATTGATAAGAAAGATAGAATAGATATGCATGTCGCAATATTTTTTTGTAAGTCTTGACCTAAGTACTTGTTATATAAAATGATTCTTCAAGTAGATTAGAAATGACAATTATATATAGTTTTAAATAATTTATTAATCAGAGTTGCTCTATTTTGGGGGACAATTGTGCCGCCCCAATAAAAGCTAGGCTTTCGAGGTTCAAAACATAAGCTTCACAATACCTATGTATTTATATGTACCTAGAATTATTTAAAAAAAAATGACTCAGAAAAAGATACTAAGTCGATCTCAAACTTAGAGGTTTGAGAACAATATTTCTATTTATTACAAACATCTACACATACATATAATCCTTCCACTTTAGCTGATGTAAGGTATAAATAGCTAACAATCCTTTCATGGCGATATTAATAAAACTTTTACCGGTTTACTTAGTTAATTTCATTGTAACATTTTCAGCTTATTTTGTAGTTTTTTATATAACTTCTTCTCAAGCCGAAAATGCTACCAGTCATAAAATATAAAATTTTTGGTGGTTTTTATCGCTTTTAAAACAAACTGCAAAATTACTCGTCAAAGAGTTTAAATACACTACACCATTGTAGCAGCTATTAAAATTGGTCCATCAACTGACACATTTGATTAAAAAAAAAAATAAAAGTTATAAAGTTCAGTTTTAGAGCCTTTAATAATATTTAAGTTTTTAGAAATTTTAATAGTGGAAGTACAGTTGGTCTTAACCGACTGTACTTACTTAATTGTTTTGCTTTATAACGGAATTAATGTTTTATGCTTCGTGTTATATAAAATTTCCAGAAAAAAAAGAAATAAATATTTTGTACTTTTGAAAAAGTTTTTGGTTTTTGTAGTTTTCTATCCGTGTTGAGTTGAGTTGAGTTGAGTTAATACCTTGTTTTCGCGATTAGCTAGATTTACCAACATTTATGGAAAACTATTATACCAACATGAGAGAGAAAGGATGTACAAAGGATTAGGTGAAGACACTCTTGAAAATAAATTAGTAATACAAATAAGTTAACGATTATTTATTTAAAATTAGATGATTAAATTAGGCTTTAAGAACTAGCGCCAAGAAACTGACCATAGCCTCACAAACTCTTCTGTTAAACCGCACCAAATGAGAAAATTCTAATGATAATGAAGATTTCGAATTTATATTTTACATACATAATTTTTGTAAAAACTGCAATCAATTTGCCAAATTTCGAGTTAATCGGTCCACATTTGACCCTAGCTCTCATATAAGTCAAAATGACTTAAACAGCTTAAATATATAAGTTTTGAGAAAATGTTTGTATGATGGCAGAATTTAGTAAATAGTACCTGGGTGACCGAGCCTTGCTCGGAGCTTTATATATCTTTATAATATCCAATTAATTTCGAAACATTTTACTTATTTTGTCCAATCAACACATGATCAAATGCATAGTTTAATATGAATAATTTTGGAAATTGGTCATACGGATTTAAAAACCTCCATCGACTCAGCCCGATAAAATGCACAGTTTACGATTTAATTCATTCTGAGTTTTTTTTCAGAGGCGCCACCTATCGAAGATTGTTGATACCAACTAAGAAACCTTCGTCGTCTCATGCGTAATAACTTTGCTAAAGATCATAGCATGATACAAAAACTATTTTCACCCTTTTTTACCCCTATCGGGCATAGATTGAAAAAAGTACCAAGCACCTATCCGCTTATTTTAACAGATATTCAAAACATAATTCAAATTTTGTATCTATGCCTATTACTTTAGTAGATATAGCATTTTCGATCTTTTTCCCTTTTTACCCGTTTTTGCCCTCTTAGAGGCAAAGGTTCCAAAAGTCCCTTCTTACACAGTTTACGATTTAATTCAATTTGAGTAATTTTCAGTGGCGCCACCTGTTGGAAATTGTTCATGGCAATAAAAAAAACCTTCACCGGCTCATTTGAAACAACTTCGCTTAGGATCATATTCAACTTCGCTTAGGATAATATACAACTTCGCTAAATATACAAATGCACAGTTGAGTAATTTTCAGTGGCGCCACCTGTGAATAGTGATACCAACTTAAAAACCTTCGTCGTCTCATGCGCAACAACTTAAATGCATAGCTTACTTTTCTATAAAGGACATACAGATAGAAAAACATTAATTTGTTAAAAAGTTATAACTACCAATTTGTCCCCCTTTATCCCCTAATTTCTAAAAAGTTACATATGCATATTTGGTACTTGGTACCAATTGAATTCAGTACTTTTTATAAAAACTCAGTTAACATATTGTTCCTATTCATATTAGTTCATGAGGTGTTGAGTTATCATTTGATCCCTTTTTTACCCATTTTGGCCCCAGAAATCAAAAAAGTACCAAACATGTATTCAATATTTTTCTTACATTTATTGATTGCATTACAAAACTCTTTTCTATATTGTTTGGTTCAAAAGATAAGAGTGGCCTAAAAATGGTACCACAAAAACTATTTTCACCCTTTTTTACCCCCTATCGGGCATAGATTGAAAAAAGTACCAAGCACCTATCCGCTTATTTTAACAGATATTCAAAACATAATTCAAATTTTGTATCTATGCCTATTACTTTAGTAGATATAGCATTTTCGATCTTTTTCCCTTTTTACCCGTTTTTGCCCTCTTAGAGGCAAAGGTTCCAAAAGTCCCTTCTTACTAGACCTATACATCAAAAAAGGTACCCAAATATACATCAAATCCAAATTTTATCAAAATCGTTAGAGCCGTTTTCGAGATAGACATTCTATATATATATAGATATATATATATATACATACATTTTTTGCTCGTTTAAGAATATAAGATTTGTCTTTATACAGGAAAAAGAACACCTTTGACCTTAGTGGTGAAGGGTATCGTATGGTCGGGCTTGACCGACTATAACACTTTCTTACTTGTTTTAAACTCATATCTTTTATTTAGTTAGAATGATGTCAAAACCACTGTAAACAAGATTTGAGGCACTTAGGAGCACTGGAACCAGTAACGACTTCATCGCAAAGGGCCATGGACCCATTTGTATGGAAAACAATGGGAGTATTTTTGGTTTTAGCTAAATTTAAGCTAATAGGGATTCATATCTCTAAGAAAATATAATAGAATAAATAAGTAAAGATAAAAAATGTTATACCCGACTGCGCAGAATCGTATATACCTAACAACAAATTGTGTTAAATTTAGGGGCATATCTCATATATCTACGAAAAAATTTACTACGCTAGTTGGTAAAATCTTTAGACCACATTCGGTTGCAGTAGCTTTATAGTTCAATGTTTAAAGGTACCTAAGTGATTTCCCTAGTATCTACTTTGCACAAAATTTGGTCTCAAAACCGGATATAGTTTTACATTAATAAGCTGTTTAATACTTTTGGTTGTGCATAATATGTAGTTGGGCCCAGCACATTGATAGTAATACGACAGGTCCATATAACATTCATTGATAGCAATCTAATTTCGTAGGCGCAAACTTAATATACTGAATGTACCTCCAAATATTTTAGATTATGCAGACATAAAAGTGAATGTTATATATATGAACTACAGCCCAATGTTCACCGATTGTCACAAAATTGTATATACTGGCTCTTATTTATACAAGGCATATTTATGCAAAATTTAGTGGCCATAGCTTTCATAGTTTATAATATAATAGCTTTTAAGTGGTGATTGTGGCATTTTAGTGGTTTCCGGGAGTGGTTTTTATATGAAATTTATGGTCAAATATGGACCGATTCCTAAACAATTTTACACACTGACCAATAGTTGCATAAAACTTCTCTGTTCTAAATTTAGTCGTCATAGCTATTACAATTGTATTCATTTTATCAGCATAAATGTAATTCCCGGGGCGGGGTTACATGGGAGCTCTAACTAAATGTGAACCAATTTCGCCCATTTTCAGCACACGACTTTTTGAAGATATCGAAAGTACTTTTGTTAAATTTTTTCTCTCTAGCTCTTTTTGTTAATGCGCTATCGCTCTTTTATCTGACGGACAGAGGAATATGAACCACCTTTTCTTTGTGTTTCCGTAAGTTTTTTATATGGGTGCTATGGTCAAATAGTCACCGATTGTGACAAAACTTTGCACAATGGCTGGCATTGATGTAAGACTTCCTTGTAATAAACTTAGTGGCCAAAGCTATTCCAGTTTATCATTTATTGATATCTAAGCATATTTTAGGTAGAATTTAGGCTGTTTTCGTAAATGTTTTTTGTATGGGAGCTATGGTCAAATGTGCACCGATCTCAATAAAACTGTATATGCTGCCTATTGCTTCTATATACCAAATTTAATCATCATAGCTGTATAACTTGTCATTTATTAGCAAATAAGCGATTAGCCTAGACAAGGTTATACGGAGCTATGGTCAAATGTGAACCGATTTTGTCCGATTTCAATACCAAGAATATTTACGCCAAATTACAGTGACCTATATCTGTGACGTATCGTGCCGACAACAGACGGACAGACAGACAGACAGACAGACAGACAACCAGACAGACAGACAGACTGACAGACTGACAGACAGAGAGACAGACAGACAGACAGACAGACAGACAGACAGACAGACAGACAGACAGACAGACAGACAGACAGACAGACAGACAGACAGACAGACAGACAGACAGACAGACAGACAGACAGACAGACAGACAGACAGACAGACAGACAGACAGACAGACAGACAGACAGACAGACAGACAGACAGACAGACAGACAGACAGACAGACAGACAGACAGACAGACAGACAGACAGACAGACAGACAGACAGACAGACAGACAGACAGACAGACAGACAGACAGACAGACAGACAGACAGACAGACAGACAGCCAGACTGACTGACTGACTGACTGACTGACTGACTGACTGACTGACTGACTGACTGACTGACTGACTGACTGACTGACTGACTGACTGACTGACTGACTGACTGACTGACTGACTGACTGACTGACTGACTGACTGACTGACTGACTGACTGACTGACTGACTGACTGACTGACTGACTGACTGACTGACTGACTGACTGACTGACTGACTGACTGACTGACTGACTGACTGACTGACTGACTGACTGACTGACTGACTGACTGACTGACTGACTGACTGACTGACTGACTGACTGACTGACTGACTGACTGACTGACTGACTGACTGACTGACTGACTGACTGACTGACTGACTGACTGACTGACTGACTGACTGACTGACTGACTGACTGACTGACTGACTGACTGACTGACTGACTGACTGACTGACTGACTGACTGACTGACTGACTGACTGACTGACTGACTGACTGACTGACTGACTGACTGACTGACTGACTGACTGACTGACTGACTGACTGACTGACTGACTGACTGACTGACTGACTGACTGACTGACTGACTGACTGACTGACTGACTGACTGACTGACTGACTGACTGACTGACTGACTGACTGACTGACTGACTGACTGACTGACTGACTGACTGACTGACTGACTGACTGACTGACTGACTGACTGACTGACTGACTGACTGACTGACTGACTGACTGACTGACTGACTGACTGACTGACTGACTGACTGACTGACTGACTGACTGACTGACTGACTGACTGACTGACTGACTGACTGACTGACTGACTGACTGACTGACTGACTGACTGACTGACTGACTGACTGACTGACTGACTGACTGACTGACTGACTGACTGACTGACTGACTGACTGACTGACTGACTGACTGACTGACTGACTGACTGACTGACTGACTGACTGACTGACTGACTGACTGACTGACTGACTGACTGACTGACTGACTGACTGACTGACTGACTGACTGACTGACTGACTGACTGACTGACTGACTGACTGACTGACTGACTGACTGACTGACTGACTGACTGACTGACTGACTGACTGACTGACTGACTGACTGACTGACTGACTGACTGACTGACTGACTGACTGACTGACTGACTGACTGACTGACTGACTGACTGACTGACTGACTGACTGACTGACTGACTGACTGACTGACTGACTGACTGACTGACTGACTGACTGACTGACTGACTGACTGACTGACTGACTGACTGACTGACTGACTGACTGACTGACTGACTGACTGACTGACTGACTGACTGACTGACTGACTGACTGACTGACTGACTGACTGACTGACTGACTGACTGACTGACTGACTGACTGACTGACTGACTGACTGACTGACTGACTGACTGACTGACTGACTGACTGACTGACTGACTGACTGACTGACTGACTGACTGACTGACTGACTGACTGACTGACTGACTGACTGACTGACTGACTGACTGACTGACTGACTGACTGACTGACTGACTGACTGACTGACTGACTGACTGACTGACTGACTGACTGACTGACTGACTGACTGACTGACTGACTGACTGACTGACTGACTGACTGACTGACTGACTGACTGACTGACTGACTGACTGACTGACTGACTGACTGACTGACTGACTGACTGACTGACTGACTGACTGACTGACTGACTGACTGACTGACTGACTGACTGACTGACTGACTGACTGACTGACTGACTGACTGACTGACTGACTGACTGACTGACTGACTGACTGACTGACTGACTGACTGACTGACTGACTGACTGACTGACTGACTGACTGACTGACTGACTGACTGACTGACTGACTGACTGACTGACTGACTGACTGACTGACTGACTGACTGACTGACTGACTGACTGACTGACTGACTGACTGACTGACTGACTGACTGACTGACTGACTGACTGACTGACTGACTGACTGACTGACTGACTGACTGACTGACTGACTGACTGACTGACTGACTGACTGACTGACTGACTGACTGACTGACTGACTGACTGACTGACTGACTGACTGACTGACTGACTGACTGACTGACTGACTGACTGACTGACTGACTGACTGACTGACTGACTGACTGACTGACTGACTGACTGACTGACTGACTGACTGACTGACTGACTGACTGACTGACTGACTGACTGACTGACTGACTGACTGACTGACTGACTGACTGACTGACTGACTGACTGACTGACTGACTGACTGACTGACTGACTGACTGACTGACTGACTGACTGACTGACTGACTGACTGACTGACTGACTGACTGACTGACTGACTGACTGACTGACTGACTGACTGACTGACTGACTGACTGACTGACTGACTGACTGACTGACTGACTGACTGACTGACTGACTGACTGACTGACTGACTGACTGACTGACTGACTGACTGACTGACTGACTGACTGACTGACTGACTGACTGACTGACTGACTGACTGACTGACTGACTGACGGACAGACAGACAGACAGACAGACAGACATCGCTCAATCGTCTTAGAATTTCATAAGAATATATATCGCTTTTGGTTTTTGAGCTAATATTAAGGAAATTACAAACGGAATGTCAATCTCAATATACCCGACATTCTTTTTGATGGTGGGTATGTAAACTAAAAAATGCTTTTTGAAACCGGCCTGAGAATAATGTACCATCCCGTTATTACCAACATAATTTTTTCGAGTGTCGGCATTTGTTAGATTAGAGTTGATGAGTAGTTGATGACATGATGCATTTACCTTAATTGTTATTTTATGAGCATGTTTCATTTTATTTAATTTGCTTGTACAGAAAGATGTTCGCATTTATATCCTAGCGGGTAATAAATGAAGGCACTAACAATTCAAACCTCCTTTATATACCGAATACAGCGAAACATCATGTAAATGAAATCGAATCACAGTTAGTTGATTTGGTCTTTACAATCATAACTCGTAAGTGAACGAAGATACAGCATTGTTGAAAGTCTAATAGAGCGACAGAAATTGAAACTCACTAGTCTTAAATTTTCTACTTGAAATTTTTTCAAGTAACTATTACAAGTAATAATTAAACTCAAGACAAAAATAACTAAAACAATTTAAAAAAAGTATTTCCTTTAATTTTTTCTCAAATTGTAAGCCTACAGCAATAACACGCCGTCGATGTAAAATAAACAAATTTGGCTGTAGAACCATGTTGGGCAAAGTCTCTCTGATTTCTCTCTGATTTTAAACTTTGCTAACTCTAAAGTTATCAAAATACAAAATCAGAGAGAAACAATGCAATTCGTTTATACAGTTTATACAATTCTTTAGATTTGCCTAGAAAAATGTTGCCTGTTTCTAGGCCTAATAGTTATCTAATTTTCCTGAATAGTTTCCATCACTATCATCAGCCGCCAGGACATCTATTATAGTACTTCAATGTTTTTTAAGCTTTTAAGCCTTTTTATATAATATTTAAAACTTTCAACAGCGGAAATTTCAAAAAGTTTTAATACTAAGCAGGAACAAAATTGAATTTAGTTTTACATAAACAATTTAAACTTTATATGGGATTTTTCATAAAGCGCTTTCATTATTGATATTTAAATAAAACAAAGTGTGTATAATAAAAATTATATGTGGAATACAGAGCTGTTAAATTTTGATTACGATTAGTAATCAATAACATTACATTATCAAAAGAATCGTAATGATTATATAATTCTCTTTTAAACAATTTCTGATTAGTAATTTATTACGATGACTAATAACACTAGAGAACAGTTTTTTGACCAAACGCATTTGACACCTAATCTATATGTAAAATTGTCCGCTGAATCCAAATATGAAGTCAGAATGGTCAAAAGTAGAACAGTTTTCGAGATATTGCAAAATAACCGTTTTTTGTGTTTTTAAAAAAGATGAAGGCACTTAAAATAAAATATTTTCAAAAATGTCCGTCGGTTCGGACATTTCTTTCTTTCCAATGAAAGACAATAAAATTACTAAAATAACCATTGGTTGTTTGTTAAGATCGGTCATGAAATGACAGAGTAATAGTGGAAAAAACTTCAGATTCCATGAAAAATTTGTTAATTTTTAGCAATTTCGCCCTTTTCAATCAATCTCTTTTAAACCGAACAATTAAAAATTTGTATGTATTTTTACATAGCGTATTAGTATATTAAGTGGGAATATTTTGCGTCCAACATGATCCAGATTGGTACAGAAGTGACAAAGCTACAGAAGATTAAGTGAATTTAGCCACTTTTCGCTATTTTTAAATCAAGTGCCCAAAGGAAAAACAAACATTTTAAATATTAAAAAATTTTAATTTTGGGAAAAAAAGAAATTAAGAAAGCGTGAAATTTGTTAACAAGAACGAAATGCGTAAGGCAAAACGGGCATTTATTTGCAAGAACAATCCAAACAAGTTTTGCTATGCTTGTGGAGTGTACAGTTTTGCACAGCCGTCAAATTTTTCAAACCAATTGCAAAAAGCATTTCGGATGTATTTCAAAGTCAATACGGAAAACATATTGAAATCTTGGACCCCGAATACTTTGTGTAATTCATGCAAAACTCGTTTAACTATGTGGATGTCGGGTGCAGAGTGAGTATGCGTTTTTTAATTTTGTTCTTAGAAAATATGTCTTCAGAATCTTAAGCTAATTTACTATACTGTAGTCGGTATATGCCATTTGATGTTCCCGCCATTTGGCATGAACCCAAAAACCACGAAATCGACTGTTATTTTTGCTTAGCCAATGTAAAGCAAAATGGACGTCATAAGTCTGTTGAATATGCAGATGTTAACTCCTTTATAAAACCAATTCCTCATATGCCTGAAGCTCAATATCCCCTTTGTCCAAAGCGGAAGCATGACTCCGATTCATATGATTCAAGTGACGACAGTGACTTAATTGAAAATAAGGAAACAGTAATGCCCCTCACACAAGCTGAACTCAATGACTGGGTTAGAGATTTGGAGTTACCGAAGAAAAAGGCAGAGTTGTTAGCATCAAGAATGAAAGAACGTGGCTTTGTGACACCTGACGTGAGAATTTCGCATTACAGGAGCCGACATGAAAGTTTTTCTAGTTACTTTTCGAAAAAAGATGGTATTTGTTATTGCCATGATATTAATGGCTTGTTCAGTCAATTCGGGGAGACACACAATCCAGACGATTGGCGATTATTTATTGACAGCAGCAAGTTAAGCTTAAAAGCTGTTCTGTTACACAAAGGTAATAAAAAGCCTTCAGTTCCAGTGGCACATGCTGTAAAGGTAAAAGAATCTTATGAGTCCATATCTCAAATGCTCGATCTTGTAAATTATGAAGTCCATAACTGGAAAATCTGTGCCGATTTAAAAGTTGTTGCCATGGTGACTGGTTTGCAACAAGGGTACACAAAATATTGTTGTTTTTTGTGCAAATGGGATAGCCGAGCGCATCAGGAACACTATTCCCGAAAAGATTGGCCGGATAGAACAAATTTTACGCTTGGTCAAGACAATGTCAAATATAAAGCTCTCGTGAAAAAGGAAAAAATTATTTTGCCACCGTTACATATAAAACTTGGCTTAATCAAAAATTTTGTAAAAGCTTTGGTAAAAAGAGGAAACAGTGTCGCATTTAAATACCTGAAAACCGTTTTTCCCAACTTGTCAGATGCCAAAATTAAAGAAGGGATTTTTGTGGGACCACAAATTACAAAGCTACTCAAGGATTCAAAATTTGATTCGATTTTGTCTGAAGATGAGTTAAAGGCATGGAGATCATTTGGTTTGGTTGTATCAGGCTTTTTGGGCAATTTCAGGGATCCAAACTATGAAGACATCATTCGTGATTTGTTAAAAAACTATGAGAAAATTGGTAGGTTTTTAAATCGTTTTTTCATTGAAGAATTTTACTTAACACTCATTTTTATATCTTACTTAAAAAGGAGTTAATATGTCTTTAAAAATACACCTTCTGCATTCGCACTTAAATTTCTTCCCAAATAACCTCGGCGATGAAAGTGACGAACATGGTGAGCGTTTTCACCAACAAATACAAGAAATGGAACGTCGATACCAAGGGGTGTATGATGAGGTGATGCTGGGCGACTATTGTTGGTTCCTTGTGCGAGAGGCAGAAAATAATTACAATAGGCAAAGCAATTCAACAGTTCTAAGTCATTTTTAATATTTATTATTAATAATGCAATTTATACCTACATGCATTTTTTTAATTTTATAAAAATCTAAAAATGGGATAATTTAATTAATCTTCTACAACTCTGTGATTTTTGCACCGATCTGATTCTTATTGGACCCGTAATATTTGTATTGAAATAAATTAATCTCGTAAGTGATGAAACTAAAGAAAAAGTTATTGTTTGGTTTAAAAAAAAGAAGTTGAAAACAGCAAAATTTCAAAAAATCATTAAAATTTTCGTGAAGTTCAAACTTTGGTCAACTGTAAAACTCTAAATTCTTATCCAATTTTTGCAAGCGTCCCGTGATTGTTTTGATAATTTTATTGTCTTTCAACGGCAAAAAAGACTTTCAAAATCCGCCAAGCTGTTTTGAAGGTACGTTCACTATAGTGACATAACCTTTTTAGAAAACGCAAAAAACTGTTATTACGCAATATCTCGAAAACTGTTCTACTTTTGACCATTTTGATTTCATATTCGGATTCAGTGAGCAATTTTACATACAGATCAAGTGTCAGATTCATTTGGTCACGACTTTGTTGAAATCTTGTGAAGTAGTGTAATCGAAAAGTAATTTGGATTACTTTACGATTATAGAAAACAATCAAAAGGAATCAAAAAATAATCCGACTACTTTCAAAAATGACTTTTTATTATTTTCGTAAAATTGAAAAAGAATCAAAAGTAATCTTCAAAAGTAATCGAAATATTTTTTGATTCTTTTGGATTCTGTAATTGTAAAATACTTTTCCATAACTTTTTCATTATTAGTAATCGTAATCAATTACTAATCGTGCAAATTTGAATATAATCGCAATGTATTAACTACTTCACCTTTCCTAAAAAAATGTATGGAGTGCAATATCTTTATATTATATTGTCTTTGATATGGGCTATCAGAATAGATATTTCGAAAATAAAGTTGATTAATATCATCTGATATGTGTCGGTGGCGATTAAAAAAAAAAACAGACAAAATAAATGAAAACTAATTTTAGAGACATGCATACTAGCTTCTAAGCAAAGACTCTGTTATATAAAGATATTGTAATCCATACATTTTTATACCCTCTACCACCATAGATGGAAAGGGTATTATAAGTTTGTGCTGATGTATGTAACGCATAGAAATATTTGTTTTAGACCCACCTTTTAGTATACCAATAGGCTTAGAATCACTTTCTGAGTCAATTAAGCGATGTCCGTGCGTCTAACCGGACGGCTGTCTGGACCCCCATGTAAAGTACAGGTCGCAATTTTAAAGATAATTTGATAAAATTTGGCACATATCATTGTTTTGATAGTGGGACCATGACTATCGAAATTCTTCAAAACCAATCCATTATTTATGGTACCTCCTATAGGTCCCACTTCCCGGAATTGATATATTAGCCACAAATATCAATATTATTTCATGAAATTTAAAATCTATACTCTTTATGTAAACGTAGATCACTGTACCAAATCGGTTCACATTTGACCATAGCTCCCATACAAACTTAAGTGTCAAAACGCACTAAATGAGACAAAAATCACTAAAATGCACTTTAATCTGAAGATAATGAAAATTTTGAGTTTATTTTTTGCAAAGATAATTTCTTTAAAAAGAAGTGTATTTGCATTTGATCCCAAATCTGTTACATTTATTTATTAATGTAACAGACCAATTTATTGATAAAAAGCCAAAAAATGTTTGCGGAGAAACCAAATTCCTCGACGCGTTTCGATGGTTGGTTAAGCCATCTCTTCAGGAGGATTATCCCCAATTTAGACAGATCGAAAACCTCATATTATTACTAAATTTTTCTGTAACAACTGTTATCAATTTGCCAAATTTCGAGATCGGTCCACATTTGACCCTAGCTCTCATATAAGTCCAAATGACGGAAACAGCTTAAATATATACGTTTTGAGAAAATGTTTGTATGATGGCAAAATATTGCAAATATTTGTCTTTATACAGAAAAAAGAACACCTTTGGCCTTGTTGGTGAAGGGTATCGAATGGTCGGGCTTGACCGACTATAGTACTTTATTATTTGTTTTCTTTGAATGTGAAATTAAAAGTGGATAAAGAACAATGTAAAACACATAAACGCACAAACACACATACATTTCAGATCATGTGTGTGTGTCTTAGCTTTCACTCATTGGATAACCTTATCCATTAGTTGCTTCCGAATTATAGTAAAAGCTGTATACTCTCTTTTTAATGAGACTTTTCAAAACGACCATATGGCAGTCAATGTGAGGAAGTTCAACATCTTAATATTATAGAGTCTTTGTGTTAAGATTTTCGTTATCAACTGTCAGAGTTTATAATTTGATATTAGAACAGAAACCAGTTCACTGTTACCAGGAGGCAGGCCATACCACCAGAAGCCGAAGAATTTTTTTAAGTAGATACCACGATCATTAATAAAACTCGTGAAAATTAGTATTATAATCATTCAGTTGGAATTTGGATGTTAACAGAGTTGGTTGGTGCCATGATACTATTATTTTTGTAAACATTGGGAATATTTTGTGTAAATATTGGGGATATTTTTCAAAACAGAAATAAATTCTAATTTAAACAATTTTAAATTTTTTAGATATTTTCGATCCAAACATTTCTTTATAGCTAAATTTTTAATGAAAATATTTTTCTTCGCAAAATTGTCCGATAAAAATTATATTTTATTTTTCTGTAAAAATTTTCGATAAAAATATTTTTATATCAAAAAATTTTCAAAACTTCTATAGAAAAATTTTTCTATAAAAAAATTTTTGATAAATATATTTTGTATAGAATAATTTTTAATAAAAAATTTTCTTCAAAAAGAAGTGTATTTGCATTTGATCCCAAACCTGTTACATTTATTTATTAATGTAACAGATCAATTTATTGATAAAAAGCCAACAAATGTTTGCGGAGAAACCAAATTCCTCGACGCTTTTCGATGGTTGGTTAAGCCATCTCTTCAGGAGGATTATCCCCAATTTAGACAGATCGAAAACCTCGCATTATTACTAAATTTACAAACATAACTATTAAGAATTATGTTCATAAACCAAAAGTAAAAGCGTAGATTATCGACTGAACAAAAACAAACATTTTTCAGTTTTCATCTACCTTCACGTCCCACATTCTTGCTGTAGCCGTCGGCTACTATATGCAGAATGCATATAGGTAAGATGTTTTAAAATAAACAAGAATGTGGGAAGTGAAGGTAGATGAAAACTGAAAAATGTTTGTTTTTGTTCAGTCGATAATCTACGCTTTTACTTTTGGTTTATGAACATAATTCTTAATAGTTATGTTTGTAAATTTAGTAATAATGCGAGGTTTTCGATCTGTCTGAATTGGGGATAATCCTCCTGAAGAGATGGCTTAACCAACCATCGAAACGCGTCGAGGAATTTGGTTTCTCCGCAAACATTTTTTGGCTTTTTATCAATAAATTGATCTGTTACATTAATAAATAAATGTAACAGGTTTGGGATCAAATGCAAATACACTTCTTTTTGAATAATATTTACATCCCGACTATTTTGTTATTTTTTGATAAAAAAATTTTCTATAGAAAACTTTTTGGTAAAAAAATTTTCTATAGAAAAATTTTTGATAAAAAAATTTTCTATAGAAAAATTTTTGATAAAAAAATTTTCTATAGAAAAATTTTTGATACAAAAATTTTCTATAGAAAAATTTTTGGTACAAAAATTTTCTATAGAAAAATTTTTGATACAAAAATTTTCTATAGAAAAATTTTTGATAAAAAAATTTTTTATAGAAAAATTTTTGATAAAAATATTAAAAAAAAATTGGAGTAGCAAATTTTTTTTGTAAAACATTAGAACAAAAATATTTTCTATAAAAAAATTTTTGATAAAAAAATTTTCTATAGAAAAATTTTTGATAAAAAAAATTTTCTATAGAAAAACATTTTCTATAGAATTTTTTTTTTTATCAAAAATTTTTCTAGAACAAAAATATTTTCTATAAAAAAATTTTTGATAAAAAAATTTTCTATAGAAAAATTTTTGATAAAAAAAATTTTCTATAGAAAAAAATTTTCTATAGAAAACTTTTTGATAAAAAAATTTTCTATAGAAAAATTTTGGTAAAAAAATTTTCTATAGAAAAATTTTTGATAAAAAAATTTTCTATAGAAAAATTTTTGATAAAAAAATTTTCTATAAAAAAATTTTTCTATAGAAAAATTTTTGAGAAAAAAGTTTTCTATAGAAAACTTTTTGATAAAAAATAATTTTCTATAGAAAAATTTTTGATAAAAAAATTTTCTATGGAAAATTTTTTGATAAAAAAAAATGGAATAGAAAACTTTTTTTTTTGTGAAAAACAAGTAAGAAAGTGCTATTGTTGATCAAGCCCGGCCATACGATACCCTTCACGACTGAAGTCAAAGATGTTCTTTTTCCTGTATAAAGACAAATATTTGCTAAATTTTGCCATCATACAAACATATTCTCAAAACTTATAAATTTAAGATGTTTCCGTCATTTGGATTTATATGAGAGCTAGGGTCAAATATGGAGCGATTATCTCGAAACTTAGCAAATTCATTACAGATGTCACAGAAGTTATGTATGCAAAAAAAACAACTTAAAATTCTTATTATCTTCGGATTTACGAACGTTTTAGTGAATTTTGTCTCATTTAGTGCGTTTTGAGCTATGGTCAAATGTAGGCCGATTTCAACAAAATTTAGTGCAGTGATTTGTGTTTACATAAGCAGTATTTGCTTTAAATTTCATGAAAAAATATTGATTTTTGTGGGCAATATATCAATTCCGGGAAGTGGGACCTTTGGGAGGTACCATAAATAATGGACCGATTTTGACGAATTTCAATAGTCCTATTATCGAAAAAATGATCTGTGCCAAATTTCATCAAATTATCATTAGAATTGTGACCTGTAGTTTGATTACAAGGTTTACATGGGGGTCCAGCCAGACGGACGGGCGGACGGACATCGCTAAATCGACTCAGAAAGTGATTCTAAGTCTATTGGTATACTAAAAGATAGGTCTAAGACAAATATTTCTATGCGTTACATACATCAGCACAAACTTATAATACCCTTGCCACCTATTGTGGTGAAGGGTATAAATACCTATTTTAGTTAAAAGTGTAAAAAACGCCAACACAGCCGTCTATTTTTTGTTCTGTTCTCTTTGCGCCGACCCGTGTTTATTACTCAAAATATTCTGTTACAACTATAATATTAAAATTAAAAACTATTACTTAATTAACCTTTATCTTTCCAGGTAAGACGAAACTATTATTGCACTTTAATTTATTGGTAAGTTAATTTACTTCTATTATATGAAAAACGAGAAGTTTTATCTATAGTTTATATAGACCAAATATAGCTCTGTGTGACTATTATTTATTTCAAAAGTTAAGAACAACATAGCCGTTGATATTAAAAAGATGTTAGTTTAGGAATATTTATAAATTTAATACAATTTCATCGTGAAAATTAAACATTCTTACCTATTGTCGTTAAAGTTCAAGTACCACATCTTTATAATTATTAGACCTTCTGAAAAGTTGGTGACATGAAATGCATAAATGCACTAGACTCTATAATACAAAAAAATGCAATTACAATAAAACAAGCAAACTGTTAAGAAGTTGAGGAGGCAGCATTCAATAATGGTCTTAACAAGGTAGTTTTTATTTGTAATGAATAGGAGCAGTAGACATGAAATTTTAAGGGCTTTATTTTTTTAATTGTTGTGTTTGTTTTGGGTTTCTTATTCAAATTAAGTGAACGTGAAACAGAGAATGTAAATAAACGAAGTTATGATAAAGTTGACAATTTGAGAAATGTATGAAGTCTTTGTTTAACTTTACTTCTAACTTAATGTTTAAACGTAGTTTCAGGTAAATAGGAATAGACTCAAATGCTTCTTACGCTGGTTCCAATACTTTCGTTGTACACTTGAGTACACATGAGCATTAGTATACACAGCCTCCAAAAATAAGTGAAATAAGATAAATTACACGAGATAGGTAGTTAATTGACCGGCCTTATACACGAAATTTATGCGGCCTAAATTGATTAGGCGTAGGTAACCCATACCACCAGAAGCCGAAGACTTTTGTAGTTTTCGTGAAAATGAGTATCAAAAGCATCTAGTTGAAATTTGGATGTTAGCAAAGTCGGTTGCTGTCGCTTTGTTAAAGAAAATACAAAAATACAAAATATACAAGAAACAAAATTCAATTTATAGCAACAAAATATACGAACAAAAAAGTATAATCTTAAACATTATTGCCACGACACTATTATTTTTTACCATTAAAAAAATTTTCTCAATAAAAATATTTTTCTTTAGAAACATTTTCAATAAAAATAATTTTCGATAAAAATATTTTCTATAGAAAAATTTTCGATGAAAAAATTTTTCTATTGAAAAATTTTCGACGAAAAATTTTTCTATTGAAAAATTTTCGATGAAAAAATTTTTCTATAGAAAAATTTTCGATGAAAAAATTTTTCTATAGAAAAATTTTCGATGAAAAAATTTTTCTATAGAAAAATTTTCGATGAAAAAATTTTTCTATAGAAAAATTTTCGATGAAAAAATTGTTCTATAGAAAAATTTTCGATGAAAAAATTTTTCTATAGAAAAATTTTCGATGAAAAAATTTTTCTATAGAAAAATTTTCGATGAAAAAATTTTTCTATAGAAAAATTTTCGATGAAAAAATTTTTCTATAGAAAAATTTTCGATGAAAAAATTTTTCTATAGAAAAATTTTCGATGAAAAAATTTTTCTATAGAAAAATTTTCGATGAAAAATTTTTTCTATAGAAAAATTTTCGATGAAAAATTTTTTCTATAGAAAAATTTTCGATGAAAAAATTTTTCTATAGAAAAATTTTCAATGAAAAAATTTTTCTATAGAAAAATTTTCGATGAAAAAATTTTTCTATTGAAAAATTTTCGACGAAAAATTTTTCTATTGAAAAATTTTCGATGAAAAAATTTTTCTATAGAAAAATTTCGATGAAAAAATTTTTCTATAGAAAAATTTTCGATGAAAAAATTTTTCTATAGAAAAATTTTCGATGAAAAAATTTTTCTATAGAAAAATTTTCGATGAAAAAATTTTTCTATAGAAAAATTTTCGATAAAAAAATTTTTCTATAGAAAAATTTTCGAAGAAAATATTTTTCTATAGAAAAATTTTCGATGAAAAAATTTTTCTATAGAAAAATTTTCGATGAAAAAATTTTTCTATAGAAAAATTTTCGATGAAAAAATTTTTCTATAGAAAAATTTTCGATGAAAAAATTTTGCTATAGAAAAATTTTCGATGAAAAAATTTTTCTATAGAAAAATTTTCGATGAAAAAATTTTTCTATAGAAAAATTTTCGATGCAAAAATTTTTCTATAGAAAAATTTTCGATGAAAAAATTTTTCTATAGAAAAATTTTCGATGCAAAAATTTTTCTATAGAAAAATTTTCGATGAAAAAATTTTTCTATAGAAAAATTTTCGATGAAAAAATTTTTCTATAGAAAAATTTTCGATGAAAAATTTTTTCTATAGAAAAATTTTCGATGAAAAAATTTTACTATAGAAAAATTTTCGATGCAAAAATTTTTCTATAGAAAAATTTTCGATGCAAAAATTTTTCTATAGAAAAATTTTCGATGAAAAAATTTTTCTATAGAAAAATTTTCGATGAAAAAATTTTTCTATAGAAAAATTTTCGATGAAAAAATTTTACTATAGAAAAATTTTCGATGCAAAAATTTTTCTATAGAAAAATTTTCGATGCAAAAATTTTTCTATAGAAAAATTTTCGATGAAAAAATTTTTCTATAGAAAAATTTTCGATGAAAAAATTTTTCTATAGAAAAATTTTCGATGAAAAAATTTTACTATAGAAAAATTTTCGATGCAAAAATTTTTCTATAGAAAAATTTTCGATGCAAAAATTTTTCTATAGAAAAATTTTCGATGCAAAAATTTTTCTATAGAAATATTTTCGATGCAAAAATTTTTCTATGGAAAAATTTTCGATGAAAAAATTTTTCTATAGAAAAATTTTCGATGAAAAAATTTTTCTATAGAAAAATTTTCGATGAAAAAATTTTTCTATAGAAAATTTTCGATGAAAAAATTTTTCTATAGAAAAATTTTCGATGAAAAAATTTTTCTATAGAAAAATTTTCGATGAAAAAATTTTTCTATAGAAAAATTTTCGATGAAAAAATTTTTCTATAGAAAAATTTTCGATGAAAAAATTTTTCTATAGAAAAATTTTCGATGAAAAAATTTTTCTATAGAAAAATTTTCGATGAAAAAATTTTTCTATAGAAAAATTTTCGATGAAAAAATTTTTCTATAGAAAAATTTTCGATGAAAAAATTTTTCTATAGAAAAATTTTCGATGAAAAAATTTTTCTATAGAAAAATTTTCGATGAAAAAATTTTTCTATAGAAAAATTTTCGATGAAAATATTTGTGTATAGAAAAATTTTCGATAAAAAGTGTTTTCTGTAAAAAAAATATTTTGATAAAAATATTTTCCTATAGTAAAATGTTTTTGATAAAAAATTAAAAAAACAATTTATCTTGAATATTAAAAATCAATTGTGGTAAGTCACTCAAGTTTATAAGATTATGTTACCTTTTAATTATTAACAATCCTTGATGTTTCATAATTTAACACACAAAGAATTTATTAAAAATGTTTTTAGTAACAAAAATTTTCTCATGCCTTTATATAAATATGGCTTCATTATTCCCCAAAAAGAAAGGAGAAAACCCTTACAAAACAGCTATATCTCCACTAAAACATTGAAGCAAAACAAAAGTATCCTTTAAAATATTGAACAGATACAAACAAACAAAAAATTGAGATGAATAAAAACAAAACCACAGCAATTATTCTCACATACACATGAGCAAACATTGAAGAGAAACGGAACAAAAATGGCTGGCAGGAAAAAAAAGCAAATAATTTGCTCATGAAAGTGGTAAATTAAGTTGTCATTAAAAGCTTAATTAAATTCTTTTGTTGATAGTTGACATGTTTGCCAACAAACCAAATAAAAAAAATCCTCTTTCAACTCATTAAAAAGCAAATAGATACCAGAGTATATACATACATAAGTATTTATGTGAAGGTTGATAGTTTTTTTAATATTTAGGTTGATTAACGAAAAAGGAAAAACTTTATTTTTTTACATTTTTTTTTCGATTTAAGAACGAGTAGTATTCAGTAAATATTTAACTAAACTTGAGAAGGAGTTGGGGTTTAAGAAAACATAAGCTCAATGTTAATGTCATACTTGTATGAAGGTTCTTTAGTAACTCTAGAAACAGCATCAAGGGCGAAATAGGCTAGATATGGACTGCGCTCGAAAATATTGATATACCTTAAAGGAGTCAAATGAATTAAAAATATACTCAGAAAATTCTTATATCCTTAATATTAATAAAATATTTTCCAATAAACATTAATTTTACATCTTTCGAGTATAAAGTACGTTTTAGCTTTTATGAAGGATCTGCTTCTTTTAATGATATTAAAGTCTCTCATTATATGTTTTAAAAAACCCAAATGTCAATACATTAGTTTAAAATTACACAAAAAAAAAACAAATATATACGAGGGATACAGTCAATATTTCGGGAACTGGTAATGATAATATCAATAGCTAAAATCTTTTGGTTGAAGTTAATGAGAAAAATAATTTCACAAAACATCAAAACTTTAAAAGATCGATCTCGTATTATTTTACACAACTTTCGAGTGGATCATCCAAACAAAAATATGTATGTCGATGAACTCATTTCCTTATATGGTGATAAAGCAGCATCGAAAACCACATTATATCTTTGGTGTAGTGAATTCAATCGTTAAAGTAGTCCCGTCTCTGACGAATTGCGTAAAAGTCGTACAAAATCGAAAAAAATGAATACGGTAAACAGATAATACTAATCAACAGCTAAAATTATATACAAGTTAAACAAGGTTTTCTAATTTCATGGCTCCCTAAGTACAAGAACACACGAAATTTGTAATTTTGTCATAAATTTTGTGTTCCTAAAGTCTGGGATTTTTGAAAAGGTTGTCGTAGTTAATTTATCATATCTTGAAAACGACTTCGCCGATTTTATTAAAAATTCATTAACAGATTAAGCACAAAATTGCCTTTAGGACATCCCAACACACATTTTTTGTGTGATCAACAGTTTTGGAGATATTCTCATTGCAATGTAAAACAAAATATTTTTTTATATAAAAAATAAATATTTAAAATAATGTAAGCTTGATACTAGGAAAACCTATACATTAGTAGTGGGTTTATTAAAAATAACGTTAAAAAAACTCAACTTTAGCAAAACCTTTTTGTTAAATTCTGTCGCATATATTAAAAAAAATAGGCGCCACAATTTTTAAGATACTTTTGTGAGATTTCCAAGATATATTTGTATGCTACAAGGAAAAAGCTAGCTAAAAACAAATAAGAAAGTACTATCATCGACCATATGATACCCCTTACCACTTATATATTTTAGCTGTTTCCGTCATTTCGACTTACATGAGAGCTGGGGTCAAATGTGGACCGATTGTCTTTAAATTTATCAAATTGATTACAGTTTTTACACAAAATATGCATGCAAAAAAAAAACATTAAATTATCATCATCTTCAGATTTACGAGCTTTTTAGTAACTTTTGTCTCATTTAGTGCGTTTTGAAAGAAGAGTTTGTAGGGGAGCTAAGGTCAAATGTGGACCGATTTAAGCGAAATTTGGTACAATAATTTTCGTTTGCAGAAGCAGTACATGTTTTAAATTAAATGGAAAAATATTGATTTTTGTGACCAAAATATCAATTCCGGGAAGTGGGACCTATGGGAGGTACCATAAATAATGGAGAGATTTTGACGAATTTAAATAGCTATGGTTCCACTATCCAAACAATTATCTGTTTCAAATTCCATTAAATTATCTTTAAAATTGCGACCTGTAGTTTGATTACATGGTACATGGCGGTCCAGCCAGAAAATGGTCGCTAAAACGACTCAGAAAGTGATTCTAAGTCTATTGGTATACTAAAAGGTAGGTCTAAGACAAATATTTCTTTGCGTTACATATATCAGCACAAACTTATAATACCCTTTCCACCTATGGTATTGAAGGGTATATAAAACCGAAATGTCAATTCATTAGTTTAAAATTTCATGAAAAACTAATGTATACGAGGGGTACTGTTCATATTTCGGGAACTGGTAACGATAATGTCAATAGCTAAAATCGAGAAACGTTTTAATGTTATGTTTGCAGCAAGTCAAGAAAATCAATTTTGCATTTTATTATATCGTTCCAAAAAATGCAAAAGGGCGTAACTAACACTAAAATTACAATTCAATTTTTGATTGGGTATGACACAGCAAACCAAAATACATCTAACTACAACATTTTTATGCGTACGGTCAAAAATAGCAATTTTATTTACTTAAAACCAAAAGTTTAAAATATTGCTTAAAATTTGTATTGTAGTTACGGTCTTTTGGCTTTAGAAAATATTCAACTTGAAGTTAAGCCACTTTGTTTTTTGGCATTGCTCAAAAACTGAAGGATATTTTTCATTTTAGTTTTTGGAATTTTCTCTGCTAATGTCTTGTTGTCCCAATTCCAAAATTGGATTTAGTTATAACGCTTTTTGCTGCTCCTATTAAAAAACTAAAAGTATAGTTACCCCCTTTTGCATTTTAGGTGTCGATATGTATATCAATCTAAAGAAAATTGTGTTGTTCGTACAAAAATTATATAAAAAGTCAAAAAATCAGAAAAAGAATGAAAAAAAATGTTTTTTCTGCTTTAACATTAGTAGATTTTGGATTAGAAAAATCATTTATAAATCTTTGGCTTGGTGCTAAGAGGGCCAATGTCAATTTTTTGTTGTTTTGAGTTAGTAATTGCATTCGATAACCTTCTTTACCCTCTTTTATTTGGCTCCAACAGCTAATCTCTAACTTAACTCAAAACAGACTTATAACGATTTTTCTGGTCAATGTTACTAAATATGAATATATATGGAAAATAAAAACTTTAAATCAAATTTTATCAAAACTACTTTTTTTGACATTGGCCCTTTTAGCACTAATCCACAGAAATATATTTGAATACAAATTAACGATGGCATAAAACATTTTAAGCAAAAAAATACAAAAATTAAAAAAATATTTTTCTTACGATAAATCCCAGAATTCCTAAAAAGATTTAAAAAATTTCCCAAAATAAGTATTTTTAATTTGTTTTCTTAATTACTTGACTATTTTCGGGACAACAAAGTACTTTTGCAATGAAACTGAAAACATTTTTAGTGCGTTATTAATTATGGAATTGCGTTATTAACTATGGAATTATGGATCAAAATTTAAATTTCCCTAAACCATAGGTCTAATTAAAGTGACTTTGGTACTAACAAGATAAATTATTTTTTAACCAAATTATTAACTTTGTGAAGTTTTCTTTTAGAAAATTAAAAATATGTTATATGTTCCTTAAGAAATATTTTATATAACTTAAAATCAATAAAAATACTTTTTTACAAAAAAAAAAAAAAAAAACAAAACTGGTAAAAATAGGGTTAAATATTAACTTATAACTTTTTATATAAATTTAAATTAAATTTTGTTCATTTTTAAGAAAACTTTAAACCAAGAAAATCGTCTTTAATATAGGTCAGATATTAATAAAAAAATCGGTGCAGTTTGAGGCAAAAATTGAAAATTTTAAAGTCGAATATCTTTAAAACCTTAAGAGATACGATATGCATGTTTTTTGAGATCTTGACCTAAGTATTTGTTTTGTAGTATGATTCTGAAAATCGGTTGGGAAATGAGAATTATACATCGTTTAAGTGATTTATGAGTCTAAAGTGCCATACTTTGGTGACCAATTGTGCCGCCCCAGTAATAGCTAAGCTTTCCAGGTTCTAAATTTAAAATCTGCCTAATGGTTTAGAAGTTGCGGACTTATTTCCATTCTATTTTTCAACCATCCCACTGTGCGTTAGTATAGTGACTTCAAACGTGGTACTTGGCTATTCTCGAAACACAAATAGTATACCGCGTATGTATTTAACCTAAACTAAGGACACGATGTCAAAACGTTGTCAAGATGAGCATAATGCCATCGTCAACAACAGCGGGTTGAAACCAAATACATATTCACAAAGCACTTTCGCTGGCAATTATGCACATCAGCGTTTACTTACCTCAAACTTAAATTCATGCACAAAAATTGACATTAGCAGGAAGAAAATATGCAAAAAAACAAAAGCTCTTTCACTTTTATTAATATAACAACAGAGGCACAGTGTTACGAAACTTAAGAAATAGTGTTGAAATAATTTAATGAGATAGAAAAACCTTAATCGGTAAAAACCTTTAAGGTTAATGCAATTTTTCCAAACAATATCATATTTTTAAGGACATAGCTCAGAAAATTTGAAAGCTGAGTTAACTTTTAACGCAATTTTTTTTTACATAAATTCATCTAAAATTTGTAAGGTAGCAGTCATAAGCAGCAGTAGGCAATCAATACCACCAGAAGCCGATGACTTTTTTTTTAATTTTCCTAAGGAGAACAAAAAAATATAATTTCGATCATTGTTGCCACGAAACTACTATTTTTGCAAACATTGGGAATATTTTTGTAAATATTGGAAATATTTTTCGAAACAGAAATAATTTCTAATACTAAACAATTTTAGATATTTTCGATTCAAATACTTTTTTATAGAAAAATGTTTAATAAAAATATTTTCTTTGGAAAATTGTTTGAGAAAATTTTTTATTTTATAGAAAAATTTGTCGATAAAAATATTTTTATGTCGAACAAATTTTCAAATCTTCTTTAGAAAAATTTTTTGATAAAAAAATTTTCTGTAGAAACATTTTTGATAAAAAATTTTCTGTACAACAATATTTGATAAATAAAATATCTGTAGAAATATTTTTGATAAAAAATTTTCTATAGAAAAATTTTTGAAATAAAAACTTCTATAGAAAATTTTTGATAAAAAAATGTTTATAGAAAAATTTTTGATAAGAAAATTCTTGATAAAAAAATTTTCTATATAAAAATTTTAATAAAAAAATTTTCTGTATAAAAATTTTTGATAAAAAAATTTTCTGATCAAAAATTTTTCTATATACAATATTTTTTATCAAAAATTTTTCTATAGAAAATTTTTTTTGTCAAAAATTTTTCTATAGAAATTTTTTTTATTAAAAATTTTTCTATAAAAAATTTCTTAATCAAAAATTTTCTATATACAATTTTTTTATCAAAAATGTTTCTATAGAATTTTTTATTGTCAAAAATTTTTCTATAGAAATTTTTTTTATATCAAAAATTTCTCTATAGAAAATTTTTTTATCAAAAATTTTTCTATGGATCAAAAAATTTCTTTGATCAAAAAATTTCTTAGGAAAACTTTTGACAAAAAAATTTTTATAGAAAAATTCTTGATAGAAAAATTTTCTATAGAAAAATTTTTGATAAAAAAATTTTCTATAGAAAAATTTTTGATAAAAAAATTTTATATAGAAAAATTTTTGATAAAAAAAATTTTCTATAAAAAAATTTTTGATAAAAAAAATTTCTATAGAAAAATTTTTGATAAAAAATTTTCTCTGAAAAATTTTTGAAAAAAAATTTTATATAGAAAAATTTTTGAAAAAAAAAATTTCTATAGAAAAATTTTTGTTAAAAAAATTTTTGATAAAAAAATTTTCTATAGAAAAATTGTTGATAAAAAAATTTCTAAGAAAAATTTTTGAAAAAAAAAATTTTCTATAGAAAAATTTTTGTTAAACAAATTTTCTATAGAAAAATTTTTGTTAAAAAAATTTTCTATAGAAAAATTTTTGATAAAAAAATTTTCTATAGAAAAATTTTTGATAAAAAAATTTTATATAGAAAAATTTTTGATAAAAAAATTTTATATAGAAAAATTTTTGATAAAAAAAATTTTCTATAGAAAAATTTTTCATAAAAAAATTTTCTATAGAAAAATTTTTCATAAAAAAATTTTCTATAGAAAAATTTTTGATAGAAAAATTTTCTATAGAAAATTTTTTGATAGAAAAATTTTCTATAGAAAATTTTTTGATAGAAAAATTTTCTATAGAAAATTTTTTGATAAAAAAATTTTCTATAGATAAAAAAAATTTCTATAGAAAAATTTTTGATAAAAAATTTTCTTTGAAAAATTTTTGAAAAAAAATTTTATATAGAAAAATTTTTGAAAAAAAAATTTCTATAGAAAAATTTTTGACAAAAAAAATTTTCTATAGAAAAATTTTTGTTAAAAAAATTTTCTATAGAAAAATTTTTGATAAAAAAATTTTTTATAGAAAAATTTTTGATAAAAAAATTTTATATAGAAAAATTTTTGATAAAAAAATTTTATATAGAAAAATTTTTGATAAAAAAATTTTATATAGAAAAATTTTTGATAAAAAAATTTTATATAGAAAAATTTTTGATAAAAAGTTTTCTATAGAAAAATTTTTGATAGAAAAATTTTCTATAGAAAATTTTTTGATAAAAAAATTTTCTATAGAAAAATTTTTGATAAAAAAATTGTATATAGAAAAATTTTTGATTAAGAAACTTTTTATAGAAAAATTTTGAATAAAAAAAAATTCTATAGAAAAATATTTGACAAAAAAAATTTGCTATGGAAAAAATATTTTTGATCAGAAAAATTTTCTATAGAAAAATTTTTGATCTAAAAAATTCTTAGAAAAATTTTTGATAAAAAAAAATTCTGTAGAAACATTTTTGATAAACAAATTTTCTATAGAAAAATTTTTGATAAAAAAATTTTCTATAGAAAAATTTTTGATAAAAAAATTTTCTATAGAAAAATCCTGATGAGATGGCCTAACCAACCATCGAAACGCGTCGAGGATAACCAATTCCTCGACGGGTTTCGAAAACTTTTACATCTCGTCCATTTTGTTATTTTTTGATAAAGTTTTCTATAGAAAAATTTTTGATAAAAAAATTTTCTACAAAAAAATTTTTGTTAAAAATAATTTTCTACAGAAATATTTTTGATACACAAATTTTCTATAGAAAAATTGTTGACAAAAAAATTTTCATTGAAATTTTTACTGTAGTGTATTGCACTAAGATCCCAATTTATTATTATTTATTATTGTAATAATAGGGAAACCTTTCATCGACGCGTTTCGATGGTTGGTTAGGCCATCTTATCAGGAGGATTATCCCTAATTCTAGACAGAGCGAAAAATTTTTGATAAACACATTTTCTATGGAAAAATTTTTGGTAAAAAATTTTCATTTGAAAAATTTTTGATAAAAAAATTTTCTATAGAAAAATTTTTGAAAAAAAAAAAATTTCTATAGAAAAATTTTTGATTAAAAAAATTTTTATAGAAAAGTTTTTGATAAAAAAATTTTCTATAGAAATTTTTAACAAAAATATTTAAAAAACTTTTTTTTTTAGCATTAAAACTACACATTATAAAAAATACCTAATTTAGTTAAAAGTAAAAAACGGCAACTCTGCCGTTTTTTACCACGGGTCGGCGGTCATAAGTCATGCTAAGTCTTGCAAGACTAACAAGAAAAGCTTTGTAATGCCTAAAAATTACATTTACCAAATTTTTGTTAGTATATAAATGTTACTTCATATTTTTACCAATCACCAAATGAAGTAGTATCAGCACTGTGCGACTATACACAATTTACAAATAAAAAAGAAGAAAGCTTCTCCTTGCCTTGCATAAAAACATGTACCAGCACAGCAGCTGTAATGTAACTTTTTGTTTGTGAAATTCTAAAACATCAGTAGAATTTTAATTATGCTAGAGGTATGATCAAATTCACTCTAATGGAAGTAATATTGAAGCTAAAATGAACACTCAAAAGACAGAAAAATGAAATAAATTACCCCGTTACTCAGAAGTTTTTGGTTCACAGCCAAATACGAAAGAACTTTCTTTGGCAAATAAATGAAAAAAAAAATAAAGATTTGGAAATTAATTTCTCTTCAAGTTTCTACAAACGACAAATAAAGGAAATTTTTATTACCAGAGTTGTCATTAACTTGGCCTGAAGTAATGAAATTATTAGTTATCTAGCAGTTGAAATTATTATGAAATATTGTTTTATTTTTTCTTTTTGTCGCATTAAAATCTTTGTGGCAACACGAATTTGAAAATTGTAATTAGATATTTTTCCTTAGCTGGAGGTCATGTGCAACAGTCTTTTTGATGGTTTATTAGCGGATTTTGTGTAATTAAAATTATTTAATGAATTATTAGAAAAATTGTGGTGAGATTTTGGAAAAGGTTTGAATTTTTAGTATTTAATAAAAAATAACGCTTTTATAAAAATTTACTCTACAAAATTGTATGGGATTTTTCAGGCTTACATCAAGGCTTCATTGTTTCTCCTTTATATTTTCAAAATAATCTTCTACATGAAGCTTTCTATTATTTTCTAGATGATAGCAACATTTGTCATTCCAAGCTTTTTATACCCTTCACCACAATAGGTGGAAAATGTATTATACGTTTCTGCTGATATATGTAACGCATAGAAATATTTACCTTAGATCCACCTTTTAGTATACCAATAGACTTAGAATCACTTCTGAATAGATTTTGCGATATCAGTCTGTCCGTCTGGCTGGACCCCCATGTAAACCATGTAATCAAAGTACAGGTCGCAATTCCTAAGATAATTTGATGAAATTTGGCACAAATATTTTTTTTGACCATGGCTATTTATTATTCAAAGTGGGTACATTATTTATGGCACCTCCATTGCTTCCCCAGAATTGACATTTTGGCCACAAATATCAATATTTTTTAATGAAATTCAAAACAGATACAGCTTATGCAAATTTCGGTCTACATTTGACCATAGCTCCTATATAAACTCTCCTGTCAAAACGCACTAAATGAGACAAAAATCTTAAAGACGCTCATAAATCTGAAGATAATGAAAATTTTGAGTTTAGTTTTTGCATACATAATTTTTGTAAAAACTTTAATCAATTTGCTAAATTTAAAAATAACCGGTCCACATTTAACCCTAGCTCTCATATAAGTCCAAATGACAGTAACAGCTTAAATATATAAGTTTTGAGAAAATGTTTGTATGATGGCTAAATTTAGCAATTATTTGTCTTTGTACAGGAAAAAGAAAGGTGAACCGCTGTTGTATAGCAGGTTAGTCATCCGCCTAGCATACCAGAGGTCCAAAGTTCGAACACCGGCCAGACTCACTTGAAAAAATAAAAATTTTCAAAAAAGCGGCAGTTTACGTCATAACTCAGTTAGCCACTGGTTATTGAGTATTAGGCTATGTTAAACTTCTCTAACTAATGCATTTGCCGTTCGGAGCCAGAGTTTAATTTCATTAATGATGTTTTTTGACTTTCTGACTTTGTACACTTATTGCACATTCCAAGTTCCAATATTTAACTATAGTTGTGTTTATCTTCGCGGATTTTTAGCACTCTCGTTTGAACGTAAGCTGAATGCCGTCTATTTTGGTTAACTTTGTATATATTATGTCGGGTTTTGAATTTCGTGGTTATAAAAATATAGGACTGGAACTCGACATTTGTCAAACTAAACTAATGTTAAATTAATTTTTTTCAGTTGAAAGTTTGACATTGACGAAAATGGATCGCTTTAGTATCACACCGTGAACCGCCGTGGTATAGCAGGTTAGTCATCCGCCTAGCATACCAGAGGTCCCAAGTTTGATCCTCGGCCAGACCCACTTGAAAAAAAATAAATTTTCAAAAAAGCGGCGGTTTCACCTCATAACTCAGCTAGCCACTGGTTATTGAGTATTAGGCTATGTAAAACTTCTCTAACTAATGCATTTGCCGTTCGAAGCCGGAGTTAAAACGTAGGTCCCTTTCAATGAGTCTAAAAATAGAATCGGATGCAGCTCATTGTCTGAGAGAAGTACCCCTTGTGCCAATTGGAATGTTGTCGGGAAATTATATATAAGTATCACACAACGCACAAAAATTATCAAAACATACTACAAAAATGGTGATTCTGCAACATGCATAATCGTCCAACTACACAAGCAATTGTGAAGAAATTTAAAGAGACTGAAACGGTTATAAATATTGTAAAGCCTGTGCATCATCGCTTCGCTCGTTTCGATGAAAATATCGCTGCTGTAATGTGCCGATTCCGTGAATTCGGAGCGTTATGGTCATATGATAACCTACTTTTTCTACCCACCATCAAAAAGAATGGGGGGTATATTGAGATTGTCATTCCGTTTGTAATTTCCTTAATATTGGCTCAAAAATCAAAAACGATATATATTCTGAATCCTTATAAAATTCTAGGACGATTGAGCGATGTCCGTCTGTCTGTCTATTGAAATCACGATAACGCCTAAACGAAAGGAGCTAGCTCACTGAAACTTAGCAAAAACATTCCTCATTTATGAGAAAATTTTGGTATTGAAATTGGGCAAAATCGGTTAACATTTGACCATAGCTCCCGTATAACCTCGTCTGGGCTAGTCGCTTATTTGCTAATAACTAACAAATTATAATAGCTATGATGACAAAATTTGGTATCTAGAAGTTTTCCATAAGCACTAGGCAGCATGTAAAATTTCATCGAAATCGGTTCACATTTAACCATAGCTCCCATATAAAAAACATACGGAAACAGCCTAAATTCCACCTGAAATTCATTATTGGCATTTAATAAATGATAAACTGTAGTAGCTTTGACCACCAAATTTAGCACAAATAAGTCTTATGTGATATCAGTGTGCAAAATTTTGTCACAATCGGTCACCATTTGACCATAGCTCCCGTATAAAAAACTTACGGAAACACAAAAATACAAAAAGAAAAGGAGATTTATGTCCGTCTGTCCGTCAGATAAAAGCGCGACAGCTCCTTAACTATAAAAGCTAGAGAGACAAAATTTTACAAAAGTATTTCTGATATGTAACAAAAGTTGTATACTGAAAATGGGCAAAATCGGTTCACATTTAGTTAGAGCTCCCATATAACCCCGGCCGGGGAAACACATGAATGCTGATAAATTGAATACAATTGTAATAGCTATGACGACTAAATTTAGTATAGAGAAGTTTTATACAACTATTGGTCAGTATATCAAATTTTATAGGAATCGGTCTATATTTGACTATAACTCTCATATAAAATACACTACCGGAAACCAAAAAATATTTAGCAAGGACCAGTTAAAAGCTATTAAATTAGAAACTGTGATAGCTATAGCCACTAAATAAGCATTACATAAATACCAACCAGTGTGTAAAATTTTGTTACAATCGGTCAACATTTGGCTATAATTCTTATATATATATTACATCCCCTTTTTTTATATCTACAATCAAAAAGATTCTGAGGTACAAGCAGCATATTAAGATTTGTATATGGTAGATGCATTAGGACCTCTTTACAAAATATATGGACCAGTCGTATTACTTTCAACTTCTTTATCCTAACTAAATGTTAAGCTAAAGGAAAAGTATTTAACAACTTATTAATGTAAAACCATACCCGGTTGTGATAACGAATTTTGTTCAAAGTAAATAAATACTAGGGAAACCACTTACATACTTTTAAATGTTGAACTATAAAGCTACTGCAACCGAAGTTATTCCAAATATTTTACCAACAATGACAACTAGCGTAACAACTTTTTTCCAATTTGGTCCATGTTTTGAATTTGCTGCACCCTCGTATATATATGAGATATGTTTCTAAATTTAACACAACTTGATGGTGGGTATATAAGATTCGGCACAGCCGAATATAACACTCTTACTTGTTTTTGCCTGCTGTTGAAGAATACGACTTGGAGAATATGTGTCAACAACATCAACAAGATGGTATCACATTCCACACAACTCGAGCGAATATGGCTTTAGTGCAAGAGAAATTTCCTGGCCGCACAACTTCTTGTAGTGGCGATATCAACTAGCCACCAAGATCATGCGATTTGACACCATTAGACTTTTTTGTGTGGGGCTACGCGAAAAACCGATAAACGTTTAACTCTTGAGCACTTAAAAACCAACATTCGTCAATTTATGGCTTAAATACCTCCCAAAATGTGTCAAAAAGTGGTCGAATATTACTTCAAGAGAATCAATGCTTGTAATATTTCGCGTGGTGGTCATTTAAATTATGTAGTGTTTCACACATAATGTCAACGTTCTAACTTTATAATAAAAAAAAAAATATCATGAAAAAATATTTTATATGTGTTTTATTTACGTTCATTTTTAAAACCGCAAAATGGATAACCCGATATAAGGGAAATAAGTCCACAACTTTTAAATCGTTAGAGCTATTAAAATTATTTTAAGTGCATATAGCAGAAGCGTTGGGAAGCTTAAGGTTTGAACCTGAAAAGCCTAGCTTTTACTGGGGCTGCACAATCGGACCCCAAAGTAGGGTACCTCAGACTTATAAATCACTTAAAACGGTATATAATTGTCATTTCTCAACCGATTTGAAGAATCGTTTATCATTTCGTTATGCATATCCTATCTCTTACGGTTTTAAAGATATTCGACTTCATTCGACTAGCTAAAGAAGTTTTTGATAGACTACCTAAACTGCTATACCAAGGCGGTTTGCGTATCTTATCTTATATTCTTAAACGAGCAATAATTGTATATATATATATATATAGAATGGCTATCTCGAAAACGGCTCTAACGATTTTGATAAAATTTGGACAGTGGGTATCTTTTTTGATGTATAGGTCGAAGAAGAAGGGACTTTTGGAACTTTTACCTCTAAGAGGGTAAAAACGGGTAAAAAGAGAAAAAATCGAAAACGCTATGTCTCCTAAAGTAATAGGTATAGAAACAAAATTAAAATTACGTTTTAAACAACTTTGAAAATAAGCGGACAGGTGTTTGGTACTTTTTTGAAACTATGTCCGATAGGGGGTAAAAAAGGGTGAAAATAGTTTTTTTGGCACCTTTTTAACCCGCTCTTATATTTTAAACTAAAGAATATAGAAAGAAACTTCTTACTGCAATCAATAGATGTAAAAAAAACATGAAACACGTATTTGGTACTTTTTTGATTTTGGAGCCAAAATGGGTAAAAAAGGGATAAAATGATAACTTAACATCTCCAAAGTAATATGAATAGGAACATTATACATTATGTTAAATGCGCTTTAAAAAATGTACCGAATTCAATTGGTACCAAAAAAGTACCAAATATACATATGGAACTTTTAGAAATTAGGGAATAAAAAGGGAGAAAAATTAGTATTATTTTAAACAAATGAATGTTTGTCTGTATGTATGTTCTTTATAGAATAGTAAACTGTTAATTTGATTGTGTTATGCTCTTTAGCGAAGATGTTGCGGATAAGCCGGCGAAGGTTTTAAAGTTGATAAGACTAATTTCCGACAGATGGCGCCACTGAAAATTACTAAAAATTAATTAAATCGTAAACTGTACATTTGATCATGCTATGATCTTTAGCAAAGTTGTAGCGCATGAGCCGACGAAGGCTTTTTAGTTGGTATGAATAATTTCCGACAGGTGGCGCTACAGAAACTTACTCAAAGTCAATTTAATCGTAATCTGTACATTTAATCATGCTACAATCTTTAGCAAAGTTGTTGCACATGAGCCGACGAAGGTTTCTTAGTTGGTATGAAGAAATTTCGACAGGTGGCGCTACTGAAATTTACTCAAAGTCAATTTAATCGTATGCTGTACATTTAATCATGCTATAATCTTCAGCAAAGTTGTTACGGATAAGCCGAAGAAGGTTTATGAATTGGAATAAGCAAAGTCCGACAGGTGGCGCCACAGAAAACTACTCAAAATGAATTAAATCGTAAACTGTGCATTTGATCAGACTATAATCTTTAGCAAAGTTGTTGCGCATGAGTCGACAGAGGTTTCTGTTGATATGAATAATTTCCAAAATTATTCAAAATGAGTTAAACTGTAAACTATGCAAACTATGTGTTGGTCGGACAAAATAAATCAAATAATTCAAAATTAACTGAATATTTCTACAATGTCTTTCCTCTAAATTTATTTTAGCACTTTATAATATAAAATATATAAAAACTTTAAAATTTTCCTCAAAATGCTTATCATTAAGCTCCGAGCAAGGCTCGGTCTACCAGGTACTTAAAAGCTTAACTATGTAAAAAGTTATAAGTGCTTAAAGTTAATATTTAACAAGTTAGTGTGCTATATTCTGTGACGAATTTCTATATATTTTGTTAGGTCCATATATTTTTAAGGAGTTCCTAATGCATTGACCGTATATTAAGTATGGACAATGATTGATAGCTTTCTAATTTCGTAGGTGCAATCTTAATATACTGAATGTAGCTACCTCCAAATCTTTTTGATTGTAGATATCAAAAGGAGATGTTTTATATATATAAGAACTATATCCAAATATCGTCCGTGTTGTCAAAAAATTTCATACACTGGCTAGTATTTATATGAAGCTTACCCTTTTTTAGTGACCATAGCTGTCACAGTTTCGAATTTAGTAGCTTTTAACTGGCCTTTGTTACATTTTTGTTTTTGGTTCTGGGAGTTTTTATATGAAAACTATAGTCAAATATATACCGATTCCTATAAAATGTGTTATGCTGACCCATAGTTGCATAAAACTTCTCATTTTTTAATTTAGTCATCAAAGTGATTCCCGGGGCTGGGTTCTATTGGAGCTCTAACTAGATATGAACCGATTTCGCCCACTTTCAATACACAACTTTCTCAAGATATCGAAAATACTTTTGTAAAATTTTGTCCCTTTAGCTTTTTTCGTTAAAGGCTCTATCGCGCTTTTATCTGACGGACAACCGGAAAGCCGGACATAAACCCCTTTTTTCTTTTTGTACGAGTATGTTTGTGTTTCCGTAAGACATTAATGTGGGAGCTGTGGTCAAACAGTGACCGATTGTAACAAAATTTGGCACACTGGCTGATATTCACATAAGACTTTCTTGTGCTAAAGTTAATGGTCATAGCTATTAAACTTTATTATTTATTGGCATTTAAGTGTATTTATGGTGGAATTGCTTTGTGTTTTGTATGGCAGCTATGGTTAAATGTCAACCGATTTCGTTAAATTGTATAAGCTGCCTAGTGGTTACGTAAAACTTTTATATACCACATTTTATTATCATAGCTTTTATAATTTGTCATTTATTAGCAAATAAGCAATTAGCCTAGACGAGGTTATACGAGAGCTATTTTCAAATGTATACCGATTTTGCCCAGTTTCAATACCAACATTTTTCTAGGAATGGAGAATATCTTTGCCAAGTTTTAGTCATCTAGCTCTTTTCGTTTAGGCGTTATCGTGCTTTCAACAGACAGACAGACGGACATCGCTCAATCGTCTTAGAATTTCATAAGGACTCAAAATATATATTGCTTTTGGTTTTTGAGCCATTATTAAGGCAATTACAAACGCAGTGACAATCTCCATATACCCCACATTCTTTTTGATGGTGGATATAAAAAACACTATTTCCCCTGGTTTTTGGGACAAAGTATTTTTATTGTTTTTTTTTTTTTTTTGGTTTCTTAAGGAACATATATCATATTTATAATGTTTTTAAAGAAAACTTCTGAAAGTTAATAATTGAGTTAAAAATAACTTTTCGTTTATTCGGTGTTAGTTCAAGAGCCTCTCGAAAAAGACTTATTGTTTAGGAAAATGTTTGTAATTATGTTGCGAAGGTATTTTATCTTCCTGAAAATGGCCAAGCAACTAGAGAAAAAAATTAAATACCCATTTTTGGAAACTTTTTAATCTTTTTAGGAATTCTGGGCCAAAATGTTTGTAATTATGTTGCGAAGGTATTTTATCTTCCTGAAGATGGCCAAGCAACTAGAGAAAAAAATTAAAATACCCATTTTTGGAAACTTTTTAATCTTTTTAGGAATTCTGGGATTTTTGTTACGAAAAATATTTTTTTAATTTTTAATTTTTATTTTTTCGCTTAAAAAGTTTTATAACATCGCAAATTTTCTTTAAAATATTTACACGATATATTTTTATTCGACCGTTAATACAACTCCTATGTAAGGGCGAACCTTTATCATAAAAAAATATTTTAAGCAACTACAAAAACTACTACAATAAACTACATGTGTTTCTGATTTCAATTCCCTTTTCCTCAAAGTCTGAGATTTAAAACTGTGATATATTGAAATTTTCAAAAATGTTATAGGTACACACTTCATCATTGTATGTATCCACAAATTTCATAGGCATTAGACAAAGTGCTCTAATAGCTGTTCAAAATATAATAGTCAACATTTGCATGCCATGAGACAAAATATTTATTTGCTGTTTCTAAGCCTAAATGGCCGAACAAGCAACCAATCAAAAACACCTTAAAAACTGGCTGCAGATGCGTCTGTCTGCCTACAAACCCAACATATATTTTTTTCGTGTTTTGTTAAAAAAGAGACTCCCTCCCTGTCTGGGAATTATGCGATCAAGTACAATTGTCGCACATTTATTGTGAACTTGGCTTTTATTGCGGCTAAATGCTGCAAATGTGGCTAGAAAAAACAAATATATAGGTACCACCACCACGACCAACAGCAACTACTGAGGTTTAGAGCAGAGACAAAAGAGTCGCAAAACTTTTTTTTATAGATTTTTTTAAAGAACAATTACTAAAATATTTTTTTTTTGGTATTAGTACAGAGGAACTCTGAAATGTAGCATCGGCATAATCTTACAAGTAAGAGTGTAATACCCACCATAAAATTGTATTCAAAATTTTTTAAAAGAACGACTTTTCGCTTAAAGTAGCAACATAATCCCTTACTGTTAAATTGACCGAAATCTAGACATTATTTTAGGTACCTCACATAGGTCTGACTTCCCAAATTTCAGTGTATTTCTATGATTTTAAAACAATAATCGAATATTTATCGTTTTTCAGTAAATTTAACTGTTGACATCCCTTTAGAAAGGTCTCGTATATTGGTCCATTGACATACGTTCCAAAGTTCAAAAAAATCTCTTAATGTTGTAGCTGGAGAAAGCGATATCCTTCTTTGTAAGTTTACTTCCGTAAAATATAAGAGCTGGCCTTTTTTTTAATTTAGCAATACAAGTAAGTAACTTAGTTGACGGCCAGAATGCGATGCTACTGCAAAATGTGTTATGGTACCTTGAAGTCGGTTCATATTATTTTTTTTGTTTTTGGATGACCCCTACTTATGCACCGCATTATGATGGAACTATGAAATAAAGATATGGGTATAAAAAGGATGCTAAATTTTAACCATTCGATATCATAATTAGTAGGAAAGACTTCTGCATTAAGTTTGTTCCACTTTCGAACTGTGCGGCTAAAGAACGAATTTTCTCTGTGTTGTGCAATCCACTGGCCAATCAACTATTGTAGTATCGATAGAACAGTGAAACACAACCGAAGGTACTCCGGTGAGTCTGTAGAGTTGGTCACCGTCCTGTCACCGATTAGCACCTTTACACTTTCCTAGTTCCAAAATAGATCTTGAAGCACTGATCCATTCGCATTTAAGGTCAGATATATATATAGATATATATATATATATATATATATATATATATATATATATATATATATATATATATATATATATATATATATACATATATAAAGAGTGTTCTAAAAAAAATATGCATTTACTATTTTAGACGAAATTTATCCATAGTGCAAGAAATAATGTATTTTTTGATCAAGTTAGTTTCTATAGATATGTCAGATACTATTATTTTAGAAATTATTAATTTTCAATAGTTATTTCAATCAAAATGGACTGCGAAAAAAAGTTCGTGAAAATATAATTAAAACTTTTCAAAAAAATCCGTCATGGACTTTTAAAAAAATAGCTAAACATTTGAAAGTTGACCCTCGAACGGTTTCTAATGCCATCAGACGGTATAAGGAAAACCTGAGCATTGAAAGAAAACCTGGATCAGGGAGGAAAAAAGGTCCTACAGATATTGGTAAGGCAAAAGAAGTCGAGCGACTCTTTCGAAGAGCGCCTAACACTTCTTTAAGAAAAGCAGCTCGTACGGTGAAATGTTCTACGAATTTTGCACATAGAGTCAAAGCTTATGCTGGACTGAAGACATACAAAGTCCAAAAGGTTCCAGATCGCAATGCTATAAAGAACTTAGAAGCAAAAAAACGAGCGAAAAACTTGAAGTCTGATTTTATAAAAAAATACACCTGTTGTGTGATGGATGATAAAACATACGTACTGGCAGACTTTTCTCAACTTCCTGGTCAAGATTTTTATGTTGCTGATAAACGGGGCAATGTTCGGCAAGAGTTTTGCACAAAAAAACAAACAAAATTCCCTAAGAAGTTTCTCGTGTGGCAAGCTATTTGCAGATGTGGCAAAAGAAGTAAAGTATTTGTGGCATCTGGCACAATAAACACAGAAATTTATATAAAGGAGTGCCTACAAAAACGGTTGTTACGCTTTTTAAGAGAGCACAGAGTGACTACATTTTTTTGGCCCGATTTGGCATCATGCCATTATGGAAAAAAGGCACTTGAGTGGTACTCAAAGAATAATGTCATTTTTGTACCACGAGAGGCAAATCCACCTAACTGTCCAGAACTTCGGCCTTTGGAAAGGTATTAGGCTCTGGTAAAGAAGGAATTGAAGAACACAGGGAAGATTTGCAAGAACATGTCCGATTTTAAGCGCAGGTGATTTGTATCTAATTTAGTGCGTTTTGACAGAAGAGTTTGTATGGGAGCTATGGTCAAATGTGGACCGATTTCAATGAAATTTGGTACAGTGATTTAAGTTTCCATAAGCATTATTTGTTATAAATTTCATGAAAAAATATTGATATTTGTGGCCAATATATCAATTCCAGGAAGTGGGACCTATGGGAGGTACCATAAATAATGGACCGATTTTGACCAATTTCAATGGTCTCAAAAAAATGGTTATGGTCCCAAAAAAATTATCTATGCCAAAATTCATCAAATTATCTTTAGAATTGTGACCTGTAGTTTGATCGCTTAATCGACTCAGAAAGTTATCCTAAGCCTATTGGTATACTAAAAGGCAGGTCTAAGACAAATATTTCCATGCGTTACATACCTCAGCACAAACTTATAGTACCCTTTCCACCTATGGTAGTGAAGGGTACACAAAAAATTCAGCTACTCGCGTGAGCTTTTATTGACGTCACTACAAAGTAGTATTTTGCAGCCCTTCCGGAAAATTACTTTTCATACGGGATCAAGAAGTTAAAAAATCGCTGGTGTATCAAGCTAAAAGGGAACTATATAAAATAGAATAAAATTAAAAAACATTTAAATAAACAACTTTTTTCATCACCAAGAAGGTTAAGTGAGCTGATTGAGTAGAAATTCCGAAATTATCCATACATCTTCAGAATTATCTGGCGATTGTCTAACGGATAATCCGCTATGGTAATGATCATAGCGAATTGTCCGCCATTAATTGTTCTTCGATATTGTTTCTGGAAGTAGTTAGATTTGAATTTAAAGGGATAAGAATATGTTTTTTGTGAATATCAAAAATTATATTGCTCCGATAAAAGTCCCTATTGTATTAAAATTGACATCGAATTATGACTAAACCAAAAAATGTATTTCCTAATTTGCTATTTCTAAACTTTTACAAAAAATAACTCTAATTTAACCATGTAACCATATTAATAAAAACAAAACTTTTTTGACCAATGTTAAGGTCATTACTATAAGAGTAAATTTACATAAATATAAAAGGCTACACCCCCAAAGCGGATGAAAGAGTCAAAGATGCATCACTTGAACAGTCGACGTTACAGCAAAACGTATTCGTATGAGACAATAAAAGTTTCGAACAAAAATGTTTATTAAAAAATTTTGTGTGTTTTTGTTGCTGCTCCAAACAACAGGAAAATTTATTACAAAACTATTTGAAAATTCTATTAAAATTCTGATTGAAAATGTGAAAACAAAAAAACGACAAAAAGCAAATATCGTACCTAACACTACGAGTATATACTTTTAACTTTTGATCCAAAGCCATTTTGATTGTACATATTTGTTGTGTTGGTTCCTGGTATCTCTGTTGCAAGTTGGTTACAAATATGAATAAATATCAATTTTCACATGTGTCATGGCTTAGGCGAATAACAAAAAAAAATGAAAAAAGTGAAAATTCCCAACCTGTATACTTTATGAAAATTAAATGTCTGGAAATTTAGAATATTTTATATACAACCAGCTACACTCTAATATTTACTATATAGGAAGGAGTATTTGCTTAGATAACCCAATGAACAAAATTGTATTCGGTAAGAATTTTTCAAAGCTAGTTGGTCCAACACAAATGTATTTTTTTAAATTCATACTTAATTTCTTAAAACCATTCCATGTTAAGTTGTCTCTGTCTTATCGGACGCGCAATCATGTCTGACCGAGTTCAGAATAATTTCGGACAAACCTAAGTTGCTGTGTTAAAAACCGACTTAAGTTTATACGAGATCTATGATAAAATGCTATGGATGTTTAACTTCTAGTACCTGGGCGACCGAGCCTTGCTCGGAGCTTTATGATAAGCAATTCGAGGCAAATTTTAAAGTTTTCATGTATTTTATTTTATAACGTACTAACCAACTAAAATAAATTTAGAGAAAAGACGTTACACAAATATCCAATTAATTTTGAATCATTTAAGTCATTTTGTCCTATCAACACATGATCAAATGTTTAATATGAATAATTTTGGAAATTGGTCACACCGACTTAGAAACCTCCGTCGACCCATGCACAGGAGTTTTGCTTAAGATCATAGCCTGATCAAATTCACAGTTTACGATTTAATTCATTTTGAGTAATTTTCAGTGGAGCCAACTGTCGGAAATTAGTCATACCAACTAAAAAACCTTCGTCGGCTCATGTGCAATAAATTTGCTAAAGATCATTGCATGATCAAATGCACAGCTTACAATTTAATTCACTTTGTATAATTTTCATATAATTTCCACCTGTCGAAAATTGTTCATAACAACTAAGAAACCTCCGTGGACCCATGCGCAGGAGTTTTGCTTTAGATCATAGCCTGATCAAATTCACAGTTTACGATTTAATTCATTTTTAGTAATTTTCAGTGGCGCCACCTGTCGAAAATTGTTCATAACAACTAAGAAACCTTCGTCGGCTCATGTGCAACAACTTTGCTAAAGATCATAGCATGATCAAATGCAGAGTTTATGATTTAACTCATTTTTAGTAATTTTCAGTAGCGCCACCTGTCGGAAATCGAGCATTCCAATTAAAAAACCTTTGCCGTCTCATTTGCAATAACTTCGCTAAAGATCATAGCAAGATCAAATGCACAGTTTACGATTTAATTAATTTTGAATAATTTTCTGTGGCGCCACCTATCGAAAATTAGTGATACCAACTTAAAAACCTTCGTCGTCTCACGCGCAACAACTTTAGCTAAAGATCATTGCATGATCATAACATGGTTAAATGCATAGTTTACTATTCTATAAAGGACATACAGACAGAAAAACATTAATTTCTTTAAAAGTTACAACATTTCCAATTTTTCCCTTTTTATAGCCTAATTTTTAAAAAGTTACATATGCATATTTGGTACTTGGTACCAATTGAATTCGGTACTTTTTATAAAAACGCAGTTAACATATTGTTTCTATTCATATTACTTCATGAGGTGTTAAGTTATCATTTTATCCCTTTTTTTACCCATTTTGGCCCCTGAAATCAAAAAGTACCACATACGTGTTCAATATTTTTCTCACATTTATTGATTGCATCACAAAATTTTTTTCTATATTGCTTGGTTCAAAAGATGAGAGTGGCTTAAAAATGGTACCAAAAAACATTTTTACCCTTTTTTACCCCCTATCGGGCATAGATTGAAAAAAGTACCAAGGACCTGTCCACTTATTTTAACAGCTATTCAAAACATAATTTAAATTTTGTTTCTATGCCTATTACTTTAGTAGATACAGCATTTTCGAAATTTTCCCCTTTTTACCCGTTTTTACCCTCTTAGAGGCAAAGGTTCCAAAATTCCCTTCTTACTTGTATGTATGAAACTATGTATAATCCATTTTACATCAAAATATCTGCAAAACATTAAGAATGTCAGGCAGATGTCTGACAAACAAATAGCGATCATCTTTTAAAATTATAATAATCTTCGGACCATGTCTCAGAGCATCAAAACTTTATCAAAAAAGTCCATAGAAATTATTTGTTGGGCATAAATCCACAAACATGAATTGCTATGGAAAATTGTTTTATTTTAAAATTCATACAAATAATTGCTGTTATTTTAACATTCTGCATTTGTATGTTAAAAGGACATCTTGCATTTGTGTTAGATGATAACATTTGGGCAATTGTGTGTGTATGGTATGTATGTCTCATACGAGTAGAGTGTCATTATTTCTGGTTTTATTATTCAAAAATGATTTCCACCGTGTCCACACTCTCATTTGTTGGTTATGTTTTTTTATTTTACTATTATTACGTTAATATGCGGTTTGTGTTCTACTACGACATGACGCGTTTCCATAAAATTTCTCCTTACCAAATTGGTTTGCCTGGCAGCTCGGTTGGTTGTAGGTTGACTGAATGGTTTCCTGGTCGTTTGGGTGTCTCATGACAAAATATTTGTAAGTATATGGCTAACATCATGTAAAGGAATGTTAGCCAAAATTTTCTATAGAAAATTTTCGAGATAAAGATTTTTTCTATAAAAATTTTGATAGAAAGATTTTCTAGAAAATTTTCTATCGAAAATTTTCAATTCAAATATTTTTTATGGAAAATTTTCGATTTAAAGATTTAGAAAATGTTCAATATAAAAATTTTGTACAGACTTTCTATAGAAAGATTTTCTATCGGAAATTTTCAATATAAAAATTTTCTATAAAAAATTTTCGATATAAATTGTTTTTATAGAAAATTTTGGATAGAAATTTTCTCGTATAAATTTATTACAAAAATTTTTTCTATAAAAAATGTTCAATATAAATTTTTTCTATACAAAATTTCGATAGAAATTTTTTAAATTTTTCTATAGAAAATTTTCAATATTTTTCGATATAAATTTATTCTAAAGCAAATATTCGATAAATTTGTTTTCTGTAAAAAAAATTTCAATATAAATTTTTTCCACAAATAATTTCAATATAAATTTTTTCCACAAAAAATTTTCGATATAAATTTATGATAAATGTTATCTTTAGAAAATTTTTAAAATAGATTTTTCTATAGAAAATTTTCAACATAAATTTTTTTCTATAGAAAGTTTTTGATATACATTTTTTAAAGATTTAGAAAAATTTTGTTCACATTTTCTATAGACAATTTTAAATACAAAAATTTTCTATAGAAAATTTTCGATATAAATTTTGGATAAAATTTTTTTTCTACAGAAAATTTTAAATGAAAATTTTTTCTATGAAAAATTTTCGATATAAATTTTTCCTACAGAAAATTCTCGGTACAAATTTTTTCTATAAAAAATTTTCGATATTAATTTTTTCTATAAAAATTTTTCGATATAAATTTAAGCTATAGAAAATTTTCGACTGAAATTTTCTCGTATAAATTTATCACCACCATTTTTTCTATAAATAATTTTCGATATACATTTCTTTATAGAAAATTTTCGATATAAATGTTTCTATAGAAAATTTTCAATATAAATTTTCATCTATAGCGAATATTCAAAAATTTTTTTTCTATAAAAAAATTTCGATATAAACTTTTCTACAGAAAATTTTTGATATAAATTTTTCTTTAGAAAATTTTCACTATCAATTTTTTTCTAAAAATAATTTTTAACATACATTTTTTTAAGATTTAGAAAATTTTCGATACAAAAATTTTGTATAGATTTTCATTAGACAATTTTAAATATAAAAATTTTTTATAGAAGATTTTCCATATAAATTATTTTTTCTATAGAAAATTTTATTTAGAATATTTTAGATATAAATTTTTTCTATACAAATTTTTTATAAAAACTTTTTCTATAGAAAATTTTTCATATAATTTTGTTCTATAACAAAAAATTTCATGTAGAAAAGTTTTCATATAAACTTTTTCTATAGACAATTTTTCAAAAAATTTTTCATATAAAAAATTTTTCACATAAATTTTTTCTATAGAAATTTTTTATATAGAACATTTTTCATTTAAATTTTTTCTATAGAAAATTTTTCATAAAAATTTTTTGCATAGAAAATTTTTCTTAAAAATTTTTTCTATAGAAAATGTGTCATATACATTTTTTCTACGGAAAATTTTTCGTAAAAATTTTTTAAATAGAAAATTTTTCATAAAAATTTTTTCTATAGAAAATTTTTCATATAAATTTTTTCTATAGAAAATTTTTCATATAAATTTTTTCAAAAATTTTGTATATAAACTTTTTTTATAGAAAATTAAAAAAAAAAAAACTTTTTCTATAGAAAATTTTTTATACACATTTTTCGATAAAAAATATTTCATAGAAAATTCTATAGAAAATTTTTTCGATGAAAAATTTTTCATAAAAATTTTTTCTATAGAAAATTGTTCATAAAAATTTTTTCTATAGAAAATTGTTCATAAAAATTTTTTTATAAAAAATATTTCATATAGAAAATATTTAAAAAAAATTTCTATAAAAAATTTTTTCTATGAGTAATTTTTTATAAACATTTTTTCTGTAGAAAACTTTTCATATACATTTTTTGAGAATTTTTTTTCTATAGAAAACTTTTCATATAAATTCTTTCTATAGAAAATATTTCTAATAAATTTTTCCTATAAAAAATTTTTCAATTAATTTTTTCTATAAACATTTTTTCTATAAAAATTTTTTCTATAAAAATTTTTTCATATAAATTTTTTCTATAAAAAATTTTGCATATACATTTTTTCGATAGATGATTTTTCATACAAATTTTGTCTTTAGAAAATTTTTCATAAAAATTTTTTTTTAAAGATAATTTTTCATAAAAAATTTTTTTAAAGAAAATTTTTCATAAAATTTTTTTTTAAGAGAATTTTTCATAAAAATTTTTTCTGTAGAAAATTTTCATACAAATTTTTTCTTTAGAAAATTTTTCATAAAAATTTTTTCTGTAGAAAATTTTCATAAACATGTTTTGTGGAAAAAATTATTCATACAAATTTTTTCTATACCAAATTTTTCATAAAAATGTTTTCTATAGAAAATGTTTTCATATAAATTTTTTCTATAAAAAATTTTTCATACAAATTTTTTCCATAGAAAATTTGTTCATATAAATTTTTTCTATAAAAAATTTTTCATACAAATTTTTTCCATAGAAAGTTTGTTCATATAAATTTTTTCTATACAAAATTTTTCATATAAATTTATTCGATAGAAAATTTTTTATAAACATTTATAAAAATTTTTTTCTATAGAAAATTTTTTTATAAAACATTCTTTAGAAAATGTTTTCTATAGAAAATTTTTTATTTAAATTTTTTTATAGAAAATTTTTTCTAAAATTTTTTTTCGATTAAAAATTTTTAATAAAATCTTTTTTATAGAAAATTTTTCATAAAAATTTTTTCTGTAGAAAATTTTTCATATAAAATTTTTCTGTAGAAAATTTTTCTATAGAAAATTTTTCATAAAAATTTTTTCTATAGAAAATCTTTCATATAAATTTTTTTCTACAGAAAATTAAAAAAATGATTTAATTCCTTTAGCCAAATGCAATTATGCGTTCCACAGACAACGTTCAACGTATACGAATATTTGGTATTATTGTCGCATAGTTTTTGTAATTTGTCCTTGCGCCAGTTGGTATTTTAGGTATTTTACGCTATTTTTATTTTAATTATTCATTTATACTTTGAATTTTTGCCTTAGAAAGCATGTTTCCCTTTTTGGGTTTTTGTGAAATCACAAGTGTTTGAGAAAGATTTGCATATTTTTAAATATTATTTCAGTTGGGCATTGTTTTCCATGATTTGTGAGTTAAGAAAATATTTTTTTTTCTATTAAATTAAAGCATAAAATTATTCAAGTGCACATTTTATTTGTAAGTGAAACTCCCTGTCGTAATTCTTTTCTTCCATTATTTTTGCCACAAACCATTTTTAGAAATTGTGATCGGAAGCATTTATAAAGAAATCGATATCAACTTGTTATATTAGCGACGACAACAACCAATGCTGAAGATATGTTTATAGCGTTGCCATCGATTTGAGTGATATTTAGTCCCGTTTCACACACAACAGGTTTACCTGATCATAACAAGTGTGAAAGGAGACTTACTTTAAAAGTTAACTAAAATTTTTCAATTTTCTTAAATAAAAAAATTTTCTAGAATGGACATCCAATTATATAGCCAGAAGTACATTGTTGAATCGATATCATGGCAAGAGCATTAAACTATTATTTGTGACACATATCGGGTATCGGATATGAGGCTGTATAAGAGCTATAGACGACTGTGGGCAGATTACCAAAGTTCGAGTTCATGTACAACTTCATTGAACTTTTTTTAAATTCTATTATAAGAACTGTTATTCAAAAGCAATTTTTACATATGAGGTTTTTAAGAAATTTTCAAATGAAAAAATCTGGACCCATTTTCGCGAAATCTGGAACATTTGCCTGTACTTTCCAGGTGGAAAAGAACTTTTTAATGAGAGCAACTGCTGTATAACCTTGGCTAGGCCAATTGCTTATTTGCTAATAAATAACAAATTATAAAAGATATGATGGTAAAATTTGGAACAGAGAAGTCTTACATGATCATTATTCAGAGTATATTTCATAGAAATCGGTTCACATTTACAAAATAACTACAAAACACTTACGAAAACAGCCTAAATGGCAATTGAAATGTAATTAAATGCGAAGAAATAATAAACTAAAGGGTTATCCATTTTGCGGTTTCGAAAGTGAACGTAAATAAAATACATATAAAATATTTTTCTTCTTCTTTATTTTTTACTATAAAGTTTGAACGTAAGCATTATGCGTGAAACACTAGAACATTTAAATGACCACCACGCGAAATGTTGCAAGCATTGATTACTTTGAGGTAATTTTGACCACTTTTTGACACATATTGGCTTGATTTCAGCCATAACTTGACGAATGTTGATTTTTAAGTGCTCAAGAGTTAAGAGTCTTTCTGATGATATCACGATAACCCCTAAACGAAAGTAGCTTGCTCACTGAAACTTAGTAAAAACATTCTTCATTTCTGAGAAAATTTTGGTATTGAAATTGGGCAAAATCGGTTAACATTTGACCATAGCTCCCGTATAACCTCGCCTGGGATAATCGCTTAATACTATAATACCTATGATGATAAAATTGGTATATAGAAGTTTTTCATAAGCCCTGGGCAGCATATAAAATTTCATCAAAACCGGTTTACATTTAGTCATAGCTCCCATACAAAAAACTTACGGAAACAGCCAAAACTTCACCAAAAATACACTTAAATACCAATAAATCTAAAACTATAACAGATATAACCACTAAATTTAGCACAAGGAGGTCTTATGTCAATGCCAACCGGTCATCATTTGACCATAGCTCCCATATAAAAAACTTACGGTAACACAAAAATACAAAAAGAAAAGGGGGTTTATGTCCGTCAGATAAAAGCGCGATAGCGCCTTAACTAAAAGGGCTACAGCAACAAAATTTTACAAAAGGAAGTCTTATGTGAATGCCAGCCAGTGTGCAAAACTTTGTTACAATCGGTTACTATTTAACTATAGTAACCATATAAAAACTTACGGAAACACAAAAATACAAAAAGAAAAGACGGTTTATGTCCGTCTTTCCGTCAGAGAAAAGCGCGATAGCTCCTTAACTACAAGAGCAAGAGAGACAAAATTCAGCAAGTGTATTTTTAATATGTTATAGAAATTGTATGCTGAAAATAGGTAAAATCGGTTCACATTTAGTTAGAGCTCCCATGTAACCCTGCCCCGATAATCACATTTATGCTGATAAATTGAATAAAATTGTAAAATGTATGACTACTAAATTTACTACAGAGAAGTTTTATGCAACTTTCAGTCAGAATGTCAAATTTAATAGGATTCGGTCCATTTTTGACCATAGCTTTCATATAAAAATCGCTCCCGATAACCACTAAATTACCACAAACGTCAGTTTAAAGCTATTAAATTATAAACTATGTCATCTACGGCCACTAAATTTTGCACAAATAAACTTTATATTAATACCAGCCAGTATATGAAATTTTGCAATAATCGGTCAACAGTTGGCTATAGTTCTTATACATATAACATACCCTTTTTATATCTACAATCAAGAAGATTTGGAGGTACATTCAGTATATTAAGATTGCATCTACGAAATTAGATACCTATCAATCAATGTTAGGTCCAGGCTTAATACACGGTAGATGCATTAGGAACTCCTCACAAAATACATATATGAACCTGCCGTGTTGCTGTCAACATGTTTATGGCACAACGAAACAGCTTATTAATGTAAAACTATATTCGGTTATGGAACAGCATTTTGTCCAAGGTAAATACGAGGGAAACCACTTAGATACTTTTAAATGTTGAACTATAGTAACTATACCACTGCAACCGAATTTAGTCCAAATACATTACCAACAATACCACATTTGGTCAATATTTTGAATTAGCTGCACTCTCGTACAACTTGATAGTGGGTATACAAAATTCGGCACAGCCGAATATAACACTCTTACTTGTTATATCTACAATCATAAAGATTGGGAGGTTTCATCAGGATATTAAGATTGCATTAATGTCCAGACTTAATATACGGTAGATCCATAAGGAACTCCTAATAAAATATATGGACCTGTCGTATTACTATCAACATATTTATCCTAACTAAATATTAAGCTAAACGAAGAGTATTTAACAGATTATTAATGCTAAACTATACCCGATTATTAGAATAAATTTTGTGTAAAGTTAATAAGGGAAACCACTAACATATATATGTATATATAATTCCCCGACAACATTAAAATTGGAACAAGGGGTACTTCTATCAGATAATGAGCTGCATCCGATTCAACTTTTAGACTCATTGAAAGACACCTACGTTTTAACTCCGGCTTCGAACGGGAAATGCATTAGTTAGAGAACTTGAGACCTCTGGTATGGTAGGCTGATGACTTACCTGCTATACCACTGCGGATCTACTTGGATACTTTTAAATGTTGACCTATAAAGCTACTACAACCGAATTTAGTCCAAATATTTTACCAACAATAAAACTAGCAAAACAATTTATTTCCTAATTTTGTCCACATTTTGAATTAGCTGCGCCTTCGTAGATATTTCAGATATGTTTCTAAATTTAACACAACTTGATGGTGGGTATATAAGATTTGTCACAGCCGAATATAACATTTTTTCTTGTTATATCTACAATCAAAAAGATTTGTAGGAAATTAGATATCTAACAACGTTTAGTCCAGACTTTATATACGGTTGATACATTCGGAACTCCTAACAATATATATGGACCTGCCGTATAACATACAACATGTTTATAATAACTACATATTAAGCGCAACGAAAAGTATTTAACAGCTTATTAATGTAAAAATATACCAGGTTATGGGACAAAATTTTGTACAGAGTAAATACTAGGGAAACTATTAGGATTTGGTCCACATTTTGAATTAGCTGCATCCTCGTAGATACTGTTCTTCTAGGAAATTTTTCAAAAATTTTTTATTTTTATGAGAATTTTTTTAAAAATTGCTTACTTTTATAGGAAATTTTTAAAAATTACTTATTTTTATAGGAAAATTTTCAAAAATTTCTTATTTTTTTTTAGGAAATTTTTCAAAAATTTCTTATTTTTATGAGAAATTTTTCAAAAATTTCTTATTTTTATGAGAAATTTTTAAAAAAATTTTTATTTTTATAAGAAATTTTTAAAAAATGTCTTATTTTTATAGGAAATTTTTCAAAAATTTATATTTTTTATAGGAAGTTTTTCAAATGTTTTGAAAAATTTCCTATAAAAATGGGATAATTTTTCAAAAATTCCGTATTTATATAGGAAATTTTTCAAAAATTTTTTATTTTTATGAGAAATTTTTCAAAAATTCCTTATTTTTATGAGAAATTTGTCAAAAATTTCTTATTTTTATTAGAAATTTTTCAAAATTTTTTTATTTTTATGAAAAATTTTTTAAAAACTTCTTACTTTTATAGGAAATTTTTAAAAATTACTTATTCTTAGCGGAATTTTTAAAAAATGTCTTATGTTTACAAGAAATTTTTTATAAATTTCTTATTTTTATAGGAAATTTTTCAAAAATTTCCTATTTAATTTCTTATTTTTATAGGAAAATTTTCAAAAATTTCTTATTTTTTTTTGGAAATTTTTCAAAAATTTTTTATTTTTATGAGAAATTTTTTAAAAATTCCTTATTTTTATGAGAAATTTTTCAAAACCTTCTTAGTTTTATGAGAAATTTTTCAAAAATTTCTTATTTTTATGAGAAATTTTTCAAAAATTTCTTATTTTTTCAGGAAAGTTTTCAAATTTTTTAAAAAATTTCTTATTTTTATAGGATTTTTTTATATTAATACAAAATCATTCCATAAATTTCTTTTTATTTATAGGAAATTTTTTAAAAATTTCGTTATTTTATAGGATATTTTTAAAAATTTCTTATCTTTATAGGAAATTTTAATTAAAATTTCTTATTTTTGTAGGAAGTTTTAAAAAAATTTATTGTTTTAATAGGAAATTTTTATTAAAATTTCTTTATTTTATAGAATTTTTTTTTAAATTTCATATTTTTATAGGAAATTATTCAAAAATTTTCTATTTTTATAGGAAAATTTTCAAAAATTTCCTATTTGTAAAGGAAATTTTTCAAGAACTTCCTTTTTTTATAGGAAATTTTCCAAAAACTTCCTATTTTTTAGGAAATTTTTGTGAAGTTTCCTATTTTTATAGGAAATTTTTGAAAAATTTCCTATTGTTTTAGATATTTTTCAAATTTACAGCCAAATATATATCTCTTACCTACTTGTTTATATTAACAGTACGTCGAATTCAGGCCCAAAATCTGTTTTAATGTTTATCATTCTTTTGTAACAATGGCAACACTGATTCTTCGTTCTCTCAGTTTAATATAATTTTTTAAATTTGTTTGTTTTTTTATTCACATTTCCATTTCACATCGTCTTCTATACAAATGATTGCCGAAAAGAAATAACATGGATCAGCATTTTTTCTGCTGAAGTTCGAATAAATAGTTGAGGTTTGCTTCTTTGTTTTGAAGAAATATTCTTCAACAAATTTGATTTATTTCGTATGTTCGTTCCTCTTTTATTGTGAAATCAACTCTTGATGTCGCAGTGTAAGTACTTGTTTGTTGTATGTATGTCATCTGTTACTTCTAGCTATGAGTGATCTTTTTGGATAAATGCCGCAATCGGAAATATTGAAACCATTTCTTTCTTTTTGTCTTCATTTCGGTTTTATTCTTATTTAGTTTCAAAGATCACAGGCTAAAAATGTGTTTGTTTTTTTTCTCCTTTATATACAAAATTTAGCTCTTTTTGTTTCTTGTTGATCGTCTGCTATTTTTTCTCTCTCTCTCACTCTCTTTTTGTTGTGTCAAGAATGTAATGTAAATAAATTGTGTACACAATTTTATTTTATTTAATGTTTTTACAGTTCAGTGATCTACGCGATGTTGTCTTAAAAGCAACCAGAGATATTAACCGAAAGTGGCCTTTAGTTAACATTTTTTAATTTTATTTATTTTTACCAAGAATTACCTTTTTTTGTCTTGTCTTTTGTTTATAACTTTTTTAAGTTTTTTTCATAATTTAATTGTGTTCGCGTTTTTAAATTTTGTGGCTTAAAGGTGAAACAAGTTTTTATGTGGAAACAAGAAAAAATAAGTTAAATTTTATATAAAAAAATAAATGAATACATAAAGTATAAAATTATAACAAATAAATCATTTATTAAGAAATAAAATAAAATTTAGAAAAAAAATCTGTTGAATAAACAAATTTTGTTCGCACTTAATAATTAAAAAAAAAAAAGAATAACTCATAAGAGTAGTTTTGTTCAAATTTAATTAAATTTCCTAAAAATTGATATTTTACTTTGTATTCCTTTTTATTTTTCCCATTTTAAAGTGTCTACCTAAAATAATACTCCATACACATTCAACATATGGTTGCCATGTCTTTAAAAAAAATTCTTATTAAACCTGGTAAATAAGTCCATTTGCCTTTGAATTGTTAACACTAAAATCTAACGGGCTATCCATTTTGCGGTTTCAAAAGTGAACGTAAATAAGTCTGATGTATGTAACGCATAGAAATATTTGTCTTAGACCCACCTTTTGTATACCAATATTCTTAGAATCACTTTCTTAGTCGATTTAGCGATATCAGTCCGTCCGTCTAGCTGGACGGCCGGCTGGCTGGCTGGACCCCCATGTAATCAAAATACTGGTAGCAATTTGATGAGACTTGGCACATATCATTCTTTTATAAGTGGAATTCGAAATTTGAATTGAAATTCGTCAAAATCAGTCCATTACTTATGGTAGCTCCCATATGTCCCACTTCCCGGAATTGATAGTTTGGCCACAAATATCAATATTTTCCATGAAGTGTAAAACAGATACTGCTTATGTAAACCAAAATCATTGTACCAAATTTTGTTGAAATCGGTCAGCATTTGACCATAGCTCCCATAAAAACTCTTCTGTCAAAAGCACCAAATGAGACAAAAATCACTAAAACGCTAGTAAATACGAAGGTAATGGGAATTTTGCACAAATATTTTTTTTGTAAAAACTGTAATCAATTTGCCAAATTTTGGTATAATCGGTCCACATTTGACCCTAGTTCTCATATGAGTCCAAATGACGAAAATAGCTTAAATATATAAGTTTGAAGAAAATGTTTCTATGATGACAAAACTTAGCAATTATTTGTCTTTATACAGGAAATAGAACACTATTGACCTCAGTGGTGAAGGGTATCATATGGTCGGACTTGACCGACTGTAGGACTTTCTTAATTGTTTATTATATAGTTTCAACCATGACATTATGTGTGAAACAATACATCATTGAAATGATCACCACGCGAAATGTTGCAAACATTGATTTTTTTAAGGTAATTTTCGACCACTTTTTGACACATATTGGCGGAATTTCAGCCATAATTAAACGAATGTTGGTTTTTTAGTGCTCAGGAGTTAAAGGTTTTTCTGCATAAACACGATCTTAAGCGTAGCTCCGCAAAAAAATTCTAATGGTGTCAAATCGCATGATCTTAATGGCCAGTTGATATCGCCACGACGAGAAATTACGCGGCCAGGAAATGTCTCTTGCAATAAAGCCATATTCGCTCGAGTCGTGTGGCATGTGGCACCGTCTTGTTGAAACCACTTATTCTCAAGTCGTACTCTTCAATAGCAAGCAAAACAAAGTCTGTTATCATATGAAAATAACGCCCCGAATTCACGGAATCGACACATTCGGGCCTTCGGCAACACTATTATTAAAATTAGGTGAAATTTACATTATCGAGTATTTAACTTTTTGCTGAATCTAGTAACATTTCCTATTTTAATTTATTAAGTGTGTGTTAAATTATGTTTGGATGGGTCTTATGTAGTTCCAAACTATTTAAAAGTAATGTACTTCAAATTTTCTAACCAGAATCGATTCAGAAGAAAAAAATCGGGTCAACTATATAAGTTTTAATGTATTTTTCTCTCAGGAAACATTTTTTTATTTTAAGAATAAAGCATAATCCCCCTAATATATAAACGAATAATAAAATTATCAAAGCTTTATAGTAGGAAATTTCTATGGAAAATTTGATTAATAAGCTTGTTATATCATTAGGAGGTTTCACTTAAGACAGAATTTTCCAATTTTATGTAATTTTTTTACCAAAAAAAAAAAGAGTCAATACATAAAATATAGTAGCGTTTAGTCAATTTGTATGATTCAAAACTGGAAATTACTGCTATACTATTCACTAGACTTTAACGTTTTATTCTTCATTGAAAGATATATTTAGTCAATAATATAAAACTTCTTTCCTAATTCAATGAAATATTTCTTAATAAAGAAATTTTTGAAAATTTAAAAAAAAGTCCTATTTTTTACCCAATGTTTGAAATTTATTTCAATGTTGAGTTCTGATTTTGACAAATCAATTTACATAAAATTTCGGCTATATTCGATTTAGAAACTAATTTTGCGAGAAAATGAGATAAAACTTAAAATTATAAAAATTAATTAATATGATTAAAATACTCTATTAAAACATGTTTTTCAGATTTACTCCACATAGAAAATATATTGAAAACATTATTTAAAATAACCCAACTTCAACGAGCCATAACTTAAAAATTCGAGCTAACTTTTCAAAATCCTTTAGGATTTTTGCTCTACTATTAGCCTAGTTTCACTTACAATTGGTCTCATTCGGAAAAAAATCCTTGGCGCACAGTGTAATCCGCAAGGTTCCAAAAAGTCCTGCAAACACTGAAAACGAGTTCAGAGTATCGTGGAATGAGATCAAAATAATGACTACCGATAAACATTTGCTAAGTCCCTATGTTTCATAAGGAATTAAAGAACTAAATGTCAACTTCTGTAGTACTTTTTTTTTTTCTTTATCCTATATTACCCTAGTCCAGACCGATTACCATATTTCACATGACATGGCAACTCTTAAACACCCTCGCTGAGAGGAATAGGTACAAAGGGAATAATAATAAAAATTAAAAACTAAAACCAGTTTTATTTCTCTTATTGTTACTCATTTTGAGGCAACAAAATATTATTTTTTTAATAACAAATTCAAAAAATTTAAAATAAGTTCAACCAATAAATTTATCTAAAATAACAAAACATGAGAGCAATGCAATACAAAAAAAAAAACATAAAATAAATAACATTAATACAAAGTGAATAAATATTATTATATTAAATATAAAATGCATGTTTAAAAAAAAAAAGATAAAAATCAACAAAAAATTATAAATAAATAAAATCTATATTATTAAAAACTATTCAATTATCCACTAATTTATGTAAAATTCATAAATATAATTTACGAGTTTATAATTTTTTTCTTTCCCCACAATTTCCAGTGATTACAATAAATTCAGTTCAATTAATTAAAAAAAAATATAATAAAATATTGTTTACAAACATAAAAAGATTATGATAAAAAAAAAATTATAAACATATGAGTTCGTTTTTATAAAAAATAATTATTTAATATTATTAAAAAATATACAAAAGCTATAAAAACCTTTAAAATAACACGTACAAAAATACAAATTATTTAATAAATAAAAATTCAATAAAAAAAAGAATACAAAATTTATATAAATTTTCATATTTTCAACGCTCATCAAAAAAAGAGGCAATCAAAAACAAAAAAAAAAAAAAGTTTAATAAACCAATTGAGCTTGTGGTTGGTTTCACCCATTCCCAACTGCAATTAGTTGCCGTGAAATGGCAATTTTACACCCATCCTTAATGTCCACATCCAGAACGTGTCGTCCCAACTGTCAGCTATTTGTTGGCAGCAGCAACAAACATTTGTCATTTTGTTTGAAAATGTTGCCAGTTCTGGTTGTGACGCTGCTGCTGACACTTTGCGTAAAAAATGCATCCGGCGATTATGAAAATACGTGGAATTTTTATTACGAACAACCGTGTTGTGGCAACGAGGTTTCAAACTATGTCAAACATAAAAGAGGTAAATATTTATATTTAATTAATACAACAATACAGAATTAATGATATTTGTATACCCTACAACATAATTAGTGGGAAAGTTTGACATCCAACGTAAGGTATACCGATCGACATAGAATTAACTCTTTCTAATACACTTTAAATTAATTAAACTGCAGGGGGGTTACCGCGTAACTCGATTCGAAACGGAAAATTTTCGAGTTCGTACAATGGTACTGTCTAATACGATTTTCGTATGTTTTGTTTCGAAAGTGCGGACAAGTTTTTTCGCATTCGACAAATAAATTTCCCTTTCGTAAATGCAACTGTGTATTACGAAAACGGATATTTTTGTCGTTTAAAATGATAGGGAATTGTTCGAAAGCTATTTATGTAGTGACAGTTGAGAAAAATGTAAGTATTTATAGAAATTATACTTTTTTTTAAATAAAAATCCATTTTATAAAGCGAATCAAATAATAGATTTGCATAGTTAACATTTTAGAGGAATATTCCGAAAAATTATATTTACACAAACAAAAAACAATATGAGGAAATGGTGGAATATATGACAAGGCATCATGGCTTGGCAAAGGGACATTTAAATGTCCCTGATGCCAAAAGCAAATTAAGTCATATGTGGGAAAAGTTGCTGAGATTTCAATACACTTGGACCTCCTGATAGTGATTTTAAGGGCTGGAAAAAGTAAGATGTTATTAGCAAGTAAACTATTGACTGAAAAAAAATATATTTTAAGGTTTGGATTAGAACAGCTGTAAGCGGAATGTCTGGGACACAAGAGTTTGGAGCAAAAAGCTAATCACACAATGTCAACCTTAATACGAAGACGTAGTCTTAGAAATTATTTAAATGAATTCAAATTTTAACTCCTCCACTCAAGAAGATATCCTAGTAATATCCTAGTAATGACCTTTTGGAAAAACAAGTACAAAATCAAATAGCGTACCAAGAGAGTTCAATAACTGTTTTTTAAAGAATTTAATGAAGGGTTCCAAAAATATTTAAGACGAAGTTATGATGTACAACATATCATGTATAAACTCGAACTCCTAAATTAAATTTAGAAATTTAACTTTAAAAAGAAAAAAATCAACTTGAAAAAGAAAAAATAAACTATCGGGTGTTTTTTATTGAGGTATAGAACTTTAAGTTGGCATCACTTTTTTAACTGGCGGCCATTTTGTCAGCTGTCAAGTGATTAATATTTAGTTTGGTTTGCCATTTCATCATGAACAGGTTGACAAAAGAACAACGCTTGCAAATCGTGCAAATTTATTTCGAAAATAATGGTTCAGTTCGCGAAGTTTACCGCAAGCTCCGTCCATTTTATGGTCGACATAATCGTCCATCAGAGCAATTAATTCGGTTAACCATGGATCGTTTTCGCACTACGTTTACTCTATGTGATAATACGCATCCGCAGCGACGTCGAACAGTGCGCACCGAAGAAACAATTGCCGCTGTAGAGCAAAGTGTTGAAGAGGACCCGAATGAATCGATTCGCCACCGTGCACAGCAATTGGAGCTTTGTCCATCAACTTTATGGAAGATTTTGCGCCTGGTGGAGTTATTGGGCCATACTTCTTCCGAAATAATGCTGGAGAGTCAGTTACCATAAATGGAGACCGGTATAGAGCCATGATAATCGACTATTTTGTTCACCAATTGGATGGCATGAATGTGGATGAGTTGTGGTTCCAACAAGACGGCGCTACATGCCACACAGCGCACGTCACAATTGATTTGTTGAAGGAAACATTCGATGAGCGCATAATTTCGCGGAATGGACCTGTCAGTTGGCCACCAAGATCGTGCGATTTGACACCACTGGATTATTTTCTTTGGGGATATGTGAAGTCGCTCGTCTACGCCAACAAACCAGAAACGTTAGGGGACTTGGAAGCCAACACTCGTGGCGTTATTGCCAACATACGGCCCCATATGCTCGAAAAAGTAGTTGAAAATTGGACCTGTAGAATTGGCTTTATTCGAGCCAGCCGCGGCGGCCTCATGCCCGAAATCATATTTAAACATTAATGGCATAAAATTATCCTTCCAATAAAGCCAAATTGATGGACATTAAAACGTGTTTTATTTCAATTCGAAGTTCTATACCTCTAAAAAAAACACCCATTACTAAAAGAAAATTTCGATTTCAAAAAAGTGACGGAGTTAGAAAAATCCAAAAGAAAGGTTCAACAATTGGGAATGAAGAAAGCTATTGTGGAGCTTGAATTGAAAATTGTTAAACAATATACTCTAATTTAGTTGTGCTAATTTATTAAATTGTGCTAATTTAATTGTGGGTGTATATGGTCATTTACATTTTATTAGAAAGATCCATTATGTTTGAAGAGTCTCTAATTAATTTTCATTTTATCATCGAACCATAAGGAAACGCAATCTATATTAAAAAATTATTTAAAAATTACTTGAAATTGATTATTGATGTTTTGTTTTGGGAAATTTGTATGTCAAACAGCAGTGCTACCAACATTTTAACAAATTTCCTTATGTTTGCGAGTATAACACTGTGTTCGTTTCGAACGATTTACACAGTACGGTTAACCTTTCGATTCGGAAATTTCTTTCGAAAGATTTTACATTTCGAATCGAGTTACGCGGTAAGGGCCCAGGTTTGAATATAAATTTTACTAAATCCAATTCTAAAAAGTCTTCTAACAACAACAACATAACTGTCATCTTCTCGAATTCAGCATGTCTTGCAAAATCATCATAGAAGGACATAGCCTCCTACAACACATGCAAATATAGCAAATAAAATAGTTGTTCCTTTTCGGCAAAGTACTAAGCAAATCGCAAACTAGCGATTCCTTGATACAAAAACTCTAATATGTAAAGATGTTGCATTTCCATACATTGATTTGCCATATGGTCAATTTGAAAAGTCCCATAAAAAGTATACAGCTTTTACTCTAATTTCGAAACAACCAATGGAGACTATTATAAAATGAGAGCAAGCTAAGGCACACATACGTGCTCGTGAAATGTATATTTATCCGTTTTTTCAATGTTCTTTACCCATTTTAATTTCACTTTTGGCATAAAGAAATGTACGGAGTGCAATATGTATCTTTATAATAGAGTCTTTGCTTGAATCTTAAAAAATTATAATACCAGCTATCAGCGGCATTATAGAAACGGCCATTTTTGTATACGAAAATCTTTTCGGTCCATTGCATTAGACTTTCCAACGCCCAAAAAACCCAGATGGCTTAAATCATGTAGAGTCGAAAAATGTCATCCTTTTTGAATAGACCAGCATTAGAGTGTCCCAGAAAATTTAAAGTCGTTTTACACAAAGACGTACCGCACAAATTTGTTACATTTGACCCCAATAATCCAAATAAAAAGCTTCTTTATGTCATTTTTTTTTTTAGAAATTAACCCTCAAATATACAGGAGATCTGAATTTTTAAAAATTTACTTTTTATAGGAAATTTTTCGAAAATTTACTTTTTTTTTAGGAAATTTTTAAAAAATTTACTTTTTGTAGAAAGTTTTTCAAAAATTTACTCTTTATAGGAAAATTTTTAAAAATTTGCTTTTTATAGGAAATTTTTCAAAAATTTACTTTTTATGGGAATTTTTTAGAAAATTTACTTTTTATAGGAATTTTTTTAAAATTTACTTTTTGTAGGAAATTTTTAAAAAATTTGCTTTTATAGGAATTTTTTTAAAATTAAAATTTTTTTTTCCTTTTGAATTTAAAATTTTTTATAGAAAATTTTTCAAAAATTTACTTTTTACATTAAATCTTTCAAAAATTCGCTTTTTATAAGGATTTTTTAGAAAATTTACTTTTTATATGAATTTTTTTTTTAATTTTTTTTTATAGGAATTTTTTCAAAAATTTACTTTTTGTAAGAAATTTTTTAAAAATTTACTTTTTATAGAAAATTTTTTAAAAATTTAGTTTTTAAAGGAAATTTTTCAAAAAGTTTCTTTTTTGTTTGAAAATTTTTCAAAAATTTAATTTGATTTTGATTTTGCCTCTTTATAGGGCCATTTTACATGACATGTTTTTTATATGTGACTTTTGAATTTAAAAGTCATATGTTTTTCTGCATGTCTGTTAAAATTTTTGTTTTACAGAAGGTTTGTTTTTTTCTTCTGACATTGCTTATGTTTATTTTTTTGCAATAACAACCCAGCTAGCATTTTTTTGAAAATGCTAATCAAATGATGATCATTTATGATATCACCTGGGTCAAAATATCTCAAAAAAATCAAAGTTGCAATTAAGTATTTCGATTTCTTTGAAGCTTGGTAAAAGTTTATGTGTGTGAAGATTAATTCGAATTTAACTAGCAAAGACAAAAACCACATATTTTAACAGAGCCACATTAACAGTTAACAGAGGTCTGCTAATCACTTAACATTTAGATGTTAAGTGACAATAAAATCGAAATTTAATAAAAAAACTGAATAATCGGGCCATATTAATGAACGGTTCAACTATATCACTATATACAAACGGTGAACTAAGGGGCATTTTATGGAACTGTTATAGTGGGATATCTGAAATAATTACCGAATTTGAGAAAAAGTGAAAAAAGTAAAACTCTACAACATATAAAATTAAATTTTTGAAGAAATTCTGGAGAGGATTTCTCGAGTTACGTGAATGGTTCCAATATACCACTATATAGAAATGATAGCCTAATAGGTATATTATGGAACTGTTATAGTGGGATATCTGAGATAATTACCGAATTTGAGAAAAAGTGGAAAAAGTAAAACTCTACATACATATAAAATTAAATTTTTGAGTAAATTCTGGAGAGGATTTCTCGAGTTACGTGAATGGTTCCAATATACCACTATATAGAAATGATAGCCTAATGGGTATATTATGGAACTGTTATAGTGGGATATCTGAGATAATTACCGAATTTGAGAAAAAGTGGAAAAAGTAAAACTCTACATACATATAAAATGAAATTTTTGAGGAAATTTTGGTGAGGATTTCTCGAGTTACGTGAATGGTTCCAATATACCACTATATAGAAATGATGGCCTAATGGGTATATTATGGAACTGTTATTGTGGGATATCTAAGATAATTACCGAATTTGAGAAAAAGTGGAAAAAGTAAAACTCTACATACATATAAATTGAAATTTTTGAGGAAATTCTGGTGAGGATTTCTCGAGTTACGTGAATGGTTCCAATATACCACTATATAGAAATGATGGCCTAATGGGTATATTATGGAACTGTTATTGTGGGATATCTAAGATAATTACCGAATTTGAGAAAAAGTGGAAAAAGTAAAACTCTACATACATATAAAATGAAATTTTTGAGGAAATTCTGGTGAGGATTTCTCGAGTTACGTGAATGGTTCCAATATACCACTATAAAAAAATGATGGCCTATTGGGTATATTATGTAACTGTTATAGTGGGATATCTGAGATAATTACCGAATTTGAGAAAAAGTGGAAAAAGTAAAACTCTACATACATATAAAATGAAATTTTTGAGGAAATTTTGGTGAGGATTTCTCGAGTTACGTGAATGGTTCCAATATACCACTATATAGAAATGATGGCCTAATGGGTATATTATCGAACAGTTATAGTGGGATATCTAAGATAATTACCGAATTTGAGAAAAAGTGGAAAAAGTAAAACTCTACATACATATAAAATGAAATTTTTGAGGAAATTCTGGTGAGGATTTCTCGAGTTACGTGAATGGTTCCAATATACCACTATAAAAAAATGATGGCCTATTGGGTATATTATGTAACTGTTATAGTGGGATATCTAAGATAATTACCGAGTTTTTTTTTTTTTTTTTTTTTTTTTTTAGGACCAGCACTCAGGGGATGACCCCTACTTATGCAATGCATTGTGTTGGAACTAGGAAAATAGGTTATGGGAGGGTGGATAGATGGAGTAGTGTTTATGGACATTTGATTTGAACTTTCCTATATTGCAACTGGCAGGAAAAATTTCTGCGGGAAGTAAATTCCACATACGAACTGTACGGCTAAAGAATGAATTTTCTCTGTAGTGTGTTGTTCTGTCTACTGGCCAATCGACTACGAAGGGATGAGCTCTAACAGATAGACGTGTATTGCGTAAAAAAATTCTAGTTTCGGGAACGAGTTCCCTGATTTCATTAGAGCACATTCCAAAGTAGTAACGATAGAACAGTGTGACACAACCCACATTGCGACGGTGCTCCAGTGAATCAATAGAGTTGGATACCCTACTGTCACCAATAAGCACCTTCGCCCTCTCCTGTACTCGGTCAAGAAGCTCCAAAATAGACTTTGAAGCACCGGCCCATACATGAGAGTTGTATTCCATTTTCGGTCGGATATAGGTGGTATAAATAGTAAGGAGATCAGATGAAGTGAAGTATGTCTTGCACCGTTTTAGAAAACCGAGACACTTGAATGCTTCTTTCGACACTTGAAAAATGTGTTCAGTCCACCGGACATCACATTGAATTCTCATGCCCAGAACATCAAGAGTATCTGATTCCTCGATATTTTCACCACCCATTAATACAGATGAAGTAACATGATCCGCCGTGCGTTTATGCGTGAGCATACAACATTGAGTTTTCCGCGCATTAAAATCGACTCTATTCGCACGACCCCATTCTGAGATTGCTTCTAAATCGCGGTTTAATGATTCATTCATGTTTTGCCTCATAGTACCAATCTCTAAAGGGTTTGGTCTATGATTGAATGAATACGAATGGCAAATGTTACTATCATCTGCAAAAGAGTAGATAGGATTGGAAGTTTGACGTAGAAGGTCGTTTATAAAGATAAGAAATAGAGTAGGAGAAAGAACGGAGCCTTGCGGTACCCCTGAATTTAGCTTGAACTCGTTTGATGAGATCCCATCTACAACAACTCTTATAGTGCGATCTCTGAGGAAGCTCGATATAAATCGAGAGAAGATATTACCGACACCAAAAGCAATAAGTTTTGATAGAAGTGCTCCGTGCCACACTCTATCAAACGCCTTGGAAATATCCAGAGCCACAACTTTACTTTCGCCAAAACGGTGTATTGAATGACACCATTTTTCCGAAAGGAAGGCTAGAAGGTCTCCCGTAGAGCGTCCCCTACGAAATCCATACTGGCGGTCGCTTAGTAGGTTGTTAGATTCCAGATATTTCACAAGATGGTGGTTTACCATACTCTCCAAAACTTTGGAGAGTGCAGAACAAATTGCTATTGGGCGGTAATTTTCAGGGTTGGTAGCCTCACCCTTTTTAGGGATTGGCGTTACATTAGCAACCTTCCAACACCGAGGAAATGTACCAGCTTGGTACAAGGTGCTGAAAAGGTTGGCTAATGGACGCGAAAGCGTCGAACAGCACTGCTTCAAGACCAGTGCTGGAATGCCATCCGGCCCTGAAGACTTGTTTATGTTGAGATCTGCTAAAACCCTTTTTACAGCACGGGCGCGAAAGAATATCTTTGGCATAGTTACAGATACTCTTTCGAGCTCGGGCGGAGGTTGAGTGCTTTCCGGCAAGCGGGAATTGCTTGCAAATAATTCAGCTAAAAGGTTAGCTTTGTCAACCGGGTCAGTGAATGTTTGACCATTCTTTAAAAGAGAAGAAATTGAAGAACTAGCATTATTCTTAACTCTTTTAACGAATGACCAGAAACTCTTGCTGCCCCGAGGAGCAGCAAGAATTTTAGTACGAAGACGCTGCTCGTACAGAGCTTTTTCACGTCTTAATACTTTGGCACATGTACGCCTTGCACGTTTGCGTTGCAAATCAGTAACTGGATTTTGGTTATTGCGCCAGTTTCTGAAAGCTTCCTCTCGGGATCTGACTGCTTGTTTGCACGTCTGATTAAACCAAGTTTTTACCTTTGGTTTAATCGAAATGTTTTTCACTGGGATAAACATTTTCATTCCCAGCTTAATAACATTAGAAACCATTTCCGCCGAGGCATTGACATTACTGTCGAGGAAACACAGTTTCCAGTTAAAATGCCTATAGAATTCGTTGAGCTCTGCCCAACGACCTTTTTCGTATAGAAAAATTGAACGTTTCGTAGCTGTTTGCGAAATGCTGCGAAGTGAGGAGAGCGAAAAAGAGGCGGAAATGGTACAATGATCGGAATTTCCGAGAGGTGCAAGAACCTTTACTTCATACTTATCAGGGTGTGAAGTAAGGAAAAGGTCAAGGATGTTTTGTTGGTGCCCATCAACACATGGAATATGTGTTGGCTCATTCACCAGTTGCGCAAGGTGATTGTGCGCTGCAAATAACTCAACATATTGGCCTTCAGGAGTTGTGTGGCTCGAATGGCGAAGCCAGGACGAGTTGTGAACATTGAAATCACCAGCAATAACGATTTCACTGCTCGGACAACTCTCGAGGATCTTCGAAATTGAATCGGAAAGGGCATCGAAGCCAGATAAAGTTGTGCCCCTTTCCGCGTTTGGACTTCTATAAAGAAACCCGAAGTACAAAAGATGCGCCCTGATTCTGAATTTAACCCAGAGACAGCTAAATTCGTTATCATGCGTGCCTAATGATTGCTGGCACTGGTACGCAACTTCATCGCGAATGTACATTGCAATGCCCCTATGAAGGTTAAAAAGGGATAGGAATTGATACCCAGGTATGTGAAAATCCTGTGGATCAGCATTTTCAGATACCTGGGTTTCAGATAAGGCGAAAACATCCGGCCGATGGAGACAAATGTGTGCATAAACAGAGAAGAAATTCGCTCTTAGCCCACGTATGTTGCAGAAGTTTATGCTAAAACGATCTGCCATTGCAATATATTGAAAAAAACTAATCAATTGTCTATTTATAGTAAAAGTCTCAAAGATGTTAATTGTTGTCTGCGATACTAATTAATGGTCAGTGTTATGCCTTCACCATTAAATAGTTTGACAACAATTAAATCAGTGATACTTTTACTATAAAAAGGAAAAGGAAAGAAAACACAATGACAATTGCTAAAAGGGCCATAAAAGCCCTGATCTGGTCATTGTTATGGCTAGGTGCCAACACTGATATATTTTTGTTGAAGTTAGGTTGTTGATGTAATGATATTAATGTTTGTAATGATGAGTGATGTTCTGTAGATTTGTTTGTTGTTGTAATAGAGTTATTGTGTTTGTTGTATTAGAAATAAAATAAGAGAAAAACTGGTTTGGAGAGTTTGTTTATTGTTGGATGTTATTAATTTTGTGTTATTTCCACTGTTTGAGTTTATTGTTTGATTTTTAATTATTTCAATTTTTTGTTATTTTGGTTTTAATGTTAATATGTTTTTTTTTTTTTTTTTATTTATTTATTTTATTGCACGCGTTTAATTTATTAATTATATATTAATTTTGTTTTAAACACTGGACGCGGACAAAATACACATGGACGGACAAGCAACATGTAAAAACGCGTGTAGACAGGACGGACGTCAAAACACTACTACACTACTATTGTGGAGCTTGAATTGAAAATTGTTAAACAATATACTCTAATTTAGTTGTGCTAATTTATTAAATTGTGCTAATTTAATTGTGGGTGTATATGGTCATTTACATTTTATTAGAAAGATCCATTATGTTTGAAGAGTCTCTAATTAATTTTCATTTTATCATCGAACCATAAGGAAACGCAATCTATATTAAAAAATTATTTAAAAATTACTTGAAATTGATTATTGATGTTTTGTTTTGGGAAATTTGTATGTCAAACAGCAGTGCTACCAACATTTTAACAAATTTCCTTATGTTTGCGAGTATAACACTGTGTTCGTTTCGAACGATTTACACAGTACGGTTAACCTTTCGATTCGGAAATTTCTTTCGAAAGATTTTACATTTCGAATCGAGTTACGCGGTAAGGGCCCAGGTTTGAATATAAATTTTACTAAATCCAATTCTAAAAAGTCTTCTAACAACAACAACATAACTGTCATCTTCTCGAATTCAGCATGTCTTGCAAAATCATCATAGAAGGACATAGCCTCCTACAACACATGCAAATATAGCAAATAAAATAGTTGTTCCTTTTCGGCAAAGTACTAAGCAAATCGCAAACTAGCGATTCCTTGATACAAAAACTCTAATATGTAAAGATGTTGCATTTCCATACATTGATTTGCCATATGGTCAATTTGAAAAGTCCCATAAAAAGTATACAGCTTTTACTCTAATTTCGAAACAACCAATGGAGACTATTATAAAATGAGAGCAAGCTAAGGCACACATACGTGCTCGTGAAATGTATATTTATCCGTTTTTTCAATGTTCTTTACCCATTTTAATTTCACTTTTGGCATAAAGAAATGTACGGAGTGCAATATGTATCTTTATAATAGAGTCTTTGCTTGAATCTTAAAAAATTATAATACCAGCTATCAGCGGCATTATAGAAACGGCCATTTTTGTATACGAAAATCTTTTCGGTCCATTGCATTAGACTTTCCAACGCCCAAAAAACCCAGATGGCTTAAATCATGTAGAGTCGAAAAATGTCATCCTTTTTGAATAGACCAGCATTAGAGTGTCCCAGAAAATTTAAAGTCGTTTTACACAAAGACGTACCGCACAAATTTGTTACATTTGACCCCAATAATCCAAATAAAAAGCTTCTTTATGTCATTTTTTTTTTTAGAAATTAACCCTCAAATATACAGGAGATCTGAATTTTTAAAAATTTACTTTTTATAGGAAATTTTTCGAAAATTTACTTTTTTTTTAGGAAATTTTTAAAAAATTTACTTTTTGTAGAAAGTTTTTCAAAAATTTACTCTTTATAGGAAAATTTTTAAAAATTTGCTTTTTATAGGAAATTTTTCAAAAATTTACTTTTTATGGGAATTTTTTAGAAAATTTACTTTTTATAGGAATTTTTTTAAAATTTACTTTTTGTAGGAAATTTTTAAAAAATTTGCTTTTATAGGAATTTTTTTAAAATTAAAATTTTTTTTTCCTTTTGAATTTAAAATTTTTTATAGAAAATTTTTCAAAAATTTACTTTTTACATTAAATCTTTCAAAAATTCGCTTTTTATAAGGATTTTTTAGAAAATTTACTTTTTATATGAATTTTTTTTTTAATTTTTTTTTATAGGAATTTTTTCAAAAATTTACTTTTTGTAAGAAATTTTTTAAAAATTTACTTTTTATAGAAAATTTTTTAAAAATTTAGTTTTTAAAGGAAATTTTTCAAAAAGTTTCTTTTTTGTTTGAAAATTTTTCAAAAATTTAATTTGATTTTGATTTTGCCTCTTTATAGGGCCATTTTACATGACATGTTTTTTATATGTGACTTTTGAATTTAAAAGTCATATGTTTTTCTGCATGTCTGTTAAAATTTTTGTTTTACAGAAGGTTTGTTTTTTTCTTCTGACATTGCTTATGTTTATTTTTTTGCAATAACAACCCAGCTAGCATTTTTTTGAAAATGCTAATCAAATGATGATCATTTATGATATCACCTGGGTCAAAATATCTCAAAAAAATCAAAGTTGCAATTAAGTATTTCGATTTCTTTGAAGCTTGGTAAAAGTTTATGTGTGTGAAGATTAATTCGAATTTAACTAGCAAAGACAAAAACCACATATTTTAACAGAGCCACATTAACAGTTAACAGAGGTCTGCTAATCACTTAACATTTAGATGTTAAGTGACAATAAAATCGAAATTTAATAAAAAAACTGAATAATCGGGCCATATTAATGAACGGTTCAACTATATCACTATATACAAACGGTGAACTAAGGGGCATTTTATGGAACTGTTATAGTGGGATATCTGAAATAATTACCGAATTTGAGAAAAAGTGAAAAAAGTAAAACTCTACAACATATAAAATTAAATTTTTGAAGAAATTCTGGAGAGGATTTCTCGAGTTACGTGAATGGTTCCAATATACCACTATATAGAAATGATAGCCTAATAGGTATATTATGGAACTGTTATAGTGGGATATCTGAGATAATTACCGAATTTGAGAAAAAGTGGAAAAAGTAAAACTCTACATACATATAAAATTAAATTTTTGAGTAAATTCTGGAGAGGATTTCTCGAGTTACGTGAATGGTTCCAATATACCACTATATAGAAATGATAGCCTAATGGGTATATTATGGAACTGTTATAGTGGGATATCTGAGATAATTACCGAATTTGAGAAAAAGTGGAAAAAGTAAAACTCTACATACATATAAAATGAAATTTTTGAGGAAATTTTGGTGAGGATTTCTCGAGTTACGTGAATGGTTCCAATATACCACTATATAGAAATGATGGCCTAATGGGTATATTATGGAACTGTTATTGTGGGATATCTAAGATAATTACCGAATTTGAGAAAAAGTGGAAAAAGTAAAACTCTACATACATATAAATTGAAATTTTTGAGGAAATTCTGGTGAGGATTTCTCGAGTTACGTGAATGGTTCCAATATACCACTATATAGAAATGATGGCCTAATGGGTATATTATGGAACTGTTATTGTGGGATATCTAAGATAATTACCGAATTTGAGAAAAAGTGGAAAAAGTAAAACTCTACATACATATAAAATGAAATTTTTGAGGAAATTCTGGTGAGGATTTCTCGAGTTACGTGAATGGTTCCAATATACCACTATAAAAAAATGATGGCCTATTGGGTATATTATGTAACTGTTATAGTGGGATATCTGAGATAATTACCGAATTTGAGAAAAAGTGGAAAAAGTAAAACTCTACATACATATAAAATGAAATTTTTGAGGAAATTTTGGTGAGGATTTCTCGAGTTACGTGAATGGTTCCAATATACCACTATATAGAAATGATGGCCTAATGGGTATATTATCGAACAGTTATAGTGGGATATCTAAGATAATTACCGAATTTGAGAAAAAGTGGAAAAAGTAAAACTCTACATACATATAAAATGAAATTTTTGAGGAAATTCTGGTGAGGATTTCTCGAGTTACGTGAATGGTTCCAATATACCACTATAAAAAAATGATGGCCTATTGGGTATATTATGTAACTGTTATAGTGGGATATCTAAGATAATTACCGAGTTTGAGAAAAAGTGGAAAAAGTAAAACTCTACATACATATAAAATGAAATTTTTGAGGAAATTCTGGTGAGGATTTCTCGAGTTACGTGAATGGTTCCAATATACCACTATATAGAAATGATGGCCTAATGGGTATATTATGGAACTGTTATAGTGGGATATCTGAGATAATTACCAAATTTGAGAAAAAGTGGAAAAAGTAAAACTTTACATACATATAAAATGAAATTTTTGAGGAAATTCTGGTGAGGATTTCTCGAGTTACGTGAATGGTTCCAATATACCACTATATAGAAATGATGGCCTAATGGGTATTTTATGGAATTGTTATAGTGGGATATCTGAGATATTTACCGAATTTGAGAAAAAGTGGAAAAGGTAAAACTCTACATACATATAAAATGAAATTTTTAAGGAAATTCTGGTGAGGATTTCTCGAGTTACGTGAATGGTTCCAATATACCACTATATAGAAATGATAGCCTGATGGGTATATTATGGAACTGTTATAGTGGGATATCTGAGATAATTACCGAATTTGAGAAAAAGTGGAAAAAGTAAAACTCTACATACATATAAAATGAAATTTTTAAGGAAATTCTGGTGAGAATTTCTCGAGTTACGTGAATGGTTCCAATATACCACTATAAAAAAATGATGGCCTATTGGGTATATTATGTAACTGTTATAGTGGGATATCTAAGATAATTACCGAGTTTGAGAAATAGTGGAAAAAGTAAAACTCTACATACATATAAAATGAAATTTTTGAGGAAATTCTGGTGAGGATTTCTCGAGTTACGTGAATGGTTCCAATATACCACTATATAGAAATGATGGCCTAATGGGTATATTATGGAACTGTTATAGTGGGATATCTGAGATAATTACCAAATTTGAGAAAAAGTGGAAAAAGTAAAACTTTACATACATATAAAATGAAATTTTTGAGGAAATTCTGGTGAGGATTTCTCGAGTTACGTGAATGGTTCCAATATACCACTATATAGAAATGATAGCCTAATGGGTATATTATGGAACTGTTATAGTGGGATATCTGAGATAATTTTTAGAACAGTGAAGTTGCGTTAATAATTACAGAAATTGATGTTGCCGAGACCGAGGATAGAACCTAGGCTGCTGAATATCATATGCTATGCTTAGTAGTCGACGTGCTAAACAACATACGAGATACGAGTATTTTTGTTGCATTTTTTTTTATCACCTAAAAATAGTTATATTACGCACATTTTACAAGATTGTGTTATTTTTAACTAGTCGCTTGCTGAGCGTCTATGAGACTTTTTGTACACTTTTTTGATCACCAAACTAATTACACACATTCTTCTTACAAATGTTCGCTTTCAAGATATTTTCTTAGTCTTTTTGTGGTCTTTTTTGATCACCAAACTGATTAAAATATCATAAAAACCAGTAGTTTTAGGATCGTTTGCATGATAAGATTTTGACTGCACACATTCTGCAGGAATTGTTTGTGCTTTTGAAAACCAGTTGTTTTCTAAGCGTTTTAAGGAGTCTTTTTGAAATCTTTTATAGATCACCAAGCTGATTAATCAGTTTTTGATCATCTATACCAATCCCAAAAGACTCATTTTTCTGATATTATCGTCAACAATTACCAAATTGCTAGCTGGGAACAGCAAGAAACACAACAAATACACATATGACATATCATATCATATGACTTTTATAGAAGCAATGCTTTAAAGGTGTTACACAGCATGTACACGTTTTGCATTGGGCAATTTGACAGGTCAGATAACAAAAACAGACGGTGTAAACGTAGCTTTAACGATATAAGTGATACCATTTCTGTATTGACTCGGATTATATATATAAAAATTTGCATTACCATGTTTTTATTTCAAAGGTTTTTTTTTTTAATAAAACAACAAAGAATATTTTAATTAGCATTTATTTTTCCACTTTTCCCGACTAAATTAATTTTATGCATGATTTGAAATATTATTAATTAAACTTAATATCTTATTCATATGTGATGGACATTTAAACAAATGCAAATTATTATAATTTATGCTGATAAAAAAAAACTGTTTATGATAATAAAGGGAGTGTTCCATATACAATTTTTAGTTTTTAATAAGCAACCGTCAATTGAAACCTGCCTCCCGTAGACTACCTTAAGTTTTCAGAAGACAATGGATTTACCCCGAAAACCCACTTTTTTACCACGAAGAACCCGCTGCTCTAGTATATTTCTCACTGTCAATTTTCTATTGGCTTAAATCAAATCATAAATTTGTCCAACTCTTTTAGATGCAAAGACTTAAACTGGGCGTACAGGACGTTCGGCTTCTTCCGTGCTTATACGGCCAAATCGGAATTCGTTAAAAAAAAAATGTTAACCATGGAAAGTGCAGACTCAGAATTATTTTTATCAAGCTTAGCCTTGGTTTGAATAATAGTTCTTTCCGAAATAAGCAGTATTTTATTTGTCAGATGAAATTCACTTTATTCCATTTTCTTCTCAAAGTGCGATGTTGTATGATAATAATGGCCTCAATATCGTAATAAATGACGCAGCTTGTTCCAATTTGATAGTTTCATATTAACAGAAGCAATTTCAATTTCCCAATTAGCAAAATTTTTCTGACTTTTTGATCCAACCTCGTATTATTCAGTATTTAAAAATTTGTAGATTTTTCGTCGGTTCTGCAACTTTTTTAGAGTAGTTAGTCCACCAACTAGAAACGCATAAAAAATTAAAAGTCTACCTCCTTCTATTTTCTATTTTCCTTCAATAACTCCAGTTTTTTTTTTCAATATTTCCCACCATTAAAAATAAATCTATCCAACAAACAAAATAAGATGACTTTAAAAGATAGAAGTAGACAAACATAAAAACTTTAAATTTCAATTTCTTTGTATTCGAGTATATACTTAAGGTAGGTTCAGACGAAATACATATACATACATATGTAGTCAATTATATAACTAAAATAAAGTAAAAAAATAAGATAGCACTATGTACTACGCTTTATGTATAAATCCATGTGTTATATCTAGGGGTAACGTTTATTTGTGCAAATATTTGTGTGGTGTGAACTAACCTCTACTACATTTAAAAGTTAAGCGTTTTTTATCTAATCGCATCACGTTTCAGCAAGTGCTTTGCAAAAAGATATAAAGACAACATTTCAAATTTGTTATTTTGTATAAGCAACTAAACTTTTCATGTTGGAAACACTAAAATCTTTTATATCCATACAATTTGTTAGATATTCGTCCTGTTGAGCTATATAAACAAAAAAGTTGTTTCAGTATGAAATGCAATACAAAGCATATGTATGTATTCGCAACACATAAAAAACTATAATACATATGCAATATAATGTTTTTTTTTAAGATCGCTGAGTGTCAGAATGACAGTTTATGGAAAAGTTTCATTGTGAAAATATGAACCAAATTGGACGTAGTTAACATCTGAGGAACAGGGCTCCAAAAATTTTAAATTAATAAAAAATCTTGAAATTAGTTCCTTTTTTAGAATTTAAAAACTTTATATCCAATATTTCAAAAATATAGTTTTGTTTTTAAATTTTGAATGAAAAAGTTTCTAAACAAAATTTTTGATAAAAAAGTTTCTATAGAAAAATTTTTGATCAAAATGTTTCTATAGAAAATTTTTGACAAAAAAGTTTCTATAGAAAATTTTTGACAAAAAAGTTTCTATAGAAAATTTTTGACAAAAAAGTTTCTATAGAAAATTTTTGACAAAAAAGTTTCTATAGAAAATTGTTGACAAAAAAGTTTCTATAGAAAATTTTTGACAAAAAAGTTTCTATAGAAAATTTTTGACAAAAAAGTTTCTATAGAAAATTTTTGACAAAAAAGTTTCTATAGAAAATTTTTGACAAAAAAGTTTCTATAGAAAATTTTTGACAAAAAAGTTTCTATAGAAAATTTTTGACAAAAAAGTTTCTATAGAAAAATTTGACAAAAAAGTTTCTATAGAAAATTTTTGACAAAAAAGTTTCTATAGAAAATTTTTGACAAAAAAGTTTCTATAGAAAATTTTTGACAAAAAAGTTTCTATAGAAAATTTTTGACAAAAAAGTTTCTATAGAAAATATTTGACAAAAAAGTTTCTATAGAAAATATTTGACAAAAAAGTTTCTATAGAAAATATTTGACAAAAAAGTTTCTATGGAAAGTTTTTAATAACAAAGTTTCTATAGAAACTTTATGATCAAAAAGTTTCTATAGAAAATTTTTGATAAAAAAGTTTCTTTAGAAAATTTTTGATAAAAAAGTTTCTAAAGAAAATTTTTGATAAAAAAGTTTCTAAAGAAAATTTTTGATAAAAAAGTTTCTAAAGAAAATTTTTGTTAAAAAAGTTTCTATAGAAAATTTTTGTTAAAAAAGTTTCTATAGAAAATTTTTGATAAAAAAGTTTCTATAGAAAATTTTTGATCAAAAAGTTTCTTTAGAAAATTTGTGATAAAAAAGTTTCTATAGAAAATTTTTGATCTAAAAGTTTCTATAGAAAGTTTTTGATAAAAAAGTTTCTATAGAAAATTTTTGATAAATAAGTTTCTATAGAAAATTTTTGATAAAAAAGTTTATATAGAAAATTTTTTATAAAAAAGTTTCTATAGAAACTTTTTGATAAAAAAGTTTCTATAGAAACTTTTTGATAAAAAAGTTTCTATAGAAATTTTTGATAAAAAAGTTTCTATAGAAAATTTTTGATAAAAAAGTTTCTATGGAAAATTTTTGATAAAAAAGTTTCAATGGAAAATTTTTGATAAAAAAGTTTCTATAAAAATTTTTGATAAGAAAGTTTCTATAAAAATTTTTGATAAAAAAGTTCTTATAGAAAATTTTTGACAAAAAAGTTTCTATAGAAAATTTTTGACAAAAAAGTTTCTATAGAAAATTTTTGATAAAAAAGTTTCTATAGAAAATTTTTGATAAGAAAGTTTCTATAGAAAATTTTTGATAAAAAAGTTTCTATAGAAAGTTTTTGATAAAAAAGTTTCTATCGAAAATTTTTGACAAAAAAGTTTCAGTAGAAAATTATTGAGAAAAAGGTTCTATAGAAAATTTTAGAGAAAAATGTTTCTATAGAAAATTTTTGATCAAAAAGTTTCTATAGAAAATTTTTGGTAAAAAAGTTTTTATAGAAAATTTTTGATGAAAACATTTTTTATAGAAAATTTTTGATAAAAAAGTTTCTATAGAAAATTTTTGATAAAAAAGTTTCTATACAAAATTTTTGATAAAAAAGTTTCTATAGAAAATTTTTGATAAAAAAGTTTCTATAGAAAATTTTTGATAAAAAAGTTTCTATAGAAAATTTTTGATAAAAAAGTTTCTATAGAAAATTTTTGATAAAAAAGTTTCTATAGGAAATTTTTGATAAAAAAGTTTCTATAGAAAATTTTTGATAAAAAAAGTTTCTATAGAAAATTTTTAATAAAAAAGTTCCTGTATAAAATTTTGATAAAAAAGTTCCTGTAGAAAATTTTTGATAGAAAAGTTTCTATTTGATAGAAAAGTTTCTATTGATAGAAAAGTTTCTATAGAAAATTTTTGATAAAAAAAGTTTATATAGAAAATTTTGCATAAAAAATTTTCTATAGAAAATTTTTGATAAAAACATTTTTTATAGAAAATTTTTGATGAAAACATTTTTAATAGAAAATTTTTGATGAAAACATTTTTTTATAGAAAATGTTTGATGAAAACATTTTTAATAGAAAATTTTTAATGAAAACATTTTTATAGAAAATTTTTGATGAAAACCTTTTTTTGTAGGAAATTTTTGATGAAAACATTTTTTTGTAGGAAATTTTTGATGAGAACACTTTTAATAAGAAATTTTTGATGAAAACTTTTTTTGTAGAAAATTTTTGATGAAAACCTTTTATGTGTGTGAAGTTAAATTTGAAATTTAAAACCCTAGACACAAACCAATGTTTTTAACAGAGCTCTGTTATGTAGTTAACATAGCTCTGTTAAGAACCAAAAATAAAGGGAATACACAAGGAATTCGAATTACCAGTGAACCAGGCAACTTGGGCGGACAAATGGGGCATCAGATTGTAGGAGAGGATGTTATCTATGGATACCCATAGTCAGAATCTATAACAGAGTGAGTTGGTAGGTGCTGTTAACAGTTTTTTAAAATATCAAATGTGAGATCATGCTAAGGGAGGATCGCCAGTTCCCAGGAAACAAGGCAACGTGGGCGGACAAATGTAGTATCCGGTTGTAGCTAAGGATGTTTCCTATGAGCTCCTGTAGTCAGAACCTTTAACAGAGCGAGTTGCTAGGAGTTATTAGCATTTTAAAAAAAATTTCATATGTGGGACTATGTTAAGGGAGGATTCCAGATTCCTTGGAAACAAGGCAACGTGGGCGGACAAATGAGGTATCGGGGAGTAGCTGAGGATGTTTTCTATAGGGTTCCATTGTCAGAATATCTAACAGAGCGAGTTGGTAGGAGTTATTGAGATTTTTCAAAAATTTCATATGTGGGACTATGTTAAGGGAGGATTCCAGATTCTTTGGAAACAAGGCAACGTGGGGCGACAAATGAGGTATCGGGGAGTAGCTAAGGATGTTTTCTATAGGGTTCCATTGTCAGAATATCTAACAGAGCGAGTTGGTAGGAGTTATTGAGACTTTTCAAAAATTTCATATGTGGGACTATGTTAAGGGAGGATTCCAGATTCCTTGGAAACAAGGCAACGTGGGCGGACAAATGAGGTATCGGGGAGTAGCTGAGGATGTTTTCTATAGGGTTCCATTGTCAGAATATCTAACAGAGCGAGTTGGTAGGAGTTATTGAGATTTTTCAAAAATTTCATATGTGGGACTATGTTAAGGGAGGATTCCAGATTCCTTGGAAACAAGTCAACGTGGGGCGACAAAAGAGGTATCGGGGAGTAGCTGAGGATGTTTTCTATAGGGTTCCATTGTCAGAATATCTAACAGAGCGAGTTGGTAGGAGTTATTGAGATTTTTCAAAAATTTCATATGTGGGAATATGTTAAGGGAGGATTCCAGATTCCTTGGAAACAAGGCAACGTGGGGGGACAAATGAGGTATCGGGGAGTAGCTGAGGATGTTTTCTATAGGGCTCCATTGTCAGAATATCTAACAGAGCGAGTTGGTAGGAGTTATTGACATTTTTCAAAAATTTCATATGTGGGAATATGTTAAGGGAGGATTCCAGATTCTTTGGAAACAAGGCAACGTGGGGGGACAAATAAGGTGTCGGGGAGTAGCTAAGGATGTTTTCTATAGGGCTCCATTGTCAGAATGTCTAACAGAGCGAGTTGGTAGGAGTTATTGAGATTTTTCAAAAATTATATGTTAAGGGAGGATTCCAGATTCCATGAAAACAAGGCAACGTGGGCGGACTAGTGAGGTATCAGGGAGTAGCTGAGGATGTTTTCTATAGGGCTCCATTGTCAGAATATCTAACAGAGCGAGTTGGTAGGAGTTATTGAGATTTTTCAAAAAATTCATATGTCGGACTATGTTAAGGGAGGATTCCAGATTCCTTGGAAACAAGGCAACGTGGGGGGACAAATGAGATGTCGAGAAGTAGCAGCGGACGCTTTCTATAGGGCTCCATTGTCAGAATATCTAACAGAGCGAGTTGGTAGGAGCTATTGAGATTTTTCAAAAATTTCATATGTGGGAATATGTTAAGGGAGGATTCCAGATTCCATGAAAACAAGGCAACGTGGGCGGACTAATGAGGTATCGGGGAGTAGCTGAGGATGTTTTCTATAGGGCTCCATTGTCAGAATATCTAACAGAGCGAGTTGGTAGGAGTTATTGAAAATTTTCAAAAATTTCATATGTGGGACTATGTTAAGGGAGGATTCCAGATTCCTTGGAAACAAGGCAACGTGGGGGGACAAATAAGGTGTCGGGGAGTAGCTGAGGATGTTTTCTATAGGGCTCCATTGTCAGAATATCTAACAGAGCGGGTTGGTAGGAGTTATTGAGATTTTTCAAAAATTTCATATGTGGGACTATGTTAAGGGAGGATTCCAGATTCCTTGGAAACAAGGCAACGTGGGGGGACAAGTGAGGTATCGGGGAGTAGCTGAGGATGTTTTCTGTAGGGTTCTATTGTCAGAATATCTAACAGAGCGAGTTGGTAGGAGTTATTGAGATTTTTCAAAAATTTCATATGTGGGAATATGTTAAGGGAGGATTCCAGATTCCTTGGAAACAAGGCAACGTGGGGGGACAAGTGATGTATCGGGGAGTAGCTGAGGATGTTTTCTATAGGGCTCCATTGTCAGAATATCTAACAGAGCGAGTTGGTAGGAGTTATTGAGATTTTTCAAAAATTTCATATGTGGGAATATGTTAAGGGAGGATTCCAGATTCCTTGGAAACAAGGCAACGTGGGGGGACAAGTGAGGTATCGGGGAGTAGCTGAGGATGTTTTCTATAGGGTTCCATTGTCAGAATATCTAACAGAGCGAGTTGGTAGGAGTTATTGAGATTTTTCAAAAATTTCATATGTGGGACTATGTTAAGGGAGGATTCCAGATTCCTTGGAAACAAGTCAACGTGGGGCGACAAAAGAGGTATCGGGGAGTAGCTGAGGATGTTTTCTATAGGGTTCCATTGTCAGAATATCTAACAGAGCGAGTTGGTAGGAGTTATTGAGATTTTTCAAAAATTTCATATGTGGGAATATGTTAAGGGAGGATTCCAGATTCCTTGGAAACAAGGCAACGTGGGGGGACAAATGAGGTATCGGGGAGTAGCTGAGGATGTTTTCTATAGGGCTCCATTGTCAGAATATCTAACAGAGCGAGTTGGTAGGAGTTATTGACATTTTTCAAAAATTTCATATGTGGGAATATGTTAAGGGAGGATTCCAGATTCCTTGGAAACAAGGCAACGTGGGGGGACAAATAAGGTGTCGGGGAGTAGCTAAGGATGCTTTCTATAGGGCTCCATTGTCAGAATGTCTAACAGAGCGAGTTGGTAGGAGTTATTGAGATTTTTCAAAAATTATATGTTAAGGGAGGATTCCAGATTCCATGAAAACAAGGCAACGTGGACTAGTGAGGTATCAGGGAGTAGCTGAGGATGTTTTCTATAGGGCTCCATTGTCAGAATATCTAACAGAGCGAGTTGGTAGGAGTTATTGAGATTTTTCAAAAAATTCATATGTCGGACTATGTTAAGGGAGGATTCCAGATTCCTTGGAAACAAGGCAACGTGGGGGGACAAATGAGATGTCGAGAAGTAGCTGCGGACGCTTTCTATAGGGCTCCATTGTCAGAATATCTAACAGAGCGAGTTGGTAGGAGCTATTGAGATTTTTCAAAAATTTCATATGTGGGAATATGTTAAGGGAGGATTCCAGATTCCATGAAAACAAGGCAACGTGGGCGGACTAATGAGGTATCGGGGAGTAGCTAAGGATGTTTTCTATAGGGTTCCATTGTCAGAATATCTAACAGAGCGAGTTGGTAGGAGTTATTGAGATTTTTCAAAAATCTCATATGTGGGACTATGTTAAGGGAGGATTCCAGATTCCTTGGAAACAAGGCAACGTGGGGGGACAAATGAGGTATCGGGGAGTAGCTGAGGATGTTTTCTATAGGGTTCCATTGTCAGAATATCTAACAGAGCGAGTTGGTAGGAGCTATTGACATTTTTCAAAAATTTCATATGTGGGACTATGTTAAGGGAGGATTCCAGATTCCTTGGAAACAAGGCAACGTGGGGGGACAAATGAGGTATCGGGGAGTAGCTGAGGATGTTTTCTATAGGGTTCCATTGTCAGAATATCTAACAGAGCGAGTTGGTAGGAGCTATTGACATTTTTCAAAAATTTCATATGTGGGACTATGTTAAGGGAGGATTCCAGATTCCTTGGAAACAAGGCAACGTGGGGGGACAAATGAGGTATCGGGGAGTAGCTAAGGATGTTTTCTATAGGGTTCCATTGTCAGAATATCTAACAGAGCGAGTTGGTAGGAGTTATTGAGATTTTTCAAAAATCTCATATGTGGGACTATGTTAAGGGAGGATTCCAGATTCCTTGGAAACAAGGCAACGTGGGGGGACAAATGAGGTATCGGGGAGTAGCTGAGGATGTTTTCTATAGGGCACCATTGTCGGAGTATCTAACAGAGCGAGTTGGTAGGAGGATTCCATATTTTCATATTTGAGTCCATAAAAAACAATCATTGAAGTTCAAAAAATAATATAAAGAATCCCTCATGATTTTTATTTCTTCGAAAAATGTGTATCGTTTTTCAATCCGATGAAAGTAAAATATAAAAAATCGTCTGGGATATTTATCAGTTCACAAAATAATTTTCATCTTTTTTCATCCGATGAAAGAAAAAATTTGATAGAAAAAATTCAAATTTTATTTTTGTATTTGTCTTGGACGTTAAAATAACAATAAATTCAATTGTTGTTGCAAATTTTATGTTGAATTGGTTTTGTGCAACAAATGGTCGTTGTCTAGATGCGTTTGAAATGTTAAAATTTTTTTTTAGAAATATCCTTGAAAAGCGATCCGAATCAAAGAAAACACTAATAGTTTCATTAGGACTAATAGGTTTAACTTCGATGTCCTAGAACATATTCATATATTCATTGTTGAAAATTTTAAAATTTCAGAAATATTTTATTTTTTCTAAGTCAAGAAGTTAAAAAATAAAACAATAAAATATTTTTCTGTTCGGATATTTATCGTTAAAGATATTTAAAATTTTCATCATGAAGGATATTTATATTTATTCATCGATCGAAATAAAAATAGATTTTCATCTGCAATCGGTCTCTGATTAAAAATTTTTTTAGGTAAACTGAATATAAATATAAAAAAAATTTTATAAATTTTTAAAAACTTGTAAAATTTTAGAAAATTCCCCACAATTTCCCATGTTTTATATAATTTTATTGAAATAATAATAAAATATAATTTTGTAACTGCAATATTATTTCAAGATTTAAATTAATTTTTAAACAAATCATTTAAATAATTTCTAAAATTACAAACATAAAATTAAGAAAAATTTATTAAAAACTATTTTCTAATTGCTTTAAATATATGTTTATTAATATTATTCTTAAAGATACTTAAAGAACTTTATATATAATTTTTAAACTAAATAATATATATTAAAATAAATATATTGATTTTAATTTTCTTTAACAACATATAATTTTCGATGTTTTTATGTATAATCCACATGTAATTTTTTTAATGTATAATTTCCCACAAAAACAAAAAAATTTAAGATTACTTTGATTTACCTGACCACATTGTGTTTTTAGTATATTCTGCTAATTTTAAAATGTCCGCTACAATAATCACATGTTCTGTTATGTTATTAATTCCCAACTCCCTGTTAATATAATCCCGCCCACTGTTAAGTAAAGAATTCCAAGCAACTCGCTCTGTTAGATATTCTTACAATGGATCCTTATAGAAAACATCCTCAGCTACTCCCCGATACCTCATTTGTCCCTCCACGTTGTCTTGTTTCCAAGGAATCTGGAATCCTCCCTTAACATATTCCCACATATGAAATTTTTTAAAAATCTCAATAACTCCTACCAACTCGCTCTGTTAGATATTCTGACAATGGAACCGTATAGAAAACATCCTCAGCTACTCCCCGATACCTCATTAGTCCGCCCACGTTGCCTTGTTTCCATGGAATCTGGAATCCTCCCATAACATAGTACCACATATGAAATTTTTGAAAAATCTCAATAACTCCTACCAACTCGCTCTGTTAGATATTCTGACAATGGAAGCCAATAGAAAACATCCTTAGCTACTCCCCGATACCTCATTTGTCCCCCCACGTTGCCTTGTTTCCAAGGAATCTGGAATCCTCCCTTAACATAGTCCCACATATGAAATTTTTGAAAAATGTCAATAGCTCCTACCAACTCGCTCTGTTAGATATTCTGACAATGGAACCCTATAGAAAACATCCTCAGCTACTCCCCGATACCTCATTTGTCCCCCCACGTTGCCTTGTTTCCAAGGAATCTGGAATCCTCCCTTAACATATTCCCACATATGAAATTTTTGAAAAATCTCAATAACTCCTACCAACTCGCTCTATTAGATATTCTGACAATAGAGCCCTATAGAAAATATCCTCAGCTACTTCCCGATACCTCATTTGTCCCCCCACGTTGCCTTGTTTCCAAGGAATCTGGAATCCTCCCTTAACATATTCCCACATATGAAATTTTTTAAAAATCTCAATAACTCCTACCAACTCGCTCTGTTAGATATTCTGACAATGGAACCGTATAGAAAACATCCTCAGCTACTCCCCGATACCTCATTAGTCCGCCCACGTTGCCTTGTTTCCATGGAATCTGGAATCCTCCCATAACATAGTACCACATATGAAATTTTTGAAAAATCTCAATAACTCCTACCAACTCGCTCTGTTAGATATTCTGACAATGGAAGCCAATAGAAAACATCCTTAGCTACTCCCCGATACCTCATTTGTCCCCCCACGTTGCCTTGTTTCCAAGGAATCTGGAATCCTCCCTTAACATAGTCCCACATATGAAATTTTTGAAAAATGTCAATAGCTCCTACCAACTCGCTCTGTTAGATATTCTGACAATAGAGCCCTATAGAAAATATCCTCAGCTACTTCCCGATACCTCATTTGTCCCCCCACGTTGCCTTGTTTCCAAGGAATCTGGAATCCTCCCTTAACATATTCCCACATATGAAATTTTTAAAAAATCTCAATAACTCCTACCAACTCGCTCTGTTAGATATTCTGACAATAGAGCCCTATAGAAAATATCCTCAGCTACTCCCCGATACCTCATTTGTCCCCCCACGTTGCCTTGTTTCCAAGGAATCTGGAATCCTCCCTTAACATATTCCCACATATGAAATTTTAAAAAAATCTCAATAACTCCTACCAACTCGCTCTGTTAGATATTCTGACAATGGAGCCCTATAGAAAACATCCTCAGCTACTCCCCGATACCTCACTAGTCCGCCCACGTTGCCTTGTTTTCATGGAATCTGGAATCCTCCCTTAACATATAATTTTTGAAAAATCTCAATAACTCCTACCAACTCGCTCTGTTAGATATTCTGACAATGGAACCCTATAGAAAACATCCTCAGCTACTCCCCGATACCTCATTTGTCCACCCACGTTGCCTTGTTTCCAAGGAATCTGGAATCCTCCCTTAACATAGTACCACATATGAGATTTTTGAAAAATCTCAATAACTCCTACCAACTCGCTCTGTTAGATATTCTGACAATGGAGCCCTATAGAAAGCATCCTCAGCTACTCCCCGATACCTCATTAGTCCGCCCACGTTGCCTTGTTTCCATGGAATCTGGAATCCTCCCATAACATAGTACCACATATGAAATTTTTGAAAAATCTCAATAACTCCTACCAACTCGCTCTGTTAGATATTCTGACAATGGAAGCCAATAGAAAACATCCTTAGCTACTCCCCGATACCTCATTTGTCCCCCCACGTTGCCTTGTTTCCAAGGAATCTGGAATCCTCCCTTAACATAGTCCCACATATGAAATTTTTGAAAAATGTCAATAGCTCCTACCAACTCGCTCTGTTAGATATTCTGACAATGGAACCCTATAGAAAACATCCTCAGCTACTCCCCGATACCTCATTTGTCCACCCACGTTGCCTTGTTTCCAAGGAATCTGGAATCCTCCCTTAACATAGTACCACATATGAGATTTTTGAAAAATCTCAATAACTCCTACCAACTCGCTCTGTTAGATATTCTGACAATGGAGCCCTATAGAAAGCATCCTCAGCTACTCCCCGATACCTCATTAGTCCGCCCACGTTGCCTTGTTTCCATGGAATCTGGAATCCTCCCATAACATAGTACCACATATGAAATTTTTGAAAAATCTCAATAACTCCTACCAACTCGCTCTGTTAGATATTCTGACAATGGATCCTTATAGAAAACATCCTTAGCTACTCCCCGATACCTCATTTGTCCCCCCACGTTGCCTTGTTTCCAAGGAATCTGGAATCCTCCCTTAACATAGTCCCACATATGAAATTTTTGAAAAATGTCAATAGCTCCTACCAACTCGCTCTGTTAGATATTCTGACAATGGAACCCTATAGAAAACATCCTCAGCTACTCCCCGATACCTCATTTGTCCCCCCACGTTGCCTTGTTTCCAAGGAATCTGGAATCCTCCCTTAACATATTCCCACATATGAAATTTTTGAAAAATCTCAATAACTCCTACCAACTCGCTCTATTAGATATTCTGACAATAGAGCCCTATAGAAAATATCCTCAGCTACTTCCCGATACCTCATTTGTCCCCCCACGTTGCCTTGTTTCCAAGGAATCTGGAATCCTCCCTTAACATATTCCCACATATGAAATTTTTAAAAAATCTCAATAACTCCTACCAACTCGCTCTGTTAGATATTCTGACAATAGAGCCCTATAGAAAATATCCTCAGCTACTCCCCGATACCTCATTTGTCCCCCCACGTTGCCTTGTTTCCAAGGAATCTGGAATCCTCCCTTAACATATTCCCACATATGAAATTTTAAAAAAATCTCAATAACTCCTACCAACTCGCTCTGTTAGATATTCTGACAATTGAGCCCTATAGAAAACATCCTTAGCTACTCCCCGATACCTCATTTGTCCACCCACGTTGCCTTGTTTCCAAGGAATCTGGAATCCTCCCTTAACATAGTACCACATATGAGATTTTTGAAAAATCTCAATAACTCCTACCAACTCGCTCTGTTAGATATTCTGACAATGGAGCCCTATAGAAAGCATCCTCAGCTACTCCCCGATACCTTATTAGTCCGCCCACGTTGCCTTGTTTCCATGGAATCTGGAATCCTCCCATAACATAGTACCACATATGAAATTTTTGAAAAATCTCAATAACTCCTACCAACTCGCTCTGTTAGATATTCTGACAATGGAAGCCAATAGAAAACATCCTTAGCTACTCCCCGATACCTCATTTGTCCACCCACGTTGCCTTGTTTCCAAGGAATCTGGAATCCTCCCTTAACATAGTACCACATATGAGATTTTTGAAAAATCTCAATAACTCCTACCAACTCGCTCTGTTAGATATTCTGACAATGGAGCCCTATAGAAAGCATCCTCAGCTACTCCCCGATACCTCATTAGTCCGCCCACGTTGCCTTGTTTCCATGGAATCTGGAATCCTCCCATAACATAGTACCACATATGAAATTTTTGAAAAATCTCAATAACTCCTACCAACTCGCTCTGTTAGATATTCTGACAATGGAAGCCAATAGAAAACATCCTTAGCTACTCCCCGATACCTCATTTGTCCCCCCACGTTGCCTTGTTTCCAAGGAATCTGGAATCCTCCCTTAACATAGTCCCACATATGAAATTTTTGAAAAATGTCAATAGCTCCTACCAACTCGCTCTGTTAGATATTCTGACAATGGAACCCTATAGAAAACATCCTCAGCTACTCCCCGATACCTCATTTGTCCCCCCACGTTGCCTTGTTTCCAAGGAATCTGGAATCCTCCCTTAACATATTCCACATATGAAATTTTTGAAAAATCTCAATAACTCCTACCAACTCGCTCTGTTAGATATTCTGACAATGGAACCCTATAGAAAACATCCTCAGCTACTCCCCGATACCTCATTTGTCCCCCCACGTTGCCTTGTTTCCAAGGAATCTGGAATCCTCCCTTAACATATTCCACATATGAAATTTTTGAAAAATCTCAATAACTCCTACCAACTCGCTCTATTAGATATTCTGACAATAGAGCCCTATAGAAAATATCCTCAGCTACTCCCCGATACCTCATTTGTCCCCCCACGTTGCCTTGTTTCCAAGGAATCTGGAATCCTCCCTTAACATATTCCCACATATGAAATTTTTAAAAAATCTCAATAACTCCTACCAACTCGCTCTGTTAGATATTCTGACAATAGAGCCCTATAGAAAATATCCTCAGCTACTCCCCGATACCTCATTTGTCGCCCCACGTTGACTTGTTTCCAAGGAATCTGGAATCCTCCCTTAACATAGTCCCACATATGAAATTTTTGAAAATTTTCAATAACTCCTACCAACTCCCTCTGTTAGATATTCTGACAATTGAGCCCTATAGAAAACATCCTTAGCTACTCCCCGATACCTCATTAGTCCGCCCACGTTGCCTTGTTTCCATGGAATCTGGAATCCTCCCTTAACATATTCCCACATATGAAATTTTTGAAAAATCTCAATAACTTCTACCAACTCGCTCTGTTAGATATTCTGACAATGGAACCCTATAGAAAACATCCTCAGCTACTCCCCGATACCTCATTTGTCCCCCCACGTTGCCTTGTTTCCAAGGAATCTGGAATCCTCCCTTAACATATTCCCACATATGAAATTTTTGAAAAATCTCAATAACTCCTACCAAATCGCTCTGTTAGATATTCTGACAATGGAGCCCTATAGAAAACATCCTCAGCTACTCCCCGGCACCTTATTTGTCCCCCCACGTTGCCTTGTTTCCAGGGAATCTGGAATCCTCCCTTAACATAGTCCCACATATGAAATTTTTGAAAATTTTCAATAACTCCTACCAACTCGCTCTGTTAGATATTCTGACAATGGAGCCCTATAGAAAACATCCTCAGCTACTCCCCGATACCTCATTAGTCCGCCCACGTTGCCTTGTTTTCATGGAATCTGGAATCCTCCCTTAACATATAATTTTTGAAAAATCTCAATAACTCCTACCAACTCGCTCTGTTAGATATTCTGACAATGGAACCCTATAGAAAACATCCTCAGCTACTCCCCGATACCTCATTTGTCCGCCCACGTTGCCTTGTTTCCAAGGAATCTGGAATCCTCCCTTAACATAGTCCCACATATGAAATTTTTGAAAAGTCTCAATAACTCCTACAAACTCGCTCTGTTAGATATTCTGACAATGGAGCCCTATAGAAAACATCCTCAGCTACTCCCCGGCACCTTATTTGTCCCCCCACGTTGCCTTGTTTCCAGGGAATCTGGAATCCTCCCTTAACATAGTCCCACATATGAAATTTTTGAAAATTTTCAATAACTCCTACCAACTCGCTCTGTTAGATATTCTGACAATGGAGCCCTATAGAAAACATCCTCAGCTACTCCCCGATACCTCATTAGTCCGCCCACGTTGCCTTGTTTTCATGGAATCTGGAATCCTCCCTTAACATATAATTTTTGAAAAATCTCAATAACTCCTACCAACTCGCTCTGTTAGATATTCTGACAATGGAACCCTATAGAAAACATCCTCAGCTACTCCCCGATACCTCATTTGTCCGCCCACGTTGCCTTGTTTCCAAGGAATCTGGAATCCTCCCTTAACATAGTCCCACATATGAAATTTTTGAAAAGTCTCAATAACTCCTACAAACTCGCTCTGTTAGATATTCTGACAATGGAACCCTATAGAAAACATCCTCAGCTACTCCCCGATACCTCATTTGTCCGCCCACGTTGCCTTGTTTCCAAGGAATCTGGAATCCTCCCTTAACATAGTCCCACATATGAAATTTTTTTTAAAATGCTAATAACTCCTAGCAACTCGCTCTGTTAAAGGTTCTGACTACAGGAGCTCATAGGAAACATCCTTAGCTACAACCGGATACTACATTTGTCCGCCCACGTTGCCTTGTTTCCTGGGAACTGGCGATCCTCCCTTAGCATGATCTCACATTTGATATTTTAAAAAACTGTTAACAGCACCTACCAACTCACTCTGTTATAGATTCTGACTATGGGTATCCATAGATAACATCCTCTCCTACAATCTGATGCCCCATCTGTCCGCCCAAGTTGCCTGGTTCACTGGTAATTCGAATTCCTTGTGTATTCCCTTTATTTTTGGTTCTTAACAGAGCTATGTTAACTACATAACAGAGCTCTGTTAAAAACATTGGTTTGTGTCTAGGGTTTTAAATTTCAAATTTAACTTCACACACATAAACCTTTTTTGTAGGAAATTTTTGATAAAAACATTTTTTATAGAAAATTTTTGATGAAAAGATTTTTTCTAGAGAAAAATTTTTTGATGAAAACATTTTTTATAGAAAATTTTTGATGAAAACATTTTTTTATAGAAAATGTTTGATAAAAACATTTTTAATAGAAAATTTTTGATGAAAACATTTTTATAGAAAATTTTTGATGAAAAACTTTCTATAGAAAATTTTTGATGAACAACTTTCTATAGAAAATTTTTGATAAAAAACTTTCTATAGAAAATTTTTGATGAAAAACTTTCTATAGAAAATTTTTGATGAAAAACTTTCTATAGAAAATTTTTGATGAAAAACTTTCTATAGAAAATTTGTGATAAAAAAATATTCTATACAAATTTTTGTTAAAAAAATAAAATTTTTGATAAAAAATTTTCTATAGAAAATTTTTAATTAAAAACTTTCTATAGAAAATTTTTGATGAAAAACTTTCTATAGAAAATTTTTGATGAAAAACTTTCTATAGAAAATTTTTGATGAAAAACTTTCTATAGAAAATTTTTGATGAAAAACTTTCTATAGAAAATTTTTGATGAAAAACTTTCTATAGACAATTTTTGATAAAAAAGTTGCTATAGAAAATTTTTGATGAAAAAGGAAAGCGCCTTTTTAAGTCTCAAGATCGTGCTAATTTACCCTTGGAATTTTCCATATGTTTAAGTGCGAGTTTAATTTCACAGATTATTTTATATAAAAATTGCATGATGTTGCTAAGTTTTGGAAAGAACAACATTCATAAAAGCTCAAGTGTTTGTATGCGTTTCGAATCCCTTATACACTTAAGAAATCTATTTGGATATGCCTGACACAACATTTAAGTTAGTAGCTCTGCAAAGAAAATGAAACGAATGTCTTTAGAACACGAGTAGTGTTGAATAGTTTATAAAGGATAAAATATTTTCTGTGGTGGCACATGAAACTTTAACATTTACACTTACTTACTAGTCAGTCAGAGCAAAGAGCATCCTTGAACGTGAACCCATCGAAAAGCATGTTCAAAACTGGACATATACACGCAAAAACTTCAGCCACAAACGAATAAACAAGAGTGAATCTAAAAACGAAAAAAACTAATGACTGCTACTATATTTCTTTTTAATTTTGCAATGCAGCATAAGGTTTTAGAAAAATTTATTTTATATTTAACAAAATGTGTATATAATATATGAGAATGTATCTATGTATGTATGTGTTTGTGTTATCCTTGTCACTAGTATCCTTTTGTACATGTATTCTTTTGTAGACATCAAAAAGCTCCAAGTTTATATGTATAGCTTTAAAGAGAGCAGCTTAAATGTCTACATAGAGCTATTTATTCTTTAGGGTATACTTTGCATTAATGCTCAGCATGACCATTTGAAAGGAAAGATTTTTTATTTTCCAATTTAGAATTTATTTGTGGGATTTGTTGATACTTGTTCAAGTATTTGGGAATGTGAAATTACGAACAAATATTTAAAATATTAAAAGGCAGTGTTTCACAAACATTAGTTTTGTATATAAATTCAAATAAATTTTAGAGTAGAAAACTAGTTCCGTGCCAGATGTACTAAAGACTGCAGCAGCTTTTTGTTTACTCCCTACTTTAGACATTTCATTTAAGTTAAAGATACAAGGCCAACCCACGCGGTATGCGGCTGCGGACGGTCGTAGTATTGCCAGTACAAAAAATGTGCGTTTGTTTACAAAAATATTCATATACAAATATATTTGAGTAGGATATAATTAAATCTGGCAGCACTTAACAAATCTGCAGCGCGGAAAAGTGGAACAAAGTTCGACTTTTTTCCATTGCCGCTTCAAATTTGACAAATCAAAAAACAGCTGATTGCCGCCCGCAGCCGCTTGCCGCGTGCATTGGCCCTCTACCTTAACAGATATAGATATAGTCATATTTATATTTAATACAGACATTTCTAAATTTCTATTTCGAAAAAGGAAAGGGTATGAATTGAGAATTTGAGGTTAGGAAGTATCAAATTTTTAAAATTTAATTAAACCATTCCGACTATTTTCATACCCACACTAAGAGAAAAATGACGATCTGATTTCAAGAAAAAAAATCTACAATATAAGATTGCGAAATCTTGAATTTTCAATCTTGAAAATATAGCCAGTAAGATTTATATTCTTAAATTTAAGAATAAATTCTTAGTTATGAGAATACAATCTAAAAATAAACTGTAATTTGTTTGCTTTTAAAATTTTAATCTTATTATAAGATTTTAAATCTTAATTTTAGATCGTATTCTTTATTTTAAGATTGTGATCTTGATTTCAAAATTTTATTCTTATTTTGAAGATTGTAAGTTCTAATCTTAAGATCGTATTCTTGATTTTGTCATAAATTGTAATCAGCCGACCAAAGCAGTTGCGAAAAAGTGAAAAACTAATTTTTTGAGAAAAAATATAAATTTAATAAAAAATATAAATGGAAAACCTTAATCCGGATGAAGTGATCCTTTTAAATATTCCAATAGAAGGCAATTTAGTTTCGGTATGTGATGGGGAGTATGAATTGAACTGCCCTTCACAAGAAATTTCATCAGATTTCTCGGACGATGACGCGTTGCTGAAAAATCTTTTGAAAGAATTCGATCTGGAATGCATTTTTCCGTACCTGCAGCGTAAGTTTTTCATCATATTTATAAATACATAAGTAAATTTCTTTATAAAAAATTATATTGATTTAATTTGTTTCAGGCTCAAATGTAACTTTTAGAAGTCTGCAGTATATGATAGCAGAAGATGTAAAGGAAGCCATTCCACTCTTCGACTTCTGGAAAAAAACAGGTTTTAATATTTTATTTAGAAAGTAAATTACACCACTAATAGTTTTGTCCTTTAGTTTGGAATTGATGAAGATACACTTTCGATGCCGTCGAAGGTAGGTCAGTGGCTACAAAAATGTCCGGATGTAACTTCCACTCCATCGTCTTCTTTTTTTTTTTTTTTTTTTTTTTTAGGACCAGCACTCAGGGGATGACCCCTACTTATGCAATGCATTGTGTTGGAACTAGGAAAATAGGTTATGGGAGGGTGGATAGATGGAGTAGTGTTTATGGACATTTGATTTGAACTTTCCTATATTGCAACTGGCAGGAAAAATTTCTGCGGGAAGTAAATTCCACATACGAACTGTACGGCTAAAGAATGAATTTTCTCTGTAGTGTGTTGTTCTGTCTACTGGCCAATCGACTACGAAGGGATGAGCTCTAACAGATAGACGTGTATTGCGTAAAAAAATTCTAGTTTCGGGAACGAGTTCCCTGATTTCATTAGAGCACATTCCAAAGTAGTAACGATAGAACAGTGTGACACAACCCACATTGCGACGGTGCTCCAGTGAATCAATAGAGTTGGATACCCTACTGTCACCAATAAGCACCTTCGCCCTCTCCTGTACTCGGTCAAGAAGCTCCAAAATAGACTTTGAAGCACCGGCCCATACATGAGAGTTGTATTCCATTTTCGGTCGGATATAGGTGGTATAAATAGTAAGGAGATCAGATGAAGTGAAGTATGTCTTGCACCGTTTTAGAAAACCGAGACACTTGAATGCTTCTTTCGACACTTGAAAAATGTGTTCAGTCCACCGGACATCACATTGAATTCTCATGCCCAGAACATCAAGAGTATCTGATTCCTCGATATTTTCACCACCCATTAATACAGATGAAGTAACATGATCCGCCGTGCGTTTATGCGTGAGCATACAACATTGAGTTTTCCGCGCATTAAAATCGACTCTATTCGCACGACCCCATTCTGAGATTGCTTCTAAATCGCGGTTTAATGATTCATTCATGTTTTGCCTCATAGTACCAATCTCTAAAGGGTTTGGTCTATGATTGAATGAATACGAATGGCAAATGTTACTATCATCTGCAAAAGAGTAGATAGGATTGGAAGTTTGACGTAGAAGGTCGTTTATAAAGATAAGAAATAGAGTAGGAGAAATGTGTACAAAACATAAAATATTTTCGTTTATTTATATAGGATTTAGCTTTATTATTGAATGAATCAGTAAGTGGCAAAAACATCCTAGAATTTTATGCTTCACACAAAGATTTAAACAATAACTATCGTGATGAGCTGATCCAGATTATAGTACATCAAATTCTAAAAAAGGATCACGCACTTCATCCTCACGATTTCCAAAATATATTGACAGAAATATGCACACTTTTTCCAACGGAAGATAAAGTCAAGGTATTTTAAGGATACAATTTTTTACTAACTACCTATAATCTAAAATAAATAAATCAAAATTTTTAAATATAGGAATACTATTACATTCCTCGAAAAGGGAAAAAAAATAATAAAAAAATGTGTTTTATTTTACCACCAAATACGAATATTATAATAAGAAAAAACGTGCTGATAATAAGATTTTCTGCTTGAAATCGAAACATTTTCTGCTTGAAAGTAGAGTAAATGCGAAAAATCTTATTTTAAGAATAAAATCTTATTTTTCAAGATTGTTTGTAAGATCGCAATCTTGAAAAAGTTCTAAGAACAAGATCGATAATTAAGAATGCGTTCTTATTAGTTAAGATTATGTTCTTATTAATTAAAAGTGCATTCTAAAAAATTAAAAATTTAATCTTAATTAATAAGAACACATTCTTAGTTATCGATCCTGTGCTTAGATTTTTTTTAAGATTGCGATCTTACAAAGAATCTTAAAAAATTAAGATTTTATTCTCAAAATAAGATTTTTCGTATTTACTCTACTTTCAAGCAGAAAAAGTTTCGATTTCAAGCAGAAAATCTTATTATCAGCACGTTTTTTCCCTGAGTGCACCATCAAAAAGAATGGGGGTATACTCGTATTGAGATTGTTAATATTGGCCCAAAAACCAAAAGGTTGGAGCGAAAAAAAATTTTATTGAAATTCGATATGGCTGGGTTAAAAATCGATGCTCTACATTTTAAGGTGCTCAGAAAAAAAAATTCTGCCTTCCTAGGTCAATGTCCTGAGGTGGTGCACAGGACATTTATTTCTAGAACCAGACAGATGTGGTAATAAATTCCAAAAAAATTCAGTAAAAAGTAAATGAATTCCAAAAAAGCTCCCATTTTCCCCATACAAATGGGTTATAGAAATAAATTTGCTTTGTGCCACCTCAGGACATTGACCTAGAAAGACAAATTTTTTTTCTGAGCACCTTAGTATGTAGAGCATCGATTTATAACGCAGACATATCGAATTTTAATAAAAGTTTTTATTCGCTCCACCCTAATATATATTCTGAATCCTTATAAAATTCTAAGACGATTGAGCGGTGTACATCTGCCTGTATATCTGTCTGCTAAAATCACGATAACATCTAAACGAAAGGAGCTAGCTCACTGAAACTTGGTGAAGACATTCTACATTTCTAGGAATATTTTGATATTGAAATTGGGCAAAATCGGTTCACATTTGACCATAGCTCCCATATAACTTCACCTAGACTACTCGCTTATTTGCAAATAAATAACAAACTATAACAGCTATATCGGTTTACATTTAGCCATAGCTCCCATACAAAATACTTGTGAAAAGAGCCTAAATTTCATCTTAAATACACTTAAATATAAATCTAAAATAGCTATGACCACTAAATTTATCACAAGGAAGTCTTATGTCAATGCCAGCAAGTGTGCAAAATTTTGTTACAATCGGTCAACATTTGACTATAGCTCCCATATAAAAAACTTACGGAAACACAAAATACCAAAAAGAAAGGAGGTTTCTGTCAGTCTGTCCGTCAAATGACAGCACGACAGATACTTAACGAAACAAGTAAGAAAGTGCTATAGTCGGTCATGCCCGACTATACGATACCCTTCACCACTAACGTAAAAGGTGTTCTTTTTATTCTCATAAAATTCTCATTATCTTCGAATTTACGACCGTTTTAGTGAATTTTGTCCCATTTAGTGCGTTTTGAGAAAAGAGTTTGTTTGGGAGCTATGGTCAAATGTGGACCGATTTCAACGAAATTTAGTACAGAGATTTATGTTTACATAAGCAGTATTTGTTTCATGAAAAAATATTTATATTTGTGGCCAATATATCAATTCCGGGAAGTGGGACCTATGGGAGGTACCATAAATAATGAACCGATTTTGACGAATTTCAATAGCCATGGTCCCATTATCAAAAAAATGATGTATGTCAAATTTTATCAAATTATCTTTAGAATTGCGACCTATAGCTGTAGCCAGCCAGACGGACGGACATCGCTAAATCGACTCAGAAAGTGATTCTAAGCCTATTGGTATACTAAAAAGTGGGTCTAAGACAAATATTTCTATGCGTTACATACATCAGCACAAACTTATAATACCCTTTCCACCAATTGGTGGTGAAGGGTATAAAAACTTAGATTCTCTTAAATGTTGAACTATAAAGCTACTGCAATCGAATTTAGTTTCAAGATTTAGCAAACATAATTTTATTTTTTTTTATATCGAGGGCGTGTGAGTGCTGTTGGGCTCACGGTCAATAGAGGATGTTGCGGATCTAGGTTTTCTTTCAAAGCTAATGTCTTCCTTATACTGTTTGATGGTACTTGAAACTGTTCAAGGGTCAACATTAAATTTTTTTGCTATTTACTTCTAAGCCCCTGATTTGAGATTCCCTGCCTTATTTAAAACTATAAATTATTGCTTACAAAAAGTTTACACAAATGCTGATTCTTTTTCTTGTTTTTTTTTTTTTGTTTTCATTCGCTTTTGAACAAAACTTTTGTCTGGCAGACGGAGAACAGACAGACGGACGGACGGGTACATAGACCGAGAAATAGCATAAATTATTCAAACATTTTGCTCTTCTGGTCGTAAAGGGAAATAAAAAGTCTATTTATACTCTCTCATACTTTTATTTTTCTTGTTTAACAATTTCCCTATAAAAAATAGAAAAAAAATATATTTTATAATTCTTCCTTTTTTTTAGATTTTGGCTTAAACATGCAATTGCATTTTTGGCTTAAGTTTTTGTTTGTTGTAAAGAATGAGGAAAAAAGTACTTTTTTTTTTGTAAAGTATGCATAAATGGTTCGCTCGTTCGTACAACCAAATAAATATATGGTTAAAGAACATTTTTTTTTATTTCTTTTACAATTCAATATTTTTTTATATTTCTGCTCAAAAAAAAAAAATCAAGTTTCTTTAGAATTTTCTTTTTTCTCAAAAACTTTACAATTTGTCTCGTCCTTAACTCATTTAATATTAAATATGTAGAAAAAAACTGAAGAAAATTATTTTTTTTTTCAAAGCCAAACGTTTGCAAAAGTTTTCTTTTTCAAAGTTTCTTTTAAGTTCAAGGTATTTAAAAAAAAAAACTTGTGTTTTTTTTTCATATTCAAAATTTTTTGATTATTCTGTTATTTTCATTTTTGTCATGCCTATTAATCGTTTTTGTTTTTGAGTATTCAGTTTCCTGCGGCTTGACTTTTAATTAAAAATAATATTCCATTAAATATAACATATTACCTTTACAAAATCATTCGTTGATTATGGCTATTTTTTAGAGCCGCATTGAAATAAATGATTAATAGACTTTTTTTGCCATGGATTTATTCCTATTTCGTATTTCATCATATAAAAATTTTAAATTTGTTTATACAAAATATTCCATTCAAATCATAAATATTCCAAAAACAAAGTAAGAAAAGCTATAGTCGGTCAAGCCCGACTATATAATACCCTTCACTACTAAGGTCAAATATGGACCAACAATTAAACACGTTTTCCTTAAGTCTTATTTACATACATACATACATATACTATGTGCTATTTTGTCAAAATTTCGGGATTTATATCATTTTCGGCTATGGGAGCTAGGGTCAATTAAGGTTATTGGTTTATATTTACAAAATATTTATCTGTGCAAAGTTTAAGAAATTAAATGCATTTATCTTTAGAGTTATTAACGTTTTGTGTTTTTATGTGTATATAAACGTCTTTGGAGAATGTGTTTTGTATGGGAGGTATGGTCAAATATGGGCCGATTTCTACAAAATTAGGAACACTGATTAAAGTTATGATAAGCAATATTTGTGTTGAATATTATTAAAATACAACTAAACTTGTGGCTGTAAAGGACCAAAAACTCTATTCCGGGAAGGCATCCCTATGGGAGGTACTCGAAATAGTAATCCGATTTTGACCAAAAAGGGATCGTCCTTGGATCAAAATATGAATCTGTGCCAAATTTCATAAAATTATCTTTAAAGTTACGACGTTATCACTCTATATAACAAGCTTACATGGATAACCGGCCAGCCAGCCAGCCGGACGGACATCGTTAAAACAACTCAGAGAGTCGATTGGTATACTAAAAGGTGGGTCTCAAACCAATATTTCTATGCGTTACAAACATCAGCCCAAACCCAATATACCCTTTCCACCTATGGTGGTGAAGGGTATAAAAAAGGGTTATAGTCGGACAAGCCCGACCACTGAGGTCAAATTTCTTTTATCGCTCTTGCATAAAGATATGTATGTATTCCAAAAATGTTTCACATTTTCATAAGTCATAACACATGGGATACAAATTACCGGACCTAACAAATAAAATTACTTTTTTTTTCATCAAAAAGAGTAAAGGGTATATTGAGATTGTCATTCCGTTTGTAATTTTCTTAATATAACCTCAAAAAACGAAAGAAATATATATTTTGTTGAATCCTAAAGAAATTCTAAGACGATTGAGCGATGTCCGTCTGTGTCTCTGTCTGTTAAAAGCACGATAACGTCTAAACGAAAGGCGCTATGTCACTGAATGTTAGCAAAGATATTCTTAATTTTTAGGAAAATTTTGTGATTGAAAATGGGCAAAATCGGTTGACATTTGACCATAGCTCCCGTATATAATAATAAATAGCAAAAATATAGGTGGTTTCTGCCCGCCAAACGAAAGCGATATAGCCCATTATCTACAAGAGCTAGAAAGACACAATTTTACAAAAGTATTTTGGATATGTTATAGAAGTTGTGCACTGAACCTTTTTTTATAGCACGCGTGCTTTCTGAGGAATTATGGATCAAAATTGAAATTTCCGTAAACAGTAGGACTAATTCGAGAGACTCTGATACTAACACCAAATAAACAAGAAGTTATTTTTTAACTTAATTATAAACTTTGTGAAGTTTTCTTTCAGAAAAAGATAAATATGTTAACGTTCCTTAAGAAATTTTTTAAATAACTAAAAAAAACCATCCCACTATGTTATGTCGACTAAATTGAAAACAGAGAAGTTTGATGCAACTATTGACAATATATCAAATTGTATAGGAATCGGTCCGTATTTGACCATAGCCCCACCATAACCACTCCCGGAAACCACTTAAATGACACAAACGCCAGTTATATAAATACCAGCCATTATGTAAAATTTTGTGATAATCGGTCAACATTTGGCTATAGTTCTTATATATATAACATCCTCTTTTTATACCCACCATCGAAAAGAATGAGGGTTATATTGAGATTGTCATTCCGTTTGTAATTTCCTTAATATTAGCTCAAAAATCAAAAACGATATTTGTTCTGAGTCGTTATGAAATTCTAAGACGATTGAGCGATATCCGTCTGTCTGTTGAAATCACGATAACGCCTAAACGAAAGGAGATAGCTCACTGAAAATTAGTAAAAACATTCCTTATTTCAGAGGTATTGAAATTGAGAAAAATCGGTTAACATTTGATCATAGCTCCCGTATAACCTCGCCTAGGATAATCGCTTATTTTTATCACAATCGGTCACCTTTTTACCATAGCTCTTATATAAAAAAACTTACAGAAACACAAAAATACAAAAAGAAAAGGGAGTTTATGTCCGTCTATTCGTCAGATAAAAGCGCGATAGCGCCTTAATAAAAAGAGCTAGTGGGACAACATTTTACAAACGTATTTTGGATATCTTGAGAAAGTTGTGTATTAAAAATGGACAAAATCGGTTCACATTTAGTTACAGCTTGATCATAGCTCCCGTATAATCTCGCCTAGGCTAATCGCTTATTTTCTAATAAATAACAAACTATAATAGATATGATGATAAAATCTGGTACATAGAAGTTCTTTACCCTAGCCAGCATATAAAATTTCATCAAAATCGGTTCACGTTTAAAAATAGCTCCCATAAAAAACACTTATGAAAACAGCCTAAATTTCACCTAAAATACACTTAAATGCCAATAAATCTAAAACTATAACATATATAACCATTAAATTTAGCACAAGGAAGTTAAGACCAGCCAATGTGCAAAATTTTTTCATAATCGGTCACCATTTGACCATAGCTCCCATATAAAAAAAACTTACGGAAACACAAAAATAAAAGGGGGTTTATGTCCGTCTGTCCGTTGAATAAAAGCGCGATAGCGCCTTAATGAAAAGAGCTAGACAACATTTTACAAAAGTATTTTGGATATCTTGAGAAAGTTGTGTATTAAAAATGGACATAATCGGTTCACATTTAGTTAGAGCTTCCATATAACCCCGCCCCAGGGAACACATTAATGCTGATAAGTTGAATACAAATGTAATACCTATGACAACTATATTAAGAATAGGGAAGTTTTTACAACTATTGGTCTGCATATCAAATTTCATAGGAATCGGTCCATATTTGACTAAAGCTTTCATATAAAAAACACTCCCGGAAACTAAAAAAAATTAGCAACGGCCAGTTAAAAGCTATTAAATTAGAATCTATGTATATAAATACCAGCCAGTATGTAAAATTTTGTTACAATCGGTCAACATTTGGCTATAAATCTTATATATATAATTTCCCCTTTTTATATCCAGAATCAATGGTTCCATACCCATAAATATAATAAAACTATTATATTTATGGGTATGGAACCATTATAGGACAAAAAACGTGTTTAAATACCAACAATTTTTTTATTTAATGTTTCTTAAAATATATTGTGAAATAAATATAAATGTTAGTCAATTTTATCCAATAATGCTATGCAGTTATTTTTTTACGATTTTAGTTAAATTTAACATATTTATGAAAATATGAGTGATAGGCGGCTCCGTGACAACTACGACAACTTCTCTAAAACCTATTTTGAGTTTTGTGACTTTTATAGATTATTAAATATTGTATATTGTAAGTATCTATGGTTAGTAGGCGTATGCTTAAACCGATTTTGTTAAGACACAAATACACCTATTCGAAATCAAGTTATACACCAAATTTCATTTATATTCGACAACTGCTTTCAGATGTATTTTTCATGTTGTGATTTTTTCGATTCTTCCATATTTAAGGGTATGTGCATTCTTGGCATATTTTAAGCCGATTTTGTCGAAAGTTTGCAAACAATTTTACCAATTCTGTATTAAATCATATATTAAATTTTATTTGTCTTAATTAACTCACATAGAAGTTATTTTTAATTTTGCGAATTCTATTTATCTTTTAATATTAATAAATATGTGGGCGGTAGGCGTAGTCCGTCGACCTAAAGCCTATCCTTAGGTTAAATTGTTTATCGAAATTTTGCAAACAATATAACCAAATTGTTATTAAATCATGCACCAAATTTTATTTGTCTTAAGTAACTCATATAGGAAATATTTTTAGTTTTGTGAACTCCATTTATTTTTCAATATTAAGAAATATGTGGGCGGTAGGCGTACCCTTCGTCCGGTTTTGTTTAAATTTCGAATATGATCATGTTGAATCCATATCAAGTCACATACCTTTTCATTCAGCTAAGACAATTGCTACGATTTTTGTCCATTGGTTGTATGGGATGGTAGCACTGTGCGATATATTCTTACTGTCATGATTGGACACTCTCTGATTGAAAGGAAAGTGTTTAGGCTGAATGTGGCGACGAGTGACTTTTGCAAAAGCTCTGATTACGAAGTCCATAACATAACGAGTACATAAAACATCATCTCTGCTATTACCCTGCTCTGTCGTACAGAGGACAAGAGAACTTTTATTTCTTTGAAGACCTGAATGATTTGACTAACGTGGAGATTGCCCGACTTAATAGCTTTTTATACCCTTCACCACCATAGGTGGAAAGGGTATTATAAGTTTGTGCTGATGTATGTAACGCATAGAAATATCTGTTTTAGACCCACCGTTTAGTATACCAATAGACTTAGAATCACTTTCTGAGTCGATTTAGCGATGTCCGTCCGTCTGGCTGTTTGGACGGCTGGCTGGACCCCCATGTAAACCTTGTAATCAAACTACAGGTCGCAATTCTCAAGATAATTTGATGAAATTTAGCAAGTTTCATTTTTTTGATAATGGGACCATGGCTATTGAAATTCGTCAAAATCGGTCTATTATTTATGGTACCTCCCATAGGTCCCACTTCCCGGAATTGATGTATTGACCACAATTACTAATATTTTTTCATGAAATTTAAATCAAATACTGCTTATGTAAACTTAAATCACTGTCCCAAATTTCGTTGAAATCGGTCCACATTTGACCATAGCTCCCATACAAACTTTTCTTTAAAAATGCACTAAATGAGACAAAAATCACTAAAACGCTCGTAAATCTAAAGATAATGAGAAGTTTAAGTTTATTTTTGCATACAAAATTTTTGTAAGCACTGTAATCAAATTTGCCACATTTCACCCTAGCTTTCATATAAGTCCAAATGGCGGAAACAGCTTAAATATTTAAGTTTTGAGAAAATGTTTTTATGATGGCAAAATTTAGCAAATAATGGGTGTTTTTTTTAGAGGTATAGAACTTCGAATTGAAATAAAACACAAGAAAATCGTTTTAACGTCCATCAATTTGGCTTTATTGGAAGGATAATTTTATGCCATTAATGTTTAAATATGATTTCGGGCATGTGGCCGCCGCGGCTGGCTCGAATAAAGCCAATTCTAGAGGTCCAATTTTCAACTACTTTTTCGAGCATATGGGGCCGTATGTTGGCAATAACGCCACGAATGTTGGCTTCCAAGTCCCCTAACGTTTCTGGTTTGTTGGCGTAGACGAGCGACTTCACATATCCATAAAGAAAATAATCCAGTGGTGTCAAATCGCACGATCTTGGTGGCCAATTGACAGGTCCATTCCGCGAAATTATGCGCTCATCGAATGTTTCCTTCAATAAATCAATTGTGACGTGCGCTGTGTGGCATGTAGCGCCGTTTTGTTGGAACCACAACTCATCCACATTCATGCCATCCAATTGGGGAACAAAATAGTCGGTTATCATGGATCTATACCGGTCTCCATTTATGGTAACTGACTCTCCAGCATTATTTCGGAAGAAGTATGGCCCAATGACTCCACCAGCCCATAGAGCACACCAAACAGTCAGTTTTTGTGGATGTAATGGCGTCTCAAGGGTCTCATGTGGATTCTCTTCACTCCAAATGCGGCAATTTTGCTTGTTGACGTAGCCATTCAACCAAAAATGAGCCTCATCACTGAACAAAATTTTGCGATGAAAATCAGCATCGAGATCAATCTCATTTTCGGCCCATACACCAAAATCACGACGCATTGCATGGTCTCGCGGCTTTAATTCTTGCACAAGCTGGATCTTGTAAGGTCGCAAGCCAAGATCTTTGCGCAAAATCTTCCATAAAGTTGATGGACAAAGCTCCAATTGCTGTGCACGGTGGCGAATCGATTCATTCGGGTCCTCTTCAACACTTTGCTCTACAGCGGCAATTGTTTCTTCGGTGCGCACATAGATTAAACGTAGTGCGAAAACGATCCATGGTTAACCGAATTAATTGCTCTGATGGACGATTATGTCGACCATAAAATGGACGGAGCTTGCGGTAAACTTCGCGAACTGAACCATTATTTTCGAAATAAATTTGCACGATTTGCAAGCGTTGTTCTTTTGCCAACCTGTTCATGATGAAATGGCAAACCAAACTAAATATTAATCACTTGACAGCTGACAAAATGGCCGCCAGTTAAAAAAGTGATGCCAACTTAAAGTTCTATACCTCAATAAAAAACACCCGATATTTGTCTTTATACAGGAAAAAGAACACCTTTGACCATAATGGTGAAGGGTATCGTATGGTCGGTCTTGACCGACTATAGCACTTTCTTACTTTTTAAAGCTTATGGTTCAACGGGGAAGTACATTGTTTTGCCACGGCAAAAATAATATCACTAGTTATTTTTGCCGTGACAAAACAATTTACTTTAGTAAGTCTGATTAAATATATGCAATTTCTTAAACCGACTCAAGAAGTTTTGCATTTTAGTCACAGATATTTTGGTATGATCGTGTTCACATTATTTATTGTTGTTGTCTGAAAGGCCGACATATATTCTCCTTTTTTATAAATATTTAATGTCTTTATGCTAAAACCTGTTCATTTTTACTATCATCGAAATGAATTTATCATCTGCCTTTAAATATTTATGTGAATAAAAAATGTGTATTTAAAGGTTTTTAAACAATTTAAAAGAAAAGAAAATAAGATAGTAATCACATTTGGTTAACTGTGAGGGCTGCACCAGTGTTGATGTCTTTATTTAGACGGAAAAAGTAAAACTACAGGTAAATGAGTCGATAAAATGATTAGTCATACATAAATACATCTCTTTATTAAGGGAGTATTTATGTAAGTGTGTTAAAGTCAGGTAGTAACACAGATATCCCAAATTAATGGCTCATTTTTTTTGATTAAAACTCTTTGAAAATGTTCTGGTTCTTAACAAATGTTTTTAAGCACCTTTTTTTATTGTAATCAATTGTCAGTTTTAAAAGCAATGTATGTCAAGTCTGTTTTAAAATTATTTTCTTTTATCACCCAAAATGGGATGAAACATGTGAAAGGCGGATTTCTGGTTTAGTCCTACATATTCGCTCGTTTACCCAACCGAAGTGTATATTATTTTTTCTTGGAAAAAAATTGGTTCTGTCCATTTTTTAGTTTTGACATCTAAGCCTCTTTATACGTGAAATGGTACTAAGCATAGTGTAATTATAACAAGTGTCTGCAACTCATCAGCTGTTTTTCAAAATTTTGTTCTAGTTCAAAATTTGTTTTAGTTTTCTAATGTCAAATTATTGTTGTTATTCTGAATTGTCGAATTGTTTTTTTAAATTTGGGCATTAAAAAACTTATTATACAACAACAAAATCTATGTAGTTTTTGGCTTGTTGTATTTGTTATAACCATGCGTTAACCTGTATATATGAGCCTTGGTACTAAGTGTTTGGGTTTACATGAAGGCTATACTATATCTTAGTTGAAAAATGGTACCTAGCCTGGAACAATGGTATTATTTGGTCCAACAATTGTTATCACATTAACTTAAGTTCCATAGCTGCGACATATCGCTTGAAAAAAAATCGTAGGTAGATTTGCAGTTTTTATACTTTCAACAAAAATTGTTACTTTTTTCAATATGTAGTTTTGATGGTAAAAAAAAGTTTTCTATTCTTTGTTTTATTATCCTTATCAAACATTTTTCTATAGAAAATTTTTTTTATCAAAAATTAGAAAATATAGAAAATTTTTTTATGAAAATTTTTCTATAGAAAATTTTTTTATCAAAAATTTTTCTATAGAAAATGATTTTATCAAAAAATTTTCTATAGAAAATTTTCTTATCAAAAATTTTTCCATAGAAATTTTTTCTTATCAAAAATTTTTCTATAGAAAATTTTTTATTAAAAATTTTTCTATAGACATTTTTTTTATTTAAAATTTTTCTATAGAAAATTTTTTTATCAAAAATTTTTCTATAGAAAATTTTTTTCAAAAAGAAGTGTATTTGCATTTGATCCCAAACCTGTTACATTTATTTATTAATGTAACAGATCAATTTATTGATAAAAAGCCAAAAAATGTTTGCGGAGAAACCAAATTCCTCGACGCGTTTCGATGGTTGGTTAAGCCATCTCTTCAGGAGGATTATCCCCAATTTAGACAGATCGAAAACCTCGCATTATTACTAAATTTACAAACATAACTATTAAGAATTATGTTCATAAACCAAAAGTAAAAGCGTAGATTATCGACTGAACAAAAACAAACATTTTTCAGTTTTCATCTACCTTCACTTCCCACATTCTTGCTGTAGCCGTCGGCTACTATATGCAGAATGCTGTGAAGAAGGGGGGTAAGATGTTTTAAAATAAACAAGTTTATTTTAAAAATAAGCTGAATGCATGCAGTTTTATCAAAAAATAACAAAATAGTCGGGATGTAAATATTATTCAAAAAGAAGTGTATTTGCATTTGATCCCAAACCTGTTACATTTATTTATTAATGTAACAGATCAATTTATTGATAATTTTTTTATCAAAAATTTTTCTATCAAAAATTTTTCTATAGAAAAATTTTTTATCAAAAATTTTTCTATAGAAAATTTTTTTATCAAAAATTTTTCTATAGAAAATTTTTTTATCAAAAATTTTTCTATAGAAAATTTTTTTTATCAAAAATGTTTCTATAGAACATTTTTTTATCAAAAATTTTTCTATAGAAAATATTTTTATCAAAAATTTTTCTATAGAAAATTTTTTTATCAAAAATTTTTCGATAGAAAATTTTTTTATCAAAAATTTTTCTATAGAAAATTTTTTTATCAAAAATTTTTCTATTGAAAATTTTTTTATCAAAAATTTTTCTATAGAAAATTTTTTTATCAAAAATTTTTCTATAGAAAATTTTTTTATCAAAAATTTTTCGATAGAAAATTTTTTTATCAAAAATTTTTCTATAGAAAATTTTTTTATCAAAAATTTTTCTATAGAAAATTTTTTTATCAAAAATTTTTCTATAGAAAATTTTTTTATCAAAAATTTTTCTATAGAAAATTTTTTTATCAAAAATTTTTCTAAGAAAATTTTTTTATCAAAAATTTTTCTATAGAAAATTTTTTTATCAAAAATTTTTCTATAGATAATTTTTTTATCGAAAAATTTTCAATAGAAAGCTCTTTTGATAAAAATTTTTCTACAGAAAATTATTTTTAATAATAGAAATTTTTTTTATTAAAAATTGTCATTAGTAAATTTTTTTTATCAAAAATTTTTCTTTAGAAACTCTTTTTTTTTATCAAAAATTTTTGTACATAAAATTTTTTTATCAAAAATTTTTCTATAGGAAATTATTTTATCATTAATTTTGCTACAGAAATCTTTTTTATTAAAAATTTTTTGTAAAGAAAATCATTTTATCAAAAATTCTTCAATAGAAAATTTTTTTATCAAAAGTTTTTCTTTAGAAAATTTGTTTTATCAAAAAAGGTTTACTGTAGTGTATTGCACTAAGATCCCAATTTATTACAATTATTTATTATTGTAATAAATAGTTTTTTGATAAAACCTAAAAATGTTGGTGGAGAAACCTTTCCTCGACGAGTTTCAATGGTTGGTTTGGCCATCTCATCAGGAGGATTATCCTAAATTCTAGACAGGGCGAAAACCACACATTATGTATTATTTGAGGGACTGAATAAATACGAATTATTATTGTGTCCAACAAATATCAACATAAAGCGAAGATTATCATTTGAACAGAAACACACAAACATTTTTCAGTTTTATCATTTCATTATTTTATCAACCATTATTCTATAGAATTTTTTTTTTAGCAAAAATTTTGGTAATGAAATTTTTTTTTTATCAAAACTTTTTCTATAATTAAACATTTTTCTATAGAAATTTTTTTTCAAAATTTTTTCTATAAAAATATTTTTTTATCAAAAATTTCTATTGAAATTTTTTTTATCAAAAATTTTTACATAAAATTTTTTTTATCAAAAATTCTTCTATAGAAAGTTTTTTTATCAAAAATTTTTCGATAGAAAAACATTTTTTCTACAAAAATTTTCTTTTATCAAAATTTTTTTATCAAAAGTTTTTCTGTAGAACATTTTTTTTATAAAAAAATTTTCTATATAAAATTTTGTTATCTAAAATTTTCCTATAGATCATTTTTTAGCAACTTTTTTTGTGTATTCAAAAATTTTTCTAAAAAAAATTTTTTTATCAAAAATTTTTCTTTAGATTTTTTTTGTCAAAAATTTTTCTATAGAAAAATTTTTTAATTAAAAATTTTTGTATATAAAATTTGTTTATCAAAAGTTTTTCTATATAGAAATTTTTTATTATTAATTTTTCTACAGAAACTTAATCAAAAATTCTTCTATAGATATTTTTTTTAACAAACATTTTTCTATAGAAAAAATTTTTTTCACAGAAATTTTCTTTTATAAAAAATTTTTCTGTAGAAATTTTTTTATGAAAAATTTTTCTTATCAAAAATTTTTCTATAGAAAATTTTTTAATGTAGAAAAAATTTTGTTAAAAAAAATTTTCTATAGAAAATTTGTTTATCAAAAATTTTCTATAGAAAATTTGTTAATCAAAAATTTTTCCATAGAAAATTTTTGCCCATATTTTTTTTATCAAAAATTTTGTATAGAAAATTATTTTTATCAAAAATTTTGCTATAGAAATTTTTTTTATCATTAATTCTTTTATTAAAAATTTTTTTATCAAAAATTTTTTATGGAAATTTTTTTGTCAAAAATTGTTTTATAAGAGATTTTTTTATCAAAAATTTTTCTATAGAATTTTTCTTTGTCAAAAAGTGTTTTATAGAAAATTTTTTTTTAACAAAAATTTTTCTATAGAAAAATATATTTGTTGAAAATTTTTCAACAGAAAAATATTTTTTTATAGAAAACAATTTTTATCTAAAAATTTTCCAGATTGTTAAGATCCAAATCTCAACTGAATGATTTTAATGAATATTATTAGGAGCTTTATTAAAAATCTTGATATTTACGAAAATGGGAAAAAGTCTTCGGCTCCTGGTGGTATGGACTGCCTATCATTGGTTATGTTATTGTTTTTTCTTCTTTTTTTTTGTATGATTTCGTTTTCTTTGTTTAGTTTTAGTTTGTAGAACAAAAAATATTGAATAAAAATTATATTTACTTTAAATGCATTGATGTTTGCTCTTCCATAAGGAATTTTTTGGCGCCCTTGTTTTAGATTGTGTTTAAAAAAAAAAAACTTTAGAAGTAAGTTAAAGGAATCTCGAATGCTTTTGAAGATATGCTATAAAAAGTACTTTCTTTCTTTAAATGGGGATCAGTATTTCCCATTCACAATCCTGCTCATTTTTCAACAAACTGCCCTCATTGATAGAAAAAACGACTTAACGTTTTCGATTTTTTCAGAAGTTTTATATTTTTTGATGTTGCCGGATATAATAGACGAGGACTCTCTTAAAATTAAGACTTTATATTAAAACTGTTCGTTAAGCCGTTCAACGAGTATTAAGTGTTTTTTTATGTTTCTGAATACTACAACCAATAAATACAAACTTTACCTACTACATACTATTACTACTACTACTTAGATATATGTATCTTCCATACACACCTCATCAATGTTCAGGACATTAAACAAACAAAAGTGAAACAATCAGTTAAACCGCTTATGGTATTGTATGTTATAAGAAAATATGTATGTATGAACATTGTACAATGTTAAACTGGCACTAACTGCTATGACTACTGATGCTTGTTGCCACCACATGTTGCAACACCTTTTGTTATTGATATTTAGCTGGTTGTTGTTGTAAATGCAGTTACAACACTTTGCTACTACTAACTAGGCTTTTAACACAATATGGGTCTTTGTTATTTTATGGCGAATAATAGGCTTAAATAGCAAGGACATTGGTTACCCAGCAGTTGAAAATATTGACCGAATTAGTTTACATATGTATGTATGTGTATTCATGATCAGAAAAGTATCAAGACTGATTATAAACCAGGAACTTAGGAAGATGTATTGTAACCAATTGTTCTGATAAATATTTGCCTAACTTGTTTTGTATAAGGTAAACTATAGTAACTCTATGTAGTAATAAATGAGAAACTAATGTTAAATATTATTTTTTAACTTGTAAGGTACATCCATCCATTGTATTATTACATACATGGGTACAATATGTTAACTACAAACTGTCCTATGCGGATTTTCGTCTCGTATTCAAAAGCCAGATAAATTGATGGTCTATTATTTATATACAAAACTTAACAAAATCTCCCTAACTTTTTAAGTTTTTAGAACCATATTCATATAGCTTTGTGGGACATTCAAATAAAAATACTGATTTTTAGTTAATAGAAGCACATAAGCCAATTTGCAGGCCAGAGGTTAATGTACATGTAGTTGTAAATTTATGTATTTTACATACTTACATACATGTGTGTAACTGTAGTTAAAACATTTTCCATCTTTAAATGATCATCTCATCATGTCATTGTTTCATGACTTCATTCGCACATAAAAATTCCTCACATTCGGTCATGTACAATAGAGATGTCAGTAGTGCAAACCAACATTGGGACGTTTGTGTATGACCCTTTTCTTTCATTTTGACAGTCTTTTTCATGTCATGTCAATGCGGAATATTTTATATATTTAACATAAACACTGGCAAGAAACCCGTTTATTACAAGTATTGTAAATTTTAGTTTAATGTTTCAATGAGTGGTAAAGATTAAAAGGATTTATATGAAACTTGGCAATAATTTTTGATGTTATTTGCAAACAAGTAAGAGTGTTATATTCCGCTGTGCCGAATCTTATATACCCACCATCAAATTGTAATAAATTTAGAAACATATCTCACATATATACAAGCGTGTAGCTTATTTAAAATGTGGACCAATTAAAAAAAAAAAACAAGTACGAAAGTGCTATAGTCGGTCAAGTCCGACCATACGATACCCTTCACTACTATGGTAAAAGGTGTTATTTTTCTTGTGTAAAGACAAATATTTGCTAAATTTTGCCATCATACAAACATTTTCTCAAAACTTATATATTTAAGATGTTTTTGTCATTTTGACCTATATGGGGGCTGGAGTCAAATGTGGACCGATTATCTTAAAATTTAGCAAATTAATTAAAGTTTATACAAAAATTACGTTTGCGAAAAATAAATTCAAAATTCTCATTATGTTCAGATTTACGAGCCTTTTTATTGATTTTTGTCTCATTTAGTGCGTTTTGACAGAAGAGTTTGTATGGGAGCTATGGTCAAATGTGGACCGATTTCAAAGAAATTTGGTACAGCGATTTTGATTCACATAAGGAGTATTTTTTTTAAGTTTCATGAAAAAATATTAATATTTGTGGCCAAAATATCAATTCCGGAAAGTGGGACCTATGAGAGGTACCATAAATAATGGACTGATTTTGACGAATTTTAATTTCATTAAATTATCTTTAGAATTGTGACCTGTACTTTGATTTCATGGTTTACACCAGCCAGTAGCCAGACGGACGGACATCGACTCAGAAAGTGATTCTAAGCCTATTGGTATACTAAAAGGTGGGTCTGTCTAAGACAAAAATTTCTATGCGTTACATACATCAGCACAAACTTATAATACCTTTTCCACCTATGGTGGTGAAGGATACAAACATTTTTTATGCTAACTGGTAAAGTTGCTTTATAGTTCAACATTTAAAAGTATGTAAGTGCTTTTCCTAGTATTTAATTTTCACAAAATATTGTCCCATAACCAGGTATAGTTTTACATTTATAAGCTGTTAAATATTTTTCGTTAGGATAAACATATTGATAGTAATACGGCAGGTCCATATATTCTGTAAGGAGTTCCTAATGCATCTACTGTATATAAGGTCTGGACTTAACAATGATTGACAGTTATCTAATTTCGTAGGTGCAATCTTAATATTGTTACGTTTTTCCTTTAAAAACGTGAAAGGAATTCTTTTTGCAAACAACCGTAATCAAATTAAAACACTTGTAGTATGTAGTTTTTATTAACTTTAGAGTTAATCACTTAAAACACACTTTCACAAATACTGTAAACAAACTTCACAAAACTGTTTTACAAATACTCTTAGTCACACTGTTCTCTTTATACGCATCTTAATTAAAACTGTTCCCACAATACTCGCCCATCGGCCTTATATAGTAGAGAAGAGAGTTTCTAGCAATTTCTGCAGACGTAAACAAAGAGCAGCTGTAGTTGATTACACTAACAATGTGGCTTACGAAAGTTCATGTGTGTTCCACTACATTCTCACATGATCAAGAACACACTCACACATACGTTGTACAAACAGATTATCTGAAGTTAACAGTAACAGAGAGAGAGAATGTAGATAAAAGAGAAACATGTTGCTATGCTCTTTACTGTACATAAGAGAAACATGTTGCTCTGCTTATTTGACATAAACAGAATAACAACAACACCAACAGAAACATCTAGAAAGCGAGGGGAAGAACTATAAGCAGTGAACTTTGCACAATGGGACGGATAAGTTTAAAATTCGTCACAATATACTCAATGTACCTTTAAATCTTTTTGATTGTAGATAAAGAAAGGGGATGTTATAAATATAAGAACTATAACCAAATGTTGACCGATTCTCACAAAATTTTATACACTGGCTGGTATTTATATAAAGCTTATTTATGCAAAATTTAGTGACCATAGCTGTCATAGTTTATAATTTAATAGCTTTTAACTGGCGTTGTGGCATTTTAGTGGTTTTTATATGAAAGCTATTCTCAAATATACTAATCAATTTAATGCTCTAAGTTTACTTGTCATAGCTATTACAATTGTATTCAATTTATCAGCATTAATATGATTTTCTGGGCGGGGTTATATGGGAGCTCTAACTTAATGTGAACCGATTTCGCCCATTTTCAATACACAACTTTTTCAAGACATCGGAAATATTTCTGTCAAATTGTGTTTTTCTAGCTATCGCGCTTTAATCTGAAGGACAGACGTACAGTGTTTCCATAAGTTTTTTATATGGGAGCTATGGTCAAATGGTGACCGATTGTAACAAAATTTGGCACACAGGCTGTTATTCATATAAGACTCGCTTGCTAAATTTAATGGCAATAGCTATTATAGTTTGTCATTTATTTGTATATAAGGGTATTTTAAGTGGAATTTGGGCCGTTTCCATAATTGTTTTGTATGGGAGCTATGGCTAAATGTAAACCGATTTCGATAAAATTATATATGCTGCCTAGTCCTTATGTACTACTTCTACACCTACAAATTTATTATCATAGCTATTACAATTTGTCATTTATTAGCAAATAAGCGATTAGCATAGGCGAGGTTATATGGGAGATATGGTCAAATGGGAACCGATTTCGTTTATTTTCAAGACGCAACTTTCCCAAAATATCGAAAATACTTTTGTAAAATTTTGTCTCTCTAGCTCTTTTCGTTAAGGAGCTATCGCGGTTTTATCTGACGGACAGAGGTACACAAACCCCATTTTCGTTTTGTATTTTTGTGTTTCCGTAAGTTTTTTATATGGGAGCTATGGTCAAATGTTGACCGATTGTAACAAAATTTGGCACACTGGTTGGCACTGATATAAGACTTCCTTGTGCTAAATTTAATGGTTATATAGTTTTAGATTTATTGACATTTAAGTGCTTATGTTAAACTTCTACACCTACAATTTTATCATCATAGCTATTACAATTTGTCATAAATTAGCAAATAAGCGAGTAGCCTAAACGAGGTTATACGGGAGGTATGGTCAAATGTGAACCTATTTTGCCCAATTTCAATACCAACATTTTCTGAGAAATGTCGGTACCAATTTTAAGTAACCTAGATCCTTTCGTTTAGGCGTCATTGTGATTTCAACAGACAGACGATCAGATGGACATCGCTCAATCTTAGAATTTCATTAGGATTCAGAATCCATTTTGGGGTTTCAGAAGTGAACCAAAATAAAACACATATTAATTTTTGTTCATGATATTTCTTTTTATACACTTCACTTTTCACCATAGGTGAAAAGGGTATTATAAGTTTGTGCTGATGTATGTAACGCATAGAAATATTGGTCTTAGACCCACCTTTTAGTATACCAATAGGCTTAGAATCACTTTCTGAGTCGATTTAGCGATGTCCGTACGTCCGTCTGGCTGGCTGGACTCCCATATAAACCACGTAATCAAACTACAGTTCGCACTTCTTAGGACCATGGCTATTGAATTCGCCAAAATCGGTCCATTATTTCTGGTACCTCCCATAGGTCCCACTTCCCGGAATTGATATATTGGCCACAAATATCAATATTTGTTAATGAAGTTTTAAACAAATATTGCTTATGTAAACTAAAATCACCGTACCAAATTTCGTTGAAATCGGCCCACATTTGACCATAGCTCCCATACAAATTCTGCTTTAAAAACGCACTAAATGTGAATTTTTGTATGATGGCCAAATTTAGCAAATATTTGTCTTTATACACGAAAAAACACCTTTCACCTTTGTGGTGAAGGGTATCGTATGGTCGGGCTTGACCGACTATAGCACTATCTTACTTGTTTATTATAAAGTTTGAACGTTCACATTATGTGTAAAACACTACCACTGTTGCAAGCATTGATTCTTTTGACGTAACCTCGAACCACTTTTTGACACATATTGGGCGGTATTTCAGCCATAACTTGATGAATGTTAGTTTCTTAGTGCTCAATAGTTAAGGGTTTATCTGCATAAACACAGTCTTTCGCGTTGTTCCACAAAAAAGTCTAATGGTGTCAAATCGCATGATCTTGGTGGCCAGCTGATATCGCCACGACGAGATATTACTCGGCCGGGAAATGTCCCTTGCAATAAAGCAATATTCGCTCGAGTTGTGTGGCAGTGGCACCGTCTTGTTGAAACCACATATTCTCCAAGTCGTATTCTTCAACAATGCGCCGTAAGACAGTTCTAATTCCTGAGAACGAGGAATCTACACATTCGGGTGTTCGGCAACACTTTTACTTACAGCAGCGATATTTTCAGTTGAACGAACGAAACGATGATTCACAGGCCTTACAATATTTGTAACCGCTCCAGTCTCTTCAAATTTCTTCACAATTTTGCCAATTGCTTGAGCGGTTGGACGATTATGTAAACCATAATCTCCTCTTAAAGCACGATATGTGGTTGTTGCAGAATCACCATTTTTGTTTTGATAATTTTTATGCGTTGTGTGATACTTAAGCGATCCATTTTCGTTAATGTTAGACTTGAAAGAAAAAAATTTCATCTCTTAATTAAATTTAATTGCTTTTAGCGCTGTAATCAACTTCTCTACCCACAGGCATCTACAAGGTAAAACTTGAACTACTATATAAATACCTTTCAAAAATCAAGTCATAATTTAATATTGATCATAATTTAATATCAATTTTCTTACATTTAATTTATTAAACTGCAAGATTTCTGTACTATTAATAAAATTTTCCATTAAAGGATATTATAAAGATTTTTTACTATAATTTAAAAATAAAATATTATTTGATTTTATTGTATTGCAATAATAGTTTTTTAAACTTTTAACAAAACTTGGCCCAAGTTTGACTTTATATTACTTTTTGTTCTGTATTTTTTTTTTTTTTTCTTTATGAAAAATATGTCACAATGTGTTTTTAGTTTTTCTTTTCTATGTATTTCTGCTTTTTTTTCCTATAACTATTCACCTGCAATTTGTTGCAATTCTAAGCTTCATTACACAATCAGGTACGACGAAGACAATCATGATAATAAACATTATTAACACTTTATTGGTGTTGTTCAAAGATTCGAAGACTGTTAGTTCGCTGTTGTTTAGTTGTCTATCTGAAAATATGTATCTGACGGAAGCGGAAAGGTCATAAAACAACAGTTTCTTATTATATCCACCATCAAAAAGAATGGGGGGTATATTGAGATTGTCATTCCGTTTGTAATTTCCTTAATATTGGTTCAAAAATCAAAAACGATATATATTCTGAATCCTTATGAAATT